>JAJJWX010005055.1:0-68728 GCA_023529315.1 Papaver bracteatum | reverse complement strand
AATTACGGCTTCGGCCTCGCAGCTTCGGTCTTCAAACGAGCGACTCGCATAATTTTATAATATTTTTAACGTCTTATGTTCTCACTCGTACTAACGCTGAATTAAACCCGACCTCGTAGGTTTTGTCTTCAAAACAAATCTAATTTCGTAAATTTTATAGTATTTTTTTGTTTTACCATGTTCTCAATTCATTGACTAACGCTTGAATTACGGCTTCGCCTTGCAGCATTGCGGCCGGTCTTTCAAAACGATGACCATGACAATTTTATAGTATTTTTAACGTCCCTGTTCCTTTACCACTCATAACGCGAATTACGACTTGATCTACAAAGCTCAGTCTTCAAAAACAATGACTTGTTACAATTTTATATAGTATTTTTAACGTCCAATGTTCTCACCACGACTAACGCCGGAATTCGGATTAGCTTCGCAGCCTTCTGTTCTTCAAAACAATGACTCATACAATTTTATAGTATTTTTTGTTTTTTTAAACGCCTATGTTCTCACTATGGACTAACGCGAATTACTGCTTTGACCTTTTATAGTTCGGTCTTCAAAATGACGATTTACGTACAATTTTATAGTATTTTTAACGCCCTTTGTTCTCACTACGCACTAACGCGAATTACAACCCGACCTCAACTTTCGGTCTTCAAAACGACGACTCATCCAATTTTATAGTATTTTTTGTTTTTATTTTACCTATGTTCTCACTCGTAATTAACGCTGGAATTATGCTTGATCGCGAGATTTCGTCTTCAAAATGTATGATAATTTTATAGTATTTTTTTGTTTTATTTAACGCCCTATGTTCTCACTACGTGACTAATCGCAGTCTTACTTTGCCATTGCAGCTCCGGTCTTCAAAATGACGACTCGTACAATTTTATAGTATTTTAATTCATGTTCTCACTCGTACTAACGCTGAATTTGGCTTCGACTCATCTAGCTCCTCTTCAAAACACCCATCGTATAATTTTATAGTATTTTTAACGTCCTAATGTTCTCATACGTGCACTAACGCTGAATTACGAAACGGCCTTACATAGCTTCTGTCTTCAAAAATGACTCAATACAATTTATAGTATTTTTAACGTCCTATGTTCTCTCACGACTAACGCGAATTAAGGCTTGACGCCTCGAGATTCGTCTTCAAAACGACTCGTGAACCTATAGTATTTTTGTTTTATTTTAACGCCCTATGTTCTCACTCACTAACACGAATTCGGATTCGGAGCTGCAGCTTTGGTCTTCAAAAACGCATTGTACAATTTTATAGTATTTTTAACGCCTTTATGTTCTCCACTATGTCTTAACGCGAATTACGATTCGCCTCGCCCTCCGGCTTCAAAACAAAAACTCGACAATTTTATAGTATTTTTAACGCCCCAATGTTCTCACTAGGTACTAACGGAATTACACTTAGACTCGCATCTTTTCCGTTCTTCAAAACAACGACTCGCACAATTTCATAGTATTTTTTTTTATTTTAACGCCTATGTTCTCCCACGACTAACGCCGAATTACGGCTCGGCTTCCTTGCAGCTCGTCTTCAAAATGATTTACTCATACAATTTTATAGTATTTTTAACGCCCTATGTTCTCACTATGTACTAACGCGAATTCACGACGTCCTTCGAGCTTGAATCTTCAAAACATGACTCAGTCCAATTTTATAGTATTTTTAACGTCCACATGTTCTCACTATGTCTTACTGGCAATTCTGACGTACGGTCTTCAAAACCTAAGTACAGTTTTATATCTTCAAAACAATGACTCCTCCACGTACAATCTTTGATTTTAAGTATTTTTGTTTTTATTTTAACGTCCTATGTTCTCACTCGTACTAACGCAGTAATTTAGGCCGGCATCTTTCTTCAAAATGACGACTCGTTCAATTTTAAAGTATTTTTTAATGTCCTATGTTCTCACACGACTAACGAATTACGGATTCGCCTCGAAACCGGTCTTCAAAACAACGACTCCTATAATTTTATAGTATTTTTAACGCCTAATGTTCTCACTATTTACTAAACGCTGAATTACAATGCTTCGCCTAGCAAAGACGGTCTTCAAATGATGACTTCGTCAATTTTATAGTATTTTTAACGTCCTATGTTCTCACTACGACTAACGCGGAATTCTGCTTTTGACTCGCATCTTGGTCTTCAAAACAATGACTCGACAATTTTATAGTATTTTTTGTTTTTATTTTTTCACTATGTTCTCACTCACAAGCGGAATTAACGCTTTGGCCTTCGGGGTTTGGTCTTCAAAATGACGATTCGTGCAATTTTATAGTATTTTTAACGTCCTATGTTCTCACTACATACTAACGGAATTACTACTTCCAGCCTCATGACCTCCCGTCTTCAAAATTACGACTCGTACAATTTTATAGTATTTTTTATTTTCACATCCTATGTTCTCACTCGACTAACGCAGAATTCGGCTTCGCTCCTCGCATCGCCGGTCTTCAAAACAACGACTCATACAATTTTATAGTATTTTTAACGTCCTATATTCTCACTACGGACCTAACGCTGAATTACGGCTTTGAGCCTCGCATCTTGGTCTTCAAAACAACGATTCGTACAATTTTATAGTATTTTTAACTCCTTTGTTCTCACTCGACTAACGCTGAATTACTTGACTTTACTATTCAAACAACGACTTCAAAGCAATTTTATAGTATTTTTTTTTTATTATTTTTAACGTCTATGTTCTCACTCGTACTAACGCTGAATTACTGTCCGCCTTGCATCTTGTCTTCAAAACAACGACTTCGTACAATTTTATAGTATTTTTAATGTCCTATGTTCTCACTCGTACTAATGTGGGAATTAAATTCTAACCACTCTTGATCTTCAAAACTGCTTCAAAACAACACTTACTTTTATAGTATTTTTAACGTCCTATGTTCTCACTCTGGACTAAAGCATGTTATAGATCGGGACTCGCATCTTGATCTTCAAAGCGATTCGATAAATACAATTTTAAAGTATTTTTAACGTCCTATGTTCTCACTATGTACTAACGCGAATTGCGGCCTACCTCTGTTAGTTTTAGGTCTTCAAAACAATGACTCGTACAATTTTATATTTTTGCGTCTTAATGTTCTCACTCGGACTAACGCCGAATTACTGACTTCGGCCTCCATAAATTCGGTCTTCAAAATGACGATTGTACAATTTTATAGTATTTTTAACGTCCCTATGTTCTCACTACGGACTAACGCGGAATTCGGCTTTGGCCTCGCAGCCGGTCTTCAAAACAACGACTAAATACAATTTTATAGTATTTTTTGTTTTTATTTTAACGTCCTATGTTCTCACTCGGACTAACGCTGAATTACTGGCTTTAAGTTTGCAGCTTCGGTCTTCAAAACGACGACTTTCGTACAATTTTATAGTATTTTTAACGTCTTGTTCTCACTACGATCAACGCTGAATTACGGCTTCCCCTGCATCTTCGGTCTTCAAAACGACGACTCGTACAATTTTATAGTATTTTTAACGTCCTATGTTCTCCTACGTTCTAACGCGGAATTACGTCTTGACCTACGGCCGGTCTTCAAAACAACGACTCATTACAATTTTATAGTATTTTTGTTTTCATTTTAACGTCATATGTTCTACTGTGTTCTACGCGAATTCGGCTTTTGTATCTTCGGTCTTCAAAACGACGACTCGTACAATTTTATAGTATTTTTATTTTACGTCTTATGTTCTCACTATGTACTAATCAAGGAATTAAGGCTTCGCCTCCTTGCTCTCGGTCTTCAAAACAAGCGGCTTCATACAATTTTATAGTATTTTTAACATCCTATGTTCTCACTACATACTAACGCGAATTCGGACCGCCTCTCAGCTTAGTCTTCAAAATGACGACTCGTACAATTTTATAGTATTTTTAACGTCATATGTTCTCACTGCGTACTAACGCGAATTAAGGCTTGGCCTACATCTTCATCTTCAAAACAACGACTCGTACAATTTTATAGTATTTTTAATCCTATGTTCTCACTAATGTACTAACGCCGGAATTCTTTAAGCCTACATGACTTCGTCTTCAAAATGACGGCTCATTTTCAATTTTTTATTTTTAACGTCCTATGTTCTCTCTACGGACTAACGCGAATTACGGCTTAGGCCTCGATCCGGTCTTCAAAACAATGACTAAATACAATTTTATAGTATTTTTAACGTCACTATGTTTTCTCGCTGCTAACGCGGAATTACTGACCGGCCTCGCGATTTGATCTTCAAAACGACGACTCGTTCAATTTTATAGTATTTTTAACTTCATATGTTTTCACTATGTACTAACACGGAATTACGGCTTTGGACTCGCAAATTCGGTCTTCAAAACGACGACTCGTACAATTTTATAGTATTTTTTGTTTTTATTTTAACGTCCTATGTTCTCACTACGGACTAACGCGGAATTACGGCCTTCGCCTCATGACTCGGTCTTCAAAACGATGTGACTATACAATTTTTTATAGTATTTTTAACGTCCTATGTTCTCACTACGGACTAACGCAATTTACGGATTGCCTCGCATCTTAGGTCTTCAAAAACAACTCATACAATTTTATAGTATTTTTAACGTTTCTATGTTCTCACTACGTACTAACACGGAATTATGGCTTCGCCTCGCATCTTGATCTTCAAAACAACGACTCATACAATTTTATAGTATTTTTTGTTTTTATTTTTAACGTCTATGTTCTCACTCGGACTAACGCGAATTGTGGCTTGACCTCGCAGCTCCGGTCTTCAAAATGATTTAACTCCTGCAATTTTATAGTATTTTTAACGTCATATGTTCTCACTACTACTAACGCTGGAATTACGGACTTCGCCTCGCACGCTCGGTCTTCAAAACAACGACTCGTACAATTTTATAGTATTTTTTGTTTTATTTTAATTTCCTATGTTCTCACTAAGGACTAACGCGGAATTCTGGCTTTTTCCTCGTGACGGTCTTCAAAACGAATGTAACTCATACAATTTTATAGTATTTTAACGTCTTATGTTCTCACTACTGACTAACGCGAATTACGGCTTTCGGCCTCAGATCCTATGTTCTCTTCAAACGATTCTGACTCGCATAAATTTAATAGTATTTTTAACGCTATATGTTCTCACTCATTACTAACGCGAATTACGACTTCGGCCTACTTGCTTTGATCTTCAAAGCAACGACTCGTACAATTTTATAGTTTTATTTTTAACGTCCATGTTCTCACTATGTTCTAACGCAGAATTACGACTTTTCAGCATCTTGATCTTCAAAACGACGGTGACTTGTACAATTTTATAGTATTTTTAACGTCCTATGTTCTCACTCGTACTAACTTGGAATTCTGTTGCCTCTGATTTCCAGTCTTCAAAACGACTGACTCATACAATTTTATAGTATTTTTAACGTCCTATGTTCTCACTCATTTAACGCGAATTACGACTTGCCTCGCAGCTTCGGTCTTCAAAGCGATGACTTGTACAATTTTATAGTATTTTTAACGTCATATGTTCTCACTATAGCACTAACGCTGAATTCTGGATTAGGCCTCATCTTGATCTTCAAAACAACGACTCCTGGACAATTTTATAGTATTTTTTTTTTTTATTTTAACGTCTATGTTCTCAATACTGATTAACGCTGAATTACGGCTTGACCTCACAACCCGGTCTTCAAACAACGAATTGTATAATTTTATAGTATTTTTAACGTCCTATGTTCTCACTACGACTAACGGAATTACGTCCTCGGCCTCGTAGCTTTGGCGGTTTTCAAAACAACGACTCGTACAATTTTATATTTTTTTTTATTTTTAACGTCCCTATGTTCTCACTTACGAGACTAACGCAAATTCTGATTTTGACCTTTCGCCTCTTTGGTCTTCAAAACAACGACTCGTACAATTTTATAGTATTTTTAACGTCATATGTTCTCCTACGACTAACGCGAATTAAAGCTTGGCCTCATGACTTCTTCGTCTTCAAAACGACGACTAAGTCTGATTTTATAGTATTTTTTAACGTCCTATGTTCTCACTACAGCTGCACTAACGCTGATGCAATTCGCTTCCCTCGCATCTTCGGTCTTCAAAACAACGACTCGTACAATTTTATAGTATTTTTGTTTTTATTTTTAACGTCCATGTTCTCCCACGGACTAATGAGAATTACGGATTTGCCCTTGCATCTCTCGGTCTTCAAAATGACAACTGTTACAATTTTATAGTATTTTTAACGTCTATGTTCTCACTCGGATTAACGCGGTAATTACGTCTTGCCTCACAAACCGGTCTTCAAAATGACGATAAATGCAATTTTATAGTATTTTTAACGCCCCATGTTTCTCTACGTACTAACGCGGAATTCTGACTTTGACCTTTCAAAACGGTGACAAATAATTTTATAGTATTTTTTGTTTTTATTTTAACGCCTTGTTCTCACTGTCGACTAACGAATTACGGATTAGGGCTCACATGTTTGATCTTTAAAATGACGATCGACAATTTTATAGTATTTTTAACGTCCTATGTTTTCACTATGTTCTCAACTGGGAATTACTTGAATTACGGTCTTACAATGACTCATCTTCGGTCTTCAAAACAACGAAACTCGTACAATTTTTATAGTATTTTTTATTTTAACGTCCTATGTTCTCACTACGTACTAACGCGAAATTAACCGCCTCGCATCTTCGGTCTTCAAAACGATGACTCGTTTCATTTTATAGTATTTTTAACGTCTATGTTCTCACTACTGTACTAACGCGGAATTCTGAAACGCCTTTGCAACTCCGGTCTTCAAAAACAACTTGTACAATTTTATAGTATTTTTAATTTTATTTTAACGTCCCTATGTTCTCACTATGACTAACGCGAATTACGATTAGGCCTCGCATCTTTGCTCTTCAAAATGACGACTTTCGTATAATTTTATAGTATTTTTAACGTCCTATGTTCTCACTACGTACTAACGAGAATTAAACCGGCCTCGCAGCTTCGGTCTTCAAAACAACGACTCATATAATTTTATAGTATTTTTAACGTCCTTTTCTTTCTCACGTACTAACTAATTTAAAGCCTCACTTCGGTCTTCAAAATACGACTCATACAATTTTTATAGTATTTTTAACGTCCTATGTTCTCACTACGGACTAACGCAGGAATTAAGACTTGGCCTCATGACTTGTCTTCAAAACAATGACACTGCATAATTTTATAGTATTTTTAACGTCCTATGTTCTCCTACGGACTAACGCGAATTACGGCTTAGGCTTGCATCTCAGGTCTTTAAAATGACGACTGTTTAATTTTATAGTATTTTTAACGTCCTATGTTCTCACTATGTAAGACTAACGCTGAATTACGGCTTCGCCTCGCATCTTCGGTCTTCAAAACAACGACTTCATACAATTTTATAGTATTTTTTAACGTCCTATGTTCTCACATCACGTTACTAACGCTGTAATTACTGACTTGGCCTCGCAGCCTTCGGTCTTTCAAAACGCACGGCTCGTACAATTTTATAGTATTTTTAACGTCCACATGTTCTCACTAGTACTAATGAATTTTACTTGTCGCACTTAGGTCTTCAAAACAATGACTCATTTTTATAGTATTTTTAACGCCCTATGTTCTCACTACGTACTAACGCTTAATTACGGCTTGGCCTCGTGATTGGTCTTCAAAACAACGGCTAGTACAATTTTATAGTATTTTTTAACGTCTTATGTTCTCACTGCGTATACTAACGCTGAATTACGCTTTGACCTGCGCAGCTTCGGTCTTCAAAACAACGACTTCGTACAATTTTATAGTATTTTTTGTTTTTATTTTAAAACGCTCCTATTGTTCTCACTACGGACTAACGCTGAATTTTTACCGGCCTTGTATCTCTTCTTCAAAACGACAACTCGTATAATTTTATAGTATTTTTAACGTCCTATGTTCTCACTATCACGACTAACGCTGAATTACGGCTTAGGCCTCGCAGCTTCGGTCTTCAAAACAACGACTCCTACAATTTTAAAGTATTTTTTTTTTTTTTTAACGTCCTATGTTCTCACTACGGACTAACGCTGAATTACGGGTTTCCGCCTCGCAGCTTTTTAGTCTTCAAAACAGCACTTCGTACAATTTTATAGTTTTTTTTAACGTCCTTTGTTCTCACTGCTCTCTAACGCTGAATTACGGCCGGCCTTGCGGCCAGTCTTCAAACGTGACAATCACTACAATTTTATAGTATTTTTAACGTCTAATGTTCTCACTCGTATAATTTTTTCGCTTGTCGGTCTTCAAAACAACGGCTTTGTTTTATAGTATTTTTAACGTCTTAATGTTCTCCTCGTGCTAACGCTGAATTAACGCTGAAAGCTCTGCAGTCTTCGTCTTCAAAACACAATTTTACAATTTTATAGTATTTTTAACGTCTTATGTTCTCACTCGGACTAACGAGAATTACTATTTTGCCTTGCATCTTCATCTTCAAAACGATGACTCATACAATTTTATAGTATTTTTTAACGTCCTATGTTCTCACTCGTACTAACGCGAATTACGGCAGACCTCGCAGTCTTCAAAACGGTCTTACAATTTTATAGTATTTTTAACGCCCTATGTTCTCACTAGGTACTAAAGGAATTACGGCTTGTCGCATCTTTTTCAAAACAACAAATCATACAATTTTATAGTATTTTTAACTTCATATGTTTTCACTATGTACTAACACGGAATTACGGCTTGACCTGTGCTTCGGTCTTCAAAACGACGACTCGTACAATTTTATAGTATTTTTAACGTCTATGTTCTCACTATGTACTAACGCGGAATTACGGCTTCGGCCTCGATTTTCGGTCTTCAAAAGATGACTCGTATAATTTTATAGTATTTTTAACGTCTATGTTCTCACTACGGACTAACGCGTAATTACGTCTTCGGCCTCGCAGCTTCGGTCTTCAAAGCAACGACTGCATAATTTTATAGTATTTTTTGTTTTTATTTTAACGTCCCTATGTTCTCACTACGGACTAACGCGGACTTACGGCATCGGGATTGCGGCTTTTCGGTCTTCAAAAAGACGACTCCTGTTATAATTTTATGTATTTTTCAACGTCCTATGTTCTCACTACATGCTAACGCGGAATTACGGATCTCGCCCTCACGACCCGGTCTTCAAAACAACGACTGACATTACAATTTTATAGTATTTTTTGTTTTTTCTTTCAACGTACTCAACGCTGAATTCACTTTACCTACGGACTTCAAAACAGCGCTCGTACAATTTTATAGTATTTTTAACGTCTAATGTTCTCACTACATACTAACGCGGAATTACGGCTTCGGCCTCGCAGCTCGGTCTTCAAAACAACGACTGCATAATTTTTTGTAGTATTTTAACGTCTATGTTCTCACTACGTAACGCGGAATTCACGGGTTCGTCTCGCAGCTTCGGTCTTCAAAAACAACGACTCGGCGTAATTTTATATATTTAACGACCCTATGTTCTCACTACGTACTAACGCTGAATTCGGACTTCTCGGCCTCGCAGCTTCGGGTCTTCAAAACAACGACTCATACAATTTTATAGTATTTTTTGTTTTTATTTTAACGTCCTATGTTCTCACTACGTACTAACGATGGGAATTACGATTAGATTTGCATTTTCTCGGTCTTCAAAACGATGACTTCGCATAATTTTATAGTATTTTTAACGTCCCATGTTCTCACTCGTACTAACGCGAATTACAAATTCGGGCTCGCCTTCGGTCTTCAAAACAACGACTCGTGCAATTTTATAGTATTTTTTTGTTTTTGTTTTTCTCCTATGTTCTCACTACGGACTAACGCGGAATTACGGCTTCGCCTTGCAACCGGTCTTCAAAACAACGACTCCTATAATTTTATAGTATTTTTTTCAACGTCCTATGTTCTCACTACGTACTAACGAGAAATTACGACCGCCTCATTGCCGGTCTTCAAAACGACGACTCGTACAATTTTATAGTATTTTTAACATCCTATGTTCTCACTATGTACTAACGTGGAATTACGGCTTCGGCCTCACGCCTTCTGGTCTTCAAACAACAACTCTCATAAATTTTATAGTATTTTTAACGCCCTATGTTCTCATTACTGGCGAACGCTGAATTAATAAGCTATGCAGCCCCGTCTTCAAAACAACGACTTCATAAATTTTATAGTTTTTTAACGCTAATGTTCTCACTAATGTTCTAACGCGAATTCAGTTCTTGCAGTTTCGGTCTTTAAAAACGACGACTCATACAATTTTATAGTATTTTTAACGCCCTTATGTTCTCTACCACGTCTAACGCGGAATTAAGGCTTCGCCTCGCAGTTTGGTCTTCAAAAACAACAACTCGCATAATTTTATAGTATTTTTTGTTTTTGTTTTAACGTCCTATGTTCACTAATGACTAACGCAGAATTACAGCTTCGGCCTCGCACTTGGTCTTCAAAACGACGACTTGTACAAATTTTATAGTATTTTTAACGTCCTATGTTCTCTCCTTACTAACGCTGAATTGTCGACTTCGCCTCGCAGACTTGGTCTTCAAAACAATGACTCACAATTTTATAGTATTTTTTGTTTTCAACGTCCTATGTTCTCACTACGTACTAACGCGAATTACGACTTCGCCTCGCATAACCGGTCTTCAAAACGACGACTCGTACAATTTTATAGTATTTTTAACGTCCTATGTTTTCACTACGGACTAACGCTGATTTACGGCTTCGGCCTCGCAGCTTCGGTCTTCAAAACAACAACTCGTACAATTTTATAGTATTTTTGTTTTTGTTTTTACTTCCTATGTTTTCACTACAGACTAACGCTGAATTACGGCTTTTTTAGCGGCCTCATTTTAATGAATCTTCGGTCTTCAAAACGACAACTGCACAATTTTATAGTATTTTTAACGTCCCTATGTTCTCACTACGACTAACGCGGAATTACGTCTTCGACCTTGTGACTTGATCTTCAAAAAACAACGACTCGTACAATTTTATAGTATTTTTAACGTCTTATGTTCTCACTACGTACTAACGCTGAATTATGGCTTCTTCGCCTCGCATCTTGTTCTTCAAAAATGATGACTCGTACAATTTTATAGTATTTTTTGTTTTTATTTTAACGTCCAATGTTCTCACTACGGACTAACGCGAATTCACGGCTTTTCGCCTTGCGCTTGGTCTTCAAAACGACGACTTCGTTATAATTTTAAAGTATTTTTAACGTCCTATATGTTCTCACTCGTACTAACGCTGAATTCGGCTTCGCCTCAAAATTCGGTCTTCAAAACAACGATCAATTACAATTTTATAGTATTTTTAACGCCCTATGTTCTCACTACGGACTAACGCGGAATTACGGCTTCGCCTCGCAGCTTCGGTCTTCAAAACGATGACTCCTACAATTTTATAGTATTTTTAACGTCCTATGTTCTCACTACGTACTAACGCTTTTAATTACGACTTCGCCTCATGACTCAGTTCAAACAACGACATGTACAATTTTAAAGTATTTTTTAACGTCCCTGTTCTCTCCTCGGACTAACGGAATTACGGATTGGCCTCGTGTCTTTAGGTCTTCAAAACGACGACTAAATTATAATTTTAGTAGTATTTTTAAACGCAATGTTCTCACTTACGTACTAACGCGGAATTACGGCTTCGGGGCCTTGCAGCTTCGGTCTTCAAAACGATTTACAATTTTATAATTTTATTTCTATTTTTAACGGCCCCATGTTCTCACTACGTACTAACGGGGAATTACGGTCTTTTACTCGCAGCTTGGTCTTCAAAACAACGACTGTACAATTTTATAGTATTTTTTTTTAACGCCCTATGTTCTCACTCGTAACTAACGCGGAATTGACGGCCTCCCTTGCATCTTCGGTCTTCAAAACAACACTGCATAATTTTATAGTATTTTTAATTTTAACGTCCTATGTTCTCACTACGGACTAACGCTGAATTACGGCTTCGCCTCTCAGCTTCGGTCTTCAAAACGATGATTTTCAGTACAATTTTATAGTATATTTAACGTCCTATGTTCTCCCACGTATTAAAGGGGAATTACGGCTTCGACCTCGCCGACTTAGCCCGTCTTCAAAACAACGACTTCATTAATTTTATAGTATTTTTTGTTTTTTTTTAACGCCTTATGTTCTCCACTCGTACTAACGCTGAATTAAACCCGACTTCGCAGAAGCTCTTAAAAACGGTGACCTCCACAATTTACAATTTTTTAGTATTTTTTTAACGTCCTATGTTCTCACTACGCACTAACGAATTACTTGCCGGCCTCGCAGCCGGTCTTCAAAAACAACGACTTTCGTACAATTTTATAGTATTTTTAACGTCCTATGTTCTCACTACGTACTAATCGAATTGTGGGCTTCGTCTTTCGCAGCTTCGGTCTTCAAAACGACAACTCGTACAATTTTATAGTATTTTTAACGGGCTAATGTTCTCACTACGTGCTAACGCTGAATTACGGCTTTGACCTCGCATCTTCGGTCTTCAAAACGATGACTCATACAATTTTATAGTATTTTTAAACGTCCTTTGTTCTCACTACGTACTAACGCGGAATTACGGACCCGGCCTACAGCTTCGGTCTTCAAAATGACGACTCATACAATTTTATAGTATTTTTAACGTCCTATGTTCTCACTATGTTCTAACGCGAATTACGGCTTACGGCCTCGCAGCTTCGGTCTTCAAAACAACGACTCGTACAATTTTATAGTATTTTTTGTTTTTATTTTCTCACATGTTCTCACTACGGACTAACGCGGAATTCTGACTTCGCCTTGCAAAACTTCAAAACGATGACTCATACAATTTTATAGTATTTTTAACGTCCTATGTTCTCACTCGGACTAACGCTGAATTACGGCTTTCCTCGCATTCGGGTTCAAAACAACGTCTCGTACAATTTTATAGTATTTTTAACGTCTATGTTCTCACTATGTACTAACGCGGAATTACGACGGCCCTGCATCTTCAAAACAACGACTTCTTACAATTTTATAGTATTTTTTGTTTTTATTTTAACGTCCTATGTTCTCACTACGGACTAACGCAGAATTACGGCTTCGGCTCGCAATTCGGTCTTCAAAACGACGACTCGTACAATTTTATAGTATTTTTAACGTCCTTATGTTCTCACTACCACGTACTAACGCGGAATTACGGCTTCTACCTCCGCAGCTTGGTCTTCAAAACAACGACTTGTACAATTTTATAGTATTTTTAACGTCCTATGTTCTCACTACGTACTAACGCGGAATTACGGACTTCGACCTCGCATCTTCGGTCTTCAAAACGACTTCGACTGCATAATTTTATAGTATTTTTAACGTCCTATGTTCTCACTACGTACTAACGGGGGAATTATGGCTTCGGTCTCGCAGCTTCGGTCTTCAAAACAACGACTCAATTTTATAATTTTATAGTATTTTTAACGTCCGATGTTCTCACTACGTACTAACACGAATTACTAGCTTCCCTCGCAGCTTTCGGTCTTCAAACGACAATTTCGCATAATTTTATAGTATTTTTAACGTCCTTGTTCTCACTATGTACTAACGCGGAATTACGGATTCGCCTCTTCTTCAAAACGACAACTTCGTACAATTTTATAGTATATTTAACGTCCTATGTTCTCACTACGTACTAAATTCGGAATTACGCAGCTTCGGTCTTCAAAACAACGACTCATTTAATTTTATAGTATTTTTTATTTTTATTTTAACGTCCTATGTTCTCACTACGTACTAACGCGAAATTACCCGGCCTTGCAGCTTCGGTCTTCAAAACAACGACTCGTATAATTTTATAGTATTTTTAACGTCCTATGTTCTCACTACGTACTAACGCTGAATTACGGCTTTGACCTCGCAGCTTCGGTCTTCAAAAACGACGACTCGTACAATTTTATAGTATTTTTTGTTTTTAACGCCTATGTTCTCACTACGGACTAACGCTGAATTACGGATTCGGCTCGCATCTTCGGTCTTCAAAACGACGACTCGTAAATTTTATAGTATTTTTAACGTCCTATGTTCTCACTCGTACTAACGCTGAATTACGGCTTCGGCCTCGCAGCTTCGGTCTTCAAAACAACGACTGTACAATTTTATAGTATTTATTTTAACGTCCTTATGTTCTCACTACGTACTAACGCTGAATTACGTAACACCTCCTTCGGTCTTCAAAACGACGACTCATACAATTTTATAGTATTTTTAACGTCCTATGTTCTCACTACGTCTAACGGGAATTACGGCTTGACCTTTAGCTCGGTCTTCAAAACAACGACTGTACAATTTTATAGTATTTTTGTTTTTATTTTACGTCCTATGTTCTCACTACGGACTAACGCGAATTACGGTTCGGCCTCCAGCTCTTCGGTCTTCAAAACGACGACTCGTACAATTTTATAGTATTTTTAACGTCCTATGTTCTCACTACGTACTAACGCGAATTACGACTTTTCGACCTCGCAGACTTCGGTCTTCAAAACAACGACTCGTACAATTTTATAGTATTTTTAACGTCCTATGTTCTCACTACGTACTAACGCGGAATTACGGCTTCGGCCTTGCAGCTTCGGTCTTCAAAATGACGACTCGTACAATTTTATAGTATTTTTTGTTTTTATTTTAATGTCTTATGTTCTCACTACGGACTAACGCGGAATTACGGCTTTGTCCTTGCAGCTTCGGTCTTCAAAACGACGACTCATACAATTTTATAGTATTTTTAACGTCCTATGTTCTCACTACAACTAACGCCGAATTACGGCTTCAGTCTTCAAAACGACGACTCGTACAATTTTATAGTATTTTTAACGTCGAATGTTCTCACTACGTACTAACGCGGAATACCGGATTCGGGCTCGCATCTTCGGTCTTCAAAACGACGACTCGTACAATTTTAAAGTATTTTTAACGTCCTATGTTCTCACTATGTACTAACACGGAATTACGGCTTCGGCCTCGCAGCTTCGGTCTTCAAAACAACGACTCGTACAATTTTATAGTAATTTAACGCCCTATGTTCTCACTCGTGCCTAAATATTGAATTACGACACGCCTCGCAGCCGGTCTTCAAAACAACAACTTACAATTTTATAGTATTTTTAACGTCCTATGTTCTCACTACGTACTAACGCTGAATTACGGATTACCTCCAGTCTTGGCCTTCAAAACGACGACTCGTACAATTTTATAGTATTTTTAACGTCCTATGTTCTCACTACGTTCTAACGCGAATTACGGCTTCGCCTCGCAGCTTCGGGTCTTCAAAACAACGACTCGTACAATTTTATAGTATTTTTAACGTCCTATGTTCTCACTACGTACTAACGCGGAATTACGGCTTCGACCTTGCAGCTTCGGTCTTCAAAACAACGACTCGTACAATTTTATAGTATTTTTAACGTCTATGTTCTCACTACGTACTAACGCGGAATTACGGCTTCGCCCTCGCAGCTTCCGGTCTTCAAAATGACGACTTCGCACAATTTTATAGTATTTTTAACGTCCTATGTTCTCACTACGCACTAACGCGGAATTACGGCTTCGGCCTCGCAGCCGGTCTTCAAAATGACGACTCGTACAATTTTATAGTATTTTTAACGTCCTATGTTTTCACTACGGACTAACGCTGAATTACGGCTTCGGCCTCGCAGCTTCGGTCTTCAAAACAACGACTCATACAATTTTATAGTATTTTTTGTTTTTATTTTAACGTCCTATGTTCTCACTACGGACTAACGCGGAATTACGGCTTCAGGCTCGCATCTTCGGTCTTCAAAATGACGACTCGTACAATTTTATAGTATTTTTAACGTCCTATGTTCTCACTACGTACTAACGCGGAATTACGGCTTCTGGCTCCGAGCCGTCTTCAAAACACCGACTCGTACAATTTTATAGTATTTTTAACGTCCTATGTTCTCACTACGTACTAACGCGGAATTACGGCTTCGGCCTCAGCTTCGGTCTTCAAAACAACGACTCGTACAATTTTATAGTATTTTTTGTTTTTATTTTAACGCCCTATGTTCTCACTACGTACTAACGCGGAATTACGGCTTCGGCCTCGCAGATTCGGTCTTCAAAACGACGACTCATACAATTTTATAGTATTTTTAACGTCCTATGTTCTCACTACGTACTAACGCGGAATTACGGCTTCGGCCTCGCAGTTTCGGTCTTCAAAACGACGACTCGTACAATTTTATAGTATTTTTAACGTCCTATGTTCTCACTACGTACTAACGGGTAATTACGGCTTCGGCCTCGCAGCTTCGGTCTTCAAAACAACGACTCGTACAATTTTATAGTATTTTTAACGTCCTATGTTCTCACTACGTACTAACGCGGAATTACGGCTTCGGGCTCGCATTTTCGGTCTTCAAAACGACGACTTGTACAATTTTATAGTATTTTTAACGTCCTATGTTCTCACTACGTACTAACGCGGAATTACGGCTTCGGCCTCGCCTTCGGTCTTCAAAACGACAACTCGCATTGCACAATTTTATAGTATTTTTAACGCCTTATGTTCTCACTCGTAAACGCGGAATTACGGCTTCGGCCTGTGCAGCTTCGGTCTTCAAAACAACGACTCGTACAATTTTATAGTATTTTTTGTTTTTATTTTAACGTCCCTATGTTCTCACTACGACTAACGCCGAATTACGGACGGCCTTGCAACCTTCGGTCTTCAAAACGACGACTCGTACAATTTTATAGTATTTTTAACGTCCTATGTTCTCACTACGTACTAACGAGGAATTACGGCTTCTGCCTCGCAGCCGGTCTTCAAAACAACGACTAAATTTTATAATTTTATAGTATTTTTAACGCCTAATGTTCTCACTACGCACTAACGCTGAATTACGCTTCGCCTTGGCACAGACTTCGGTCTTCAAAATGACGACTCATACAATTTTATAGTATTTTTAACGTCCTATGTTCTCACTACGACTAACGCGGAATTACGGCTTCGACCTCGCAGTTTCAAACCTCTTCAAAACGACGACTCGTACAATTTTATAATATTTTTAGTTTTTTTTTAACGTCCTTATGTTCTCACTACGGACTAACGCGAATTACGGCTTAACCTGCATCTTTAGGTCTTCAAAACAACGACTCGTACAATTTTATAGTATTTTTAACGTCCTATGTTCTCACTATGTTCTAACGCGGACTTACGGCTTCGCCTCAGCTTCGATCTTCAAAACAACGACTCATACAATTTTATAGTATTTTTAACGTCCTATGTTCTCACTACGTACTAACGCGAATTACGCCTTCGGCCTCGCAGCTTCGGTCTTCAAAACAACGACTCGTACAATTTTATAGTATTTTTAACGTCCTATGTTCTCACTACGTACTAACGCGGAATTACGGCTTGACCTCGCAGCTTGGTCTTCAAAACAACGACTTCGTACAATTTTATAGTATTTTTAACGTCCTATGTTCTCACTACGGCCGGCTCACACTAACGACGAATTACGGTTTCGACTAACACGCAGCTTCCGGTCTTCAAAACAACGACTCGTACAATTTTATAGTATTTTTGTTTTTTTTTAACGTCCTAATGTTCTCACTATGTACTAACGCGAATTACGGCTTCGCCTTGCAGCGCGGTCTTCAAAACGACGACTCGTACAATTTTATAGTATTTTTAACGTCCTATGTTCTCACTACGTACTAACGCGGAATTACGGCTTCGGCCTCGCAGCTCGGGTCTTCAAAACAACGACTCGTACAATTTTATAGTATTTTTAACGTCCTATGTTCTCACTACGTACTAACGCGGAATTACGGCTTCGGCCTCGCAGATTCGGTCTTCAAAACGACGACTCATACAATTTTATAGTATTTTTAACGTCCTATGTTCTCACTACGTACTAACGCGGAATTACGGCTTCGGCCTCGCAGATTTCGATCTTCAAAACAACGACTTACAATTTTATAGTATTTTTAATGTCCTATGTTCTCACTACGGACTAACGCGGAATTACGGATTTTTCCTTGCAGCTTCGGTCTTCAAAACGACGACTCATACAATTTTATAGTATTTTTAACGTCCTATGTTCTCACTACATACTAACGCCGAATTACGGCTTCGGCCTCGCAGCTTAGGTCTTCAAAACAACGACTCGTACAATTTTATAGTAGTATTTTTTAACGTCCTTATGTTCTCACTACGTTCTAACGCTGGAATTACGGACTTTCGCAGCTTCTCGGTCTTCAAAATGACGACTCGTACAATTTTATAGTATTTTTAACGTCCTATGTTCTCACTACGTACTAACGCGAATTACGGCTTGGCCTCGCAGCCGGTCTTCAAAACGATGACTCGTTTACAATTTTATAGTATTTTTAACGTCCCTATGTTCTCACTACGTACTAAAGGGGGAATTACGGCTTCGACCTCGCAGCTTCGGTCTTCAAAACAACGACTCGTACAATTTTATAGTATTTTTTGTTTTTATTTTAACGTCCTATGTTCTCACTACGACTAACGCGGAATTACGGCTTCGCCTCGCAAATTCGGTCTTCAAAACGACGACTCGTACAATTTTATAGTATTTTTAACGTCCTATGTTCTCACTACGTACTAACGCGGAATTACGGCTTCTGCCTCGCAGCTTTGGTCTTCAAAACAACGACTCGTACAATTTTAAAGTATTTTTAACGTCCTATGTTCTCACTACGGACTAACGCGAATTACGGCTTCGACCTCGCAGCTTTCGGTCTTCAAAACAACGACTCGTACAATTTTATAGTATTTTTTGTTTTTATTTTAACGTCCTATGTTCTCACTACGGACTAACGCGGAATTACGGCTTCGGCCTTGCATCTTCGGTCTTCAAAACGACGACTCGTACAATTTTATAGTATTTTTAACGTCCTATGTTCTCACTACGTACTAACGCTGAATTACGGCTTCGGCCTCGCAGCTTCGGTCTTCAAAACAACGACTCATACAATTTTATAGTATTTTTAACGTCCTATGTTCTCACTACGTACTAACGCGGAATTACGGCTTCGCCTCGCAGACTTCGGTCTTCAAAACAACGACTCGTACAATTTTATAGTATTTTTAACGTCCTATGTTCTCACTCGTACTAACGCGGAATTACGGCTTCGGCCTCGCAGCTTCGGTCTTCAAAACAACGACTCGTACAATTTTATAGTATTTTTAACGTCCTATGTTCTCACTACGTACTAACGCTGAATAACGGCTTCGCCTCCAGTCCGGTCTTCAAAACGACGACTCGTACAATTTTATAGTATTTTTAACGTCCTATGTTCTCACTACGTACTAACGCGGAATTACGGCTTCGACCTCGCAGCTTCGGTCTTCAAAACAACGACTTGTACAATTTTATAGTATTTTTAACGTTTAATGTTCTCACTACGTACTAACGCGGAATTACGGCTTCGGCCTCGCAGCTTCGGTCTTCAAAACGACGACTCGTACAATTTTATAGTATTTTTAACGTCCTATGTTCTCACTACGTACTAACGCGGAATTACGGCTTCGGCCTCGCAGCTTCGGTCTTCAAAACAACGACTCGTACAATTTTATAGTATTTTTTGTTTTTATTTTAACATCCTATGTTCTCACTACGGACTAACGCAGAATTACGGCTTCGGCCTTGCAGCTTCGGTCTTCAAAACGACGACTCGTATAATTTTATAGTATTTTTAACGTCCTATGTTCTCACTACGTACTAACGCGGAATTACGGCTT
Organism: Papaver bracteatum; assembly: GCA_023529315.1. Lineage (NCBI taxonomy): Eukaryota > Viridiplantae > Streptophyta > Magnoliopsida > Ranunculales > Papaveraceae > Papaver > Papaver bracteatum. The sequence goes on along the minus strand of JAJJWX010005055.1, from coordinate 48,903 downwards.
CGGCCTTGCAGCTTCGGTCTTCAAAACGACGACTCGTACAATTTTATAGTATTTTTAACGTCCTATGTTCTCACTACGTACTAACGCTGAATTACGGCTTTGAACTCGCAGCTTCGGTCTTCAAAACAACGACTCGTACAATTTTATAGTATTTTTGGTTTTTATTTTAACGTCCTATGTTCTCACTACGGACTAACGCGGAATTACGGCTTCGGGCTCGCATCTTCGGTCTTCAAAATGACGACTCGTACAATTTTATAGTATTTTTAACGTCCTATGTTCTCACTACGTACTAACGAGGAATTACGGCTTCGGCCTCGCAGCTTCGGTCTTCAAAACAACGACTCGTACAATTTTATAGTATTTTTTGTTTTTATTTTAACGTCCTATGTTCTCACTAACGTACTAGCCGAATTACTCACTACGGCTTTCGGCCTTCAGCTTGGTCTTCAAAACGACGACTCGTACAATTTTATAGTATTTTTAACGTCCTATGTTCTCACTACGTACTAACGAGGAATTAAGGCTTCGGCCTCGCAGCTTCGGTCTTCAAAACAACGACTCGTACAATTTTATAGTATTTTTAACGTCCTATGTTCTCACTACGTACTAACGCGGAATTACGGCTTCGGCCTCGCAGCTTCGGTCTTCAAAATGACGACTCGTACAATTTTATAGTATTTTTAACGTCCTATGTTCTCACTACGTACTAACGCTTAATTACGGCTTCGCCTCGCAGCCGGTCTTCAAAACGACGACTCATACAATTTTATAGTATTTTTAACGTCCTATGTTCTCACTACGTACTAACGCGGAATTACGGCTTCGGCCTCGCAGCTTCGGTCTTCAAAACGACGACTCGTACAATTTTATAGTATTTTTAACGTCCTATGTTCTCACTACGTACTAACGCGGAATTACGGCTTCGGCCTCGCAGCTTCGGTCTTCAAAACAACGACTCATACAATTTTATAGTATTTTTGTTTTTATTTTAACGTCCTATGTTCTCACTACGGACTAACGCTGAATTACGGCTTCGACCTCGCAGCTTCGGTCTTCAAAACAACGACTCGTACAATTTTATAGTATTTTTAACGTCCTATGTTCTCACTACGGACTAACGCTGAATTACGGCTTCGGCCTCGTAGCTTCGGTCTTCAAAACGACGACTCGTACAATTTTATAGTATTTTTAACGTCCTATGTTCTCACTACGTACTAACGCGGAATTACGGCTTCGACTCTCAGCTTAGGTCTTCAAAACAACGACTCATACAATTTTATAGTATTTTTTGTTTTTATTTTAACGTCCTATGTTCTCACTACGTACTAACGCGGAATTACGGCTTCGGCCTCGCAGTTTCGGTCTTCAAAACGACGACTCGTACAATTTTATAGTATTTTTAACTTCATATGTTCTCACTACGTACTAACGCGGAATTACGGCTTCGACTCGCAGCTTCGGTCTTCAAAACAAAGACTCGTACAATTTTATAGTACTTTTTTGTTTTTATTTTAACGTCCTATGTTCTCACTACGGACTAACGCCGAATTACGGCTTCGGCCTTGCAGTTTCGGTCTTCAAAACGACGACTCGTACAATTTTATAGTATTTTTAACGTCCTATGTTCTCACTACGTACTAACGCGGAATTAAGGCTTCGGCCTCGCAGCTCCGGTCTTCAAAACAACGACTCGTACAATTTTATAGTATTTTTAACGTCTAATGTTCTCACTACGTACTAACGCGGAATTACGGCTTCGGCCTCGCAGCTTCGGTCTTCAAAATGACGACTCGTACAATTTTATAGTATTTTTAACGTCCTATGTTCTCACTACGGACTAACGCGGAATTACGGCTTCGGCCTCGCAGCTTCGGTCTTCAAAACGACGACTCGTACAATTTTATAGTATTTTTAACGTCCTATGTTCTCACTACGTACTAACGCGGAATTACGGCTTCGGCCTCGCAGCTTCGGTCTTCAAAATGACGACTCGTACAATTTTATAGTATTTTTAACGTCCTATGTTCTCACTACGTACTAACGGGGAATTACGGCTTCGACCTCGCAGCTTCGGTCTTCAAAACGACGACTCGTACAATTTTATAGTATTTTTAACGTCCTATGTTCTCACTACGTACTAACGTTTTTTTTTAATTACGGCTTCGCCTCGGCCTGCATCTTCGGTCTTCAAAACACGACTCGTACAATTTTATAGTATTTTTAACGTCCTATGTTCTCACTACGTACTAACGCGTATTACGGCTTCGGCCTCGCAGCTTCGGTCTTCAAAACAACGACTCGTACAATTTTATAGTATTTTTAACGTCCTATGTTCTCACTACGTACTAACGCGGAATTACGGCTTCGGCCTCGCAGCTTCGGTCTTCAAAACGACGACTCATACAATTTTATAGTATTTTTAACGTCCTATGTTCTCACTACGTACTAACGCGGAATTACGGCTTCGGCCTCGCAGCTTCGGTCTTCAAAATGACGACTCGTACAATTTTATAGTATTTTTAACGTCCTATGTTCTCACTACGTACTAACGCGGAATTACGGCTTCGGCCTCGCAGCTTCGGTCTTCAAAACAACGACTCGTACAATTTTATAGTATTTTTTGTTTTTATTTTAACGTCCTATGTTCTCACTACGTACTAACGCGGAATTACGGCTTCGGCCTTGCAGCTTCGGTCTTCAAAACGACGACTCGTACAATTTTATAGTATTTTTAACGTCCTATGTTCTCACTACGTACTAACGAGGAATTACGGCTTCGGCCTCGCAGCTCCGGTCTTCAAAACAACGACTCGTACAATTTTATAGTATTTTTAACGTCTAATGTTCTCACTACGTACTAACGCGGAATTACGGCTTCGGCCTCGCAGCTTCGGTCTTCAAAATGACGACTCGTACAATTTTATAGTATTTTTAACGTCCTATGTTCTCACTACGTACTAACGCGGAATTACGGCTTCGGCCTCGCAGCTTCGGTCTTCAAAACAACGACTCGTATAATTTTATAGTATTTTTAACGTCTAATGTTCTCACTACGTACTAACGCGAATTACGGCCGGCCTCGCAGCTTCGGTCTTCAAAACGACGACTCGTACAATTTTATAGTATTTTTAACGTCCTATGTTCTCACTACGTACTAACGCGGAATTACGTCCGGCCTCTCAGCTCGGTCTTCAAAACAACGACTCATACAATTTTATAGTATTTTTAACGTCCTATGTTCTCACTACGTACTACGCGCGGAATTACGGCTTCGGCCTTGCAGCTTCGGTCTTCAAAACAACGACTCGTACAATTTTATAGTATTTTTAACGTCCTATGTTCTCACTACGTACTAACGCGGAATTACGGCTTCGGCCTCGCAGCTTCGGTCTTCAAAATGACGACTCGTACAATTTTATAGTATTTTTAACGTCCAATGTTCTCACTACGTACTAACGCGGAATTACGGCTTGACCTCGCAGCTTCGGTCTTCAAAACAACGACTCGTATAATTTTATAGTATTTTTTTGTTTTTATTTTAACGTCCTATGTTCTCACTACGGACTAACGCGGAATTACGGCTTCGTGCTTGCAGCTTCGGTCTTCAAAACGACGATTCGTACAATTTTATAGTATTTTTAACGTCCTATGTTCTCACTACGTACTAACGCGGAATTACGGCTTCGGCCCCGCCGCTTCGGTCTTCAAAACAACGACTCATACAATTTTATAGTATTTTTAACGTCCTATGTTCTCACTACGTACTAACGCAGAATTACGGCTTCGGCCTTGCAGCTTCGGTCTTCAAAACGACGACTCGTACAATTTTATAGTATTTTTAACGTCCTATGTTCTCACTACGTACTAACGCGGAATTACGGCTTCGGCCTCGCAGCTTCGGTCTTCAAAACAACGACTCGTACAATTTTATAGTATTTTTAACGTCTAATGTTCTCACTACGTACTAACGCGGAATTACGGCTTCGGCCTCGCAGTTTCGGTCTTCAAAATGACGACTCGTACAATTTTATAGTATTTTTAACGTCCTATGTTCTCACTACGTACTAACGCGGAATTACGGCTTCGCCTTTTATTTTCAGTCCGGTCTTCAAAACGACGACTCGTACAATTTTATAGTATTTTTTTGTTTTTATTTTAACGTCCTATGTTCTCACTACGTACTAACGCGGAATTACGGCCTCGCAGCTTCGGTCTTCAAAATGACGACTCGTACAATTTTATAGTATTTTTAACGTCCTATGTTCTCACTACGTACTAACGCGGAATTACGGATTCGGGCTCGCAGCTTCGGTCTTCAAAACAACGACTCGTACAATTTTATAGTATTTTTTGTTTTTATTTTAACGTCCTATGTTCTCACTACGGACTAACGCATCTGACTTCGACCTTCGCAGACTTCGGTCTTCATAACGAAGACTCCTACAATTTTATAGTATTTTTAACGTCCTATGTTCTCACTACGTACTAACGTGAAAATACGGCTTCGGCCTCGCAGTTTCGGTCTTCAAAACGACGACTCGTACAATTTTATAGTATTTTTAAACGTCCTAATGTTCTCACTACGTTCTAACGCTGAATTACGGCTTCGGCCTCGCAGCTTTGGTCTTCAAAACAACGACTCGTACAATTTTATAGTATTTTTAACGTCCTATGTTCTCACTACGTACTAACGCGGAATTACGGCTTCGGCCTCGCAGCTTCGGTCTTCAAAACAACGACTCGTACAATTTTATAGTATTTTTAACGTCCTATGTTCTCACTACGGACTAACGCGGAATTACGGCTTCGGGCTTGCAGCTTCGGTCTTCAAAACGACGACTCGTACAATTTTATAGTATTTTTAACGTCCTATGTTCTCACTACGTACTAACGCGGAATTACGGCTTCGGCCTCGCAGCTTCGGTCTTCAAAACAACGACTCAATTTTAATTTTATAGTATTTTTAACGTCCTATGTTCTCACTACGTACTAACGCGGAATTACGGCTTCGGCCTCACAGCTTCGGTCTTCAAAATGACGACTCGTACAATTTTATAGTATTTTTAACGTCCTATGTTCTCACTACGTACTAACGCGGAATTACGGCCGGCCTCGCAGCTTCGGTCTTCAAAACTACGACTCATACAATTTTATAGTATTTTTAACGTCCTAATGTTCTCACTAAGTACTAACGCTGAATTACGGATTCGGCCTCGCAGCTCCGTCTTCAAAACAACGACTCGTACAATTTTATAGTATTTTTAACGTCCTATGTTCTCACTACGTACTAACACGAATTACGGCTTCGCCTCGCAGCTTCGGTCTTCAAAACGATGACTCGTACAATTTTATAGTATTTTTAACGTCCTATGTTCTCACTACGTACTAACGCGTAATTACGGCTTCGGCCTCCCAGCTTCGGTCTTCAAAACGACGACTCGTACAATTTTATAGTATTTTTAACGTCCTATGTTCTCACTACGTACTAACGCTGAATTACGGCTTTGGCCTCGCAGACTTCGGTCTTCAAAACAACGACTCTTACTCGTTTATAATTTTTTTGTTTTTTTTAACGTCCTATGTTCTCACTACGGACTAACGCGGAATTACGGCTTCGGCCTTGCAGCTTCGGTCTTCAAAATGACGACTCGTACAATTTTATAGTATTTTTAACGTCCTATGTTCTCACTACGTACTAACGCGGAATTACGGCTTCGGCCTTGCAGCTTTGGTCTACAAAACGACGACTCGTACAATTTTATAGTATTTTTAACGTCCTATGTTCTCACTACGTACTAACGCGGAATTACGGCTTCGGCCTCGCAGCTTCGGTCTTCAAAACGACGACTCATACAATTTTATAGTATTTTTAACGTCCAATGTTCTCACTACGTACTAACGCGGAATTACGGATTCGGCCTCGTAGCTTCGGTCTTCAAAACGACGACTCGTACAATTTTATAGTATTTTTAACGTCCTATGTTCTCACTACGTACTAACGCGGAATTACGGCCGGCCTCGCAGCTTCGGTCTTCAAAACAACGACTCGTACAATTTTAAAGTACTTTTTGTTTTTATTTTAACGTCCTATGTTCTCACTACGGACTAACGCGGAATTACGGCTTCGGTCTTCAAAACGAAGACTCCTACAATTTTATAGTATTTTTAGCGTCCTATGTTCTCACTACGGACTAACGCGGAATTACGGCTTCGGTCTTCAAAACGACGACTCGTACAATTTTATAGTATATTTAACGTCCTATGTTCTCACTACGTACTAACGGGGAATTACGGCTTCGACCTCGCAACTTCGGTCTTCAAAACAACGACTCGTACAATTTTATAGTATTTTTTGTTTTTATTTTAACGTCCTATGTTCTCACTACGGACTAACGCAGAATTACGGCTTCGGCCTTGCATCTTCGGTCTTCAAAACGACGACTCGTACAATTTTATAGTATTTTTAACGTCCTATGTTCTCACTACGGACTAACGCGAATTAAGGCTTCGGCCTCGCAGCTCGGTCTTCAAAACAACGACTCATACAATTTTATAGTATTTTTAACGTCCTATGTTCTCACTACGTACTAACGCAGAATTACGGCTTCGGCCTCGCAGCTTCGGTCTTCAAAATGACGACTCGTACAATTTTATAGTATTTTTAACGTCCTATGTTCTCACTACGTACTAACGCGGAATTACGGCTTCGGCCTCGCAGCTTCGGTCTTCAAAACGACGACTCGTACAATTTTATAGTATTTTTAACGTCCTATGTTCTCACTACGTACTAACGCGGAATTACGGCTTCGGCCTCGCAGATTCGGTCTTCAAAACGACGACTCATACAATTTTATAGTATTTTTAAAGTCCTATGTTCTCACTACGTACTAACGCGGAATTACGGCTTCGGCCTCGCAGCTCCGGTCTTCAAAATGACGACTCGTACAATTTTATAGTATTTTTAACGTCCTTTGTTCTCACTACGTACTAACGCTGAATTACGGCTTCGGCCTCGCAGCTTCGGTCTTCAAAATAATGACTCGTACAATTTTATAGTATTTTTAACGTCCTATGTTCTCACTACGGACTAACGCGGATTTACGTCTTCGGCCTCGCAGCTTCGGTCTTCAAAACAACGACTCGTACAATTTTATAGTATTTTTTGTTTTTATTTTAACGTCCTATGTTCTCACTACGGACTAACGCAGAATTACGGCTTCGGCTTTGCGCCGGTCTTCAAAACAACGACTCGTACAATTTTATAGTATTTTTAACGTCCTATGTTCTCACTACGTACTAACGCGGAATTACGGCTTCGGCCTCGCAGATCCAGTCTTCAAAACAACGACTCGTACAATTTTATAGTATTTTTAATGTCCTATGTTCTCACTACGTACTAACGCGGAATTACGGCTTCGGCCTCGCAGCTTCGGTCTTCAAAACAATGACTCGTACAATTTTATAGTATTTTTTGTTTTTATTTTAACGTCCTATGTTCTCACTACGGACTAACGCTGAATTACGGCTTTGGACTCGCAGCTTCGGTCTTCAAAACAACGACTCGTACAATTTTAAAGTATTTTTAACGTCCTATGTTCTCACTACGTACTAACGCGGAATTACGGCTTCGGCCTCGCAGCTCCGGTCTTCAAAACAACGACTCGTACAATTTTATAGTATTTTTAACGTCCTATGTTCTCACTACATACTAACGAATTACGGCTTCGGCCTCGCAGCTTCGGTCTTCAAAATGACGACTCGTACAATTTTATAGTATTTTTAACGTCCTATGTTCTCACTACGTACTAACGCGGAATTACGACCTTCGGCCTCGCAACTTCGGTCTTCAAAATGACGACTCGTATAATTTTATAGTATTTTTAACGTCCTATGTTCTCACTACGTACTAACGCGGAATTACGGCTTCGCCTCGCAGCTTTCGGTTTTCAAAACGACGACTCGTACAATTTTATAGTATTTTAAACGTCCAATGTTCTCACTACGTACTAACGCGGAATTACGGATTCGGCCTCGTAGCTTCGGTCTTCAAAACGACGACTCGTACAATTTTATAGTATATTTAACGTCCTATGTTCTCACTACGTACTAACGGGGAATTACGGCTTCGACCTCGCAGCTTCGGTCTTCAAAACAACGACTTGTACAATTTTATAGTATTTTTTGTTTTTATTTTAACGTCCTATGTTCTCACTACGGACTAACGCAGAATTACGGCTTTGGGCTTGCAGATTCGGTCTTCAAAACGACGACTCCTATAATTTTATAGTATTTTTAACGTCCTATGTTCTCACTACGTACTAACGCGGAATTACGGCTTCGGCCTCGCAGCTTCGGTCTTCAAAACAACGACTCGTATAATTTTATAGTATTTTTAACGTCTATGTTCTCACTACGTACTAACGCGAATTACGGCTTCGGCCTCACAGCTTCCGGTCTTCAAAACAACAACTCGCACAATTTTATAGTATTTTTGTTTTTATTTTAACGTCCTATGTTCTCACTACGGACTAACGCAATTACGGCAGACCTTGCAGTTTCGGTCTTCAAAACGACGACTCGTACAATTTTATAGTATTTTTAACGTCCTATGTTCTCACTACGTACTAACGCGGAATTACGGCTTCGGCCTCGCAGCTCCGTCTTCAAAACAACGACTCGTACAATTTTATAGTATTTTTAACGCCTAATGTTCTCACTACGTACTAACGCGGAATTACGGCCTCGCAGCTTCGGTCTTCAAAATGACGACTCGTACAATTTTATAGTATTTTTAACGTCCTATGTTCTCACTACGTACTAACGCGGAATTACGGCTTCGGCCTCGCAGCTCCGGTCTTCAAAACAACGACTCGTACAATTTTATAGTATTTTTAACGTCTAATGTTCTCACTACGTACTAACGCGGAATTACGGCTTCGGCCTCGCAGCTTCGGTCTTCAAAACGACGACTCGTACAATTTTATAGTATTTTTAACGTCCTATGTTCTCACTACGTACTAACACGGAATTACGGCTTCGGCCTCGCAGCTTCGGTCTTCAAAACAACGACTCATACAATTTTATAGTATTTTTAACGTTTTATGTTCTCACTACGTACTAACGCGGAATTACGGCTTCGGCCTCGCAGCTTCGGTCTTCAAAACGACGACTCGTACAATTTTATAGTATTTTTAACGTCCTATGTTCTCACTACGTACTAACGCGGAATTACGGCTTCGGTCTTCAAAACGACGACTCATACAATTTTATAGTATTTTTAACGTCCTATGTTCTCACTACGTACTAACGCGGAATTACGGCTTCGGCCTCACAGCTTCGGTCTTCAAAACGACGACTTGTACAATTTTATAGTATTTTTAACGTCCTATGTTCTCACTACGTACTAACGCGGAATTACGGCTTCGGCCTCGCAGCTTCGGTCTTCAAAACAATGACTCGTACAATTTTATAGTATTTTTTGTTTTTATTTTAACGTCCTATGTTCTCACTACGGATTAACGCGGAATTACGGCTTCGGGCTTGCAGCTTCGGTCTTCAAAATGACGACTCGTACAATTTTATAGTATTTTTAACGTCCTATGTTCTCACTACGTACTAACGGGGAATTACGGCTTCGGCCTCACAGCTTCGGTCTTCAAAACAACGACTCGTACAATTTTATAGTATTTTTTGTTTTTATTTTAATGTCCTATGTTCTCACTATGTACTAACGCGGAATTACGGCTTCGGCCTCGCAGCTTCGGTATTCAAAACAACGACTCGTACAATTTTATAGTATTTTTTGTTTTTATTTTAACGTCCTATGTTCTCACTACGGACTAACGCAGAATTACGGCTTCGGCCTTGCAGCTTCGGTCTTCAAAACGACGACTCGTACAATTTTATAGTATTTTTAACGTCCTATGTTCTCACTACGTACTAACGCGGAATTACGGCTTCGACCTCGCAGCTTCGGTCTTCAAAACAACGACTCGTACAATTTTATAGTATTTTTAACGTCCTATGTTCTCACTACGTACTAACGCGGAATTACGGCTTCGGCCTCGCAGCTTCGGTCTTCAAAATGACGACTCGTACAATTTTATAGTATTTTTAACGTCCTATGTTCTCACTACGTACTAACGCGGAATTACGGCTTCGGCCTTTTCAAAACAACGACTCATACAATTTTATAGTATTTTTAACGTCCTATGTTCTCACTACGTACTAACGCGGAATTACGGCTTCGGCATCGCATCTTCGGTCTTCAAAACGACGACTTGTACAATTTTATAGTATTTTTAACGTCCTATGTTCTCACTACGTACTAACGCGGAATTACGGCTTCGGCCTCGCAGCTTCGGTCTTCAAAACAACGACTCGTACAATTTTATAGTATTTTTAACGTCCTATGTTCTCACTACGTACTAACGCGGAAATTAAGGGTTCGACCTCGCAGCTTCGGTCTTCAAAACAACGACTCGTACAATTTTATAGTATTTTTTGTTTTTATTTTAACGTCCTATGTTCTCACTACGGACTAACGCGGAATTACGGCTTCAGCCTCGTATCTTCGGTCTTCAAAATGACGACTCGTACAATTTTATAGTATTTTTAACGTCCTATGTTCTCACTACGTACTAACGCGGAATTACGGCTTCGGCCTCGCAGCTTCGGTCTTCAAAACGATGACTCGTACAATTTTATAGTATTTTTAACGTCCTATGTTCTCACTACGTACTAACGGGGAATTACGGCTTCGACCTCGCAGCTTCGGTCTTCAAAACAACGACTCGTACAATTTTATAGTATTTTTTGTTTTTATTTTAACGTCCTATGTTCTCACTACGGACTAACGCGGAATTACGGCTTCGGCCTTGCAGCTTCGGTCTTCAAAACGACGACTCGTATAATTTTATAGTATTTTTAATGTCCTATGTTCTCACTACGTACTAACGAGGAATTAAGGATTCGGCCTCGCAGCTCTGGTCTTCAAAACAACGACTCGTACAATTTTATAGTATTTTTAACGTCTAATGTTCTCACTACGTACTAACGCGGAATTACAGTTTCGGCCTCGCAGCATCGGTCTTCAAAATGACGACTCGTACAATTTTATAGTATTTTTAACGTCCTATGTTCTCACTACGTACTAACGCGGAATTACGGCTTTGACCTCGCAGTTTCGGTCTTCAAAACGACGACTCGTACAATTTTATAGTATTTTTTGTTTTTATTTTAACGTCTTATGTTCTCACTACGGACTAACGCGGAATTACGGCTTCGGCCTTGCAGCTTCGGTCTTCAAAATGACGACTCGTACAATTTTATAGTATATTTAACGTCCTATGTTCTCACTACGTACTAACGGGTAATTACGGCTTCGACCTCGCAGCTTCGGTCTTCAAAACAACGACTCGTACAATTTTATAGTATTTTTTGTTTTTATTTTAACATCCTATGTTCTCACTACGGACTAACGCGGAATTACGGCTTTGTCCTTGCAGCTTCGGTCTTCAAAACGACGACTCGTACAATTTTATAGTATTTTTAACGTCCTATGTTCTCACTACGTACTAACGCAGAATTACGGCTTCGGCCTCGCAGCTCCGGTCTTCAAAACAACGACTCATACAATTTTATAGTATTTTTAACGTCTAATGTTCTCACTACGTACTAACGCGGAATTACGGCTTCGGTCTTCAAAACAACGACTCGTACAATTTTATAGTATTTTTTGTTTTTATTTTAACATCCTATGTTCTCACTACGGACTAACGCAGAATTACGGCTTCGGCCTTGCAGCTTCGGTCTTCAAAACGACGACTCGTACAATTTTATAGTATTTTTAACGTCCTATGTTCTCAATACATACTAACGCGGAATTACGGCTTCGGCCTCGCAGCTCCGGTCTTCAAAACAACGACTCGTACAATTTTATAGTATTTTTAACGTCTAATGTTCTCACTACGTACTAACGCGGAATTACGGCTTCGGCCTCGCAGCTTCGGTCTTCAAAATGACGACTCGTACAATTTTATAGTATTTTTAACGTCCTATGTTCTCACTACGTACTAACGCGGAATTACGGCTTCGGAATTAAAAACAATGACTCGTACAATTTTATAGTAATTTTTGTATTTTTAACGTCCTATGTTCTCACTACGGACTAACGCGGAATTACGGCTTCGGTCTTCAAAACGACGACTCGTACAATTTTATAGTATTTTTAACGTCCTATGTTCTCACTACGTACTAACGCGGAATTACGGCTTCGGCCTCGCAGCTTCGGTCTTCAAAACAACGACTCATACAATTTTATAGTATTTTTAACGTCCTAATGTTCTCACTACGTACTAACGCTGAATTACGGCTTCGGCCTCGCAGCTTCGGTCTTCAAAACGACGACTCGTACAATTTTATAGTATTTTTAACGTCCTATGTTCTCACTACGTACTAACGCTGAATTACGGCTTCGGCCTCGCAGCTTCGGTCTTCAAAACAACGACTCGTACAATTTTATAGTATTTTTTGTTTTTATTTTAACGTCCTATGTTCTCACTACGTACTAACGCGGAATTACGGCTTCGGCCTTGCAGCTTCGGTCTTCAAAACGACGACTCGTACAATTTTATAGTATTTTTAACGTCCTATGTTCTCACTACGTACTAACGCGGAATTACGGATTCGGCCTCGCAGCTTCGGTCTTCAAAACGATGACTCATACAATTTTATAGTATTTTTAACGTCCTATGTTCTCACTACGTACTAACGGGTAATTACGGCTTCGACCTCGCAGCTTCGGTCTTCAAAACAACGACTCGTACAATTTTATAGTATTTTTTGTTTTTATTTTAACGTCCTATGTTCTCACTACGGACTAACGCGGAATTACGGCTTCGGCCTTGCAGCTTCGGTCTTCAAAACGACGACTCGTACAATTTTATAGTATTTTTAACGTCCTATGTTCTCACTACGTACTAACGCGGAATTACGGCTTCGGCCTCGCAGCCGGTCTTCAAAACAACGACTCGTACAATTTTATAGTATTTTTAACGTCTAATGTTCTCACTACGTACTAACGCGGAATTACGGCTTCGGCCTCGCAGCTTCGGTCTTCAAAATGACGACTCGTACAATTTTATAGTATTTTTAACGTCCTATGTTCTCACTACGTACTAACGCGGAATTACGGCTTCGGCCTCGCAGTTTCGGTCTTCAAAACGACGACTCGTACAATTTTAAAGTATTTTTAACGTCCTATGTTCTCACTACGTACTAACGCGGAATTACGGCTTCGGCATTCAAAACTTCGGTCTTCAAAACGACGACTAAAGTACAATTTTATAGTATTTTTAACGTCCTATGTTCTCACTACGTACTAACGCGGAATTACGGCTTCGGCCTCGCAGCTTCGGTCTTCAAAACGACGACTCGTACAATTTTATAGTATTTTTAACGTCCTATGTTCTCACTACGTACTAACGCGGAATTACGGCTTCGGCCTCGCAGCTTCGGTCTTCAAAACAACGACTCGTACAATTTTATAGTATTTTTTGTTTTTATTTTAACGTCCTATGTTCTCACTACGGACTAACGCAGAATTACGGCTTCGGCCTTGCAGCTTCGGTCTTCAAAACAACGACTCGTACAATTTTATAGTATTTTTAACGTCTAATGTTCTCACTACGTACTAACGCGGAATTATGGCTTCGGTCTTCAAAACGACGACTCGTACAATTTTATAGTATTTTTAACGTCTATGTTCTCACTACGTACTAACGCTCGAATTACGGCTTCGGCCTCTTCTTCAAAACAACGACTCGTACAATTTTATAGTATTTTTTGTTTTTATTTTAACGTCCTATGTTCTCACTACGGACTAACGCGAATTACGGCTTCGACCTTGCAGCCTTCGGTCTTCAAAACAACGACTCGTACAATTTTATAGTATTTTTAACGTCCTATGTTCTCACTACGACTAACGCGGAATTACGGATTCGGCCTCGCACTTCGGTCTTCAAAACAACGACTCGTACAATTTTATAGTATTTTTAACGTCCTATGTTCTCACTACGTACTAACGCGGAATTACGGCTTCGGCCTCGCAGCTCCGGTCTTCAAAACAACGACTCGTACAATTTTATAGTATTTTTAACGTCCTATGTTCTCACTACGTACTAACGCGGAATTACGGCTTTGGACTCGCAGTTTCGGTCTTCAAAACGACGACTCGTACAATTTTATAGTATTTTTTGTTTTTATTTTAACGTCTTATGTTCTCACTACGGACTAACGTGGAATTACGGCTTCGGGCTTGCAGCTTCGGTCTTCAAAATGACGACTCGTACAATTTTATAGTATTTTTAACGTCCTATGTTCTCACTACGTACTAACGCTGAATTACGGCTTCGGCCTCGCAGCTTCGGTCTTCAAAACAACGACTCGTACAATTTTATAGTATTTTTTGTTTTTATTTTAACATCCTATGTTCTCACTACGGACTAACGCGGAATTACGGCTTCGGTCTTCAAAACGACGACTCGTACAATTTTATAGTATTTTTAACGTCCTATGTTCTCACTACGTACTAACGCGGAATTACGGCTTCGGCCTCGCAGCTTCGGTCTTCAAAACAACGACTCGTACAATTTTATAGTATTTTTAACGTCCTATGTTCTCACTACGTACTAACGGGGAATTACGGCTTCGGTCTTCAAAACAACGACTCGTACAATTTTATAGTATTTTTTGTTTTTATTTTAACGTCCTATGTTCTCACTACGGACTAACGCGGAATTACGGCTTCGGGCTTGCAGCTTCGGTCTTCAAAATGACGACTCCTACAATTTTATAGTATTTTTAACGTCCTATGTTCTCACTACGTACTAACGCGGAATTACGGCTTCGGCCTCGCAGCTTCGGTCTTCAAAACAACGACTCGTACAATTTTATAGTATTTTTAACGTCTAATGTTCTCACTACGTACTAACGCGGAATTACGGCTTCGGCCTCGCAGATTCGGTCTTCAAAACGACGACTCGTACAATTTTATAGTATTTTTAACGTCCTATGTTCTCACTACGTACTAACACGGAATTACGGCTTCGGCCTCGCAGCTTCGGTCTTCAAAACGACGACTCGTACAATTTTATAGTATTTTTAACGTCCTATGTTCTCACTACGTACTAACGCGGAATTACGGATTCGGCCTCGCAGCTCCGGTCTTCAAAACGACGACTCGTACAATTTTATAGTATTTTTAACGTCCTATGTTCTCACTACGTACTAACGCGGAATTACGGCTTCGGCCTCGCAGCACCGGTCTTCAAAACAACGACTCGTACAATTTTATAGTATTTTTTGTTTTTATTTTAACGTCCTATGTTCTCACTACGGACTAACGCGGAATTACGGCTTCGGCCTTGCAGCTTCGGTCTTCAAAATGACGACTCGTACAATTTTATAGTATTTTTAACGTCCTATGTTCTCACTACGTACTAACGCGGAATTACGGCTTCGGCCTCGCAGCTTCGGTCTTCAAAACAATGACTCGTACAATTTTATAGTATTTTTAACGTCCTATGTTCTCACTACGTACTAACGCGGAATTACGGCTTCGACCTCGCAGCTTCGGTCTTCAAAACAACGACTCGTACAATTTTATAGTATTTTTTGTTTTTATTTTAACGTCCTATGTTCTCACTACGGACTAACGCGGAATTACGGCTTCGGGCTTGCAGCTTCGGTCTTCAAAACGACGACTCGTACAATTTTATAGTATTTTTAACGTCCTATGTTCTCACTACGTACTAACGCGGAATTACGGCTTCGGCCTCGCAGCTTCGGTCTTCAAAACAACGACTCGTACAATTTTATAGTATTTTTAACGTCCTATGTTCTCACTACGTACTAACGCGGAATTACGGCTTCGACCTCGCAGCTTCGGTCTTCAAAACAACGACTCGTACAATTTTATAGTATTTTTTGTTTTTATTTTAACGTCCTATGTTCTCACTACGGACTAACGCGGAATTACGGCTTCGGGCTTGCAGCTTCGGTCTTCAAAATGACGACTCGTACAATTTTATAGTATTTTTAACGTCCTATGTTCTCACTACGTACTAACGCGGAATTACGGCTTCGGCCTCGCAGCTCCGGTCTTCAAAACAACGACTCGTACAATTTTATAGTATTTTTTGTTTTTATTTTAACGTCCTATGTTCTCACTACGTACTAACGCGGAATTACGGCTTCGGCCTTGCAGCTTCGGTCTTCAAAACGACGACTCGTACAATTTTATAGTATTTTTAACGTCCTATGTTCTCACTACGTACTAACGCGGAATTACGGCTTCGGCCTCGCAGCTTCGGTCTTCAAAACAATGACTCGTACAATTTTATAGTATTTTTAACATCTAATGTTCTCACTACGTACTAACGCGGAATTACGGCTTCGACCTCGCAGCTTCGGTCTTCAAAACAACGACTCGTACAATTTTATAGTATTTTTTGTTTTTATTTTAACGTCCTATGTTCTCACTACGGACTAACGCAGAATTACGGCTTCGGTCTTCAAAACGACGACTCGTACAATTTTATAGTATTTTTAACGTCCTATGTTCTCACTACGTACTAACGCGGAATTACGGCTTCGGCCTCGCAGCTTAGGTCTTCAAAACAACGACTCGTACAATTTTATAGTATTTTTAACGTCCAATGTTCTCACTACGTACTAACGCGGAATTACGGCTTCGGCCTCGCAGCTTCGGTCTTCAAAACGACGACTCGTACAATTTTATAGTATTTTTAACGTCCTATGTTCTCACTACGTACTAACGCGGAATTACGGCTTCGACCTCGCAGCTTCGGTCTTCAAAACAACGACTCGTACAATTTTATAGTATTTTTAACGTCCTAATGTTCTCACTATGTTCTCACTAACACGGAATTACGGCTTCGGCCTGCAGTTTAGGTCTTCAAAACGACGACTCGTACAATTTTATAGTATTTTTAACGTCCTATGTTCTCACTACGTACTAACGCGGAATTACGGATTCGGCCTCGCAGCTTCGGTCTTCAAAACGACGACTCGTACAATTTTATAGTATTTTTAACGTCCTATGTTCTCACTACGTACTAACGGTAACAATTACGGCTTCGACCTCTCGCAGCTTCGGTCTTCAAAACAACGACTCGTACAATTTTAATTTTTTAGTTTTTTTTTAACGTCCTATGTTCTCACTACGGACTAACGCAGAATTACGGCTTCGGCCTTGCAGCTTCGGTCTTCAAAACGACGACTCGTACAATTTTATAGTATTTTTAACGTCCTATGTTCTCACTACGTACTAACGCGGAATTACGGCTTCGGCCTCGCAGCTTCGGTCTTCAAAACAACGACTCGTACAATTTTATAGTATTTTTAACGTCCTATGTTCTCACTACGTACTAACGCGGAATTACGGCTTCGGCCTCGCAGCTTCGGTCTTCAAAACGACGACTCGTACAATTTTATAGTATTTTTTTGTTTTTATTTTAACGTCCTATGTTCTCACTACGGACTAACGCGGAATTACGGCTTCGGGATTGCAGCTTCGGTCTTCAAAATGACGACTCGTACATTTTTATAGTATTTTTAACGTCCTATGTTCTCACTACGTACTAACGGGGAATTACGGCTTCGGCCTCGCAGCTTCGGTCTTCAAAACAACGACTTGTACAATTTTATAGTATTTTTTGTTTTTATTTTAATGTCATATGTTCTCACTATGTACTAATGCGGAATTACGGCTTCGGCCTCGCAGCTTCGGTCTTCAAAAAAACGACTCGTACAATTTTATAGTATTTTGTGTTTTTATTTTAATGTCCTATGTTCTCACTACGGACTAACGCAGAATTACGGCTTCGGCCTTGCAGCTTCGGTCTTCAAAACGACGACTCGTACAATTTTATAGTATTTTTAACGTCCTATGTTCTAACGCCTTATGTTCTCACTACGGAATTACGGCTTCGGCCTCGCAGCTCTTCTTCAAAACAACGACTCCATACAATTTTATAGTATTTTTAACGTCCAATGTTCTCACTACGTACTAACGCGAATTACGGCTTTCGCCTCGCAGCTTCGGTCTTCAAAATGACGACTCGTACAATTTTATAGTATTTTTAACGTCCTATGTTCTCACTACGTACTAACGCGGAATTACGGCTTCGGCCTCGCAGATTCGGTCTTCAAAACGACGACTCGTACAATTTTAAAGTATTTTTAACGTCCTATGTTCTCACTACGTACTAACACGGAATTACGGCTTCGGCCTCGCAGCTTCGGTCTTCAAAACGACGACTCGTACAATTTTATAGTATTTTTAACGTCCAATGTTCTCACTACGTACTAACGCGGAATTACGGATTCGGCCTCGCAACTTCGGTCTTCAAAACGACGACTCGTACAATTTTATAATATATTTAACGTCATATGTTCTCACTACGTACTAACGGGTAATTACGGCTTCGACCTCGCAGCTTCGGTCTTCAAAACAACGACTCGTACAATTTTATAGTATTTTTGTTTTTATTTTAACGTCCTATGTTCTCACTACGGACTAACGCGGAATTACAGCTTCGGTCTTGCAGCTTCGGTCTTCAAAACGATGACTTGTAGTATTTTTAACGTCCTATGTTCTCACTACGTACTAACGTGGAATTACGGCTTCGGCCTCGCAGCTTCGGTCTTCAAAACAACGACTCGTACAATTTTATAGTATTTTTTGTTTTTATTTTAACGTCCTATGTTCTCACTACGGACTAACGCGGAATTACGGCTTCCGCCTTGCAGCTTCGGTCTTCAAAACTACGACTCGTACAATTTTATAGTATATTTAACGTCATATGTTCTCACTACGGACTAACGCGGAATTACGGCTTCGGCCTCTATCTTCAGTCTTCAAAACGACGACTCATACAATTTTATTGCATTTTTTGTTTTTGCTTTAACGTCATATGTTCTCACTACGGACTAACGCGGAATTACGGCTTTAGGCTCACATCTTCGGTATTCAAAACGACGACTCGTACAATTTTATAGTATTTTTAACGTCATATGTTCTCACTACGGACTAACGCGGAATTACGGCTTCGGCCTCGCATATTCGGTCTTCAAAACGACGACTCGAACAATTTTATAGTACTTTTTTGTTTTCATTTTAACGTCCTATATTCTCATTATGGACTAACGTGGACTTACGGCTTCGGCCTCGTATCTTCGGTCTTCAAAACCACAACTCGTACAATTTTTTAGTATTTTCGTTTTCATTTTAACGTTCTATGTTTTCACTACGGACTAACATGGACTTACGTCTTCGACCCCGCATCTTCGGTCTTCATAACGACGCCTCGTACAATTTTTTAGTATTTTCATCTTCATTTTAACATCATGTATTCTCACTAATGACTAACATAGACTTACGGCTTCGGCCTCAGATCTTCGGTCTTCAAAACGACGACTCGTATAATTTTATAGTATTTTTTGTTTTTATTTTAATGTCCTACGTTCTCACTACGGACTAACGTGGACTTGCGGCCTCGGCCTCGCATCTTCGGTCCTTAAAACGACGAGTTGTATAATTTTTTAGTATTTTTTGTTTTCATTTTAACGTCTTATATTCTCACTCGCATCTTCAGTCTTCAAAACGGCGACTCGTACAATTTTTTAGTATTATCGTTTTCATTTTAACGTCTTATGTTTTCACTACGGACGTATGTCTTCGACCACGCATCTTTGGTCTTCAAAACGACGACTCGTACAATTTTTTTAGTATTTTCGTTTTCATCTTAATGTCTTGCATTCTCACTATGGACTAACGTGGATTTATGGCTTCCGCCTCACATCCTAAGTCTTCAAAACGACGACTCGTATAAGTTTTTAGTATTTTCGTTTTCATTTTAACGTCTTAAGTTCTCACTATGGACTAACATGGACTTACAGCTTCGGCCTCGCATCTTCGTTCATCAAAACAACGAATCGTACAATTTATAGTATTTTTCTTTTTCATTTTAACGTATTATGTTCTCACTACGGACTAACGTGGACTTACGGCTTCGGCCTCGCATCTTCGGTCTTCAAAACCAAAACTCTTACAATATTTTATATTTTCCTCTTCATTTTAACGTCATGTATTCTCACTAAGGACTAACGTGGTCTTACGGCTTTGGCTTCGCATCTTCTGTCTTCAGAACGACGACTCGTACAATTTTTTAGTATCATCGTTTTCATTTTAACGTCCTATGTTCTCACTACGGACTAACACGGACGTACGTCTTCGACTCCACATCTCTGATCTTCAAAACGACGACTCATACAATTTTTTAGTATTTTCGTCTTCATTTTAACGTCATGTATTATCACTATGGACTAACGTGGACTTGTTGCTTCTGCCTCGCATCTTCGGTCTTCAAAATGGTAAGTGGAGCTATTTTTTTGTATTTTCGTTTTGATTCTAACGTCCTATGTTCTCGGATTAATGTGGATTTACGTCTTCGGCGCCGCATCTTCGGTCTTTAAAACAACTACAGACAAATGTGGAATCACATATTCGGCAACACATCTTCGGTCCTCAAATCGGTCGGTTTACTGATTTATTAGTATTTTCGTTTTCAGAACATTTTATGTTTTCACTACGGACTAATGTGGACTTACGTATTCGGCACCGCATCTTCGGTCTTCAAAATGACGACTCGTATAATTTTTTTATATGTTTGTTTTTAATCGAACGTCTTCTGTTTGTTTTTTGTATGTTTGTTTTTATTCGCGTCTTATGTAACTAAAGTGGAGTTACGTTTTCGGCCCTGCATCTTCGGATTTCACAACGACGACTCGTACAATTTTTTAGTATTTTTATTTCATTCTGACGTCATATCTTCTCATTACATACTAACGTGGAATTACGTATTCGGCACCGCATTTTGGGTTTTCAAAACGGTCAGTCGAACGATCTTTTAGTATTTTTGTTTTCTATCTATCGTTTTATGTTCTCACTGTGGACTGGCATGGAATTACGCCTTCGGCCCTGTATAACGTTCACTCGTACGATTCTTCAATATTTTAGTTTTTATTCTAATGGTTTGTGTTCTCACAATGACGATTTTTTACCATCTTCGTTTTTATTTTGATGTCTTATGTTTTTACTACAGATTAACCTGGAGTTATGTCTTTAATTCTAAATGTATATCTTTTTTATTGTTTTCCTTTCCAATTTAACATCTATGTTCTTACTACATATTTTCACGTAATTAAGTTTCCGTCTCGCATCCTCTTTCTTCAAAACAGTCATTCGTAAGATTTTTTAGCATTTTTCTTTTTTCAATCTAACGTGATTTCATACCATTATGGCCCTTACTATCGTTGTTCTAATCTTTTAACCTAACACATACATGTTTTTAACATAACTAGCTATCCTACAGCATTCTTTAGGCTTACGGATGCTAACAAAATCATACAACTAAAGAAGCTCATAAAAAATAAACATAAACCCACTGAAAAGGGATTCGTGGGTGTTAGAAACCTTACCTCCTACCTAGATAGGCCAAGCCAATTTAAGCAGCTGTCACAAATACGACGTCGATCTGCTTTCTTGAACCAAAACTACATGCAACATTGAAAAGGGCTATTAGCATCACAACAATTAGAATGACAATCCTGACTTTGGACTTAATAGACAGTTTCATAATAAATGAAAAACTAATGTTTTTGTGTGACTTTGTATTTATTACAAGATGTAAATGTTAAATAATAGTATACTAGTTTAAAGGAGTAAAATCCAAGTGGAAGGTCATCATCGCCTTCAGATCTGGGTTCACTATAATCAGCAACTCTAATAAGCATTTCACATACAATATTACATACTAAATAGAGATTGAAACTGAAAAACCATTATAGCATCAGAAAGTGATATACACTAAACACCTACATTCTTAAAAATATTCGCTCCTTACTACAGAAAAGCTGATTGTTTATGCATGATCATAGTGGTGATCTTAAATAAGTGAGTATTCAAACAAAGACATACAAATATGTTCTACAATAAGGAAATTAAACCAATGTAAATCTGAGAATAAACCAGCTGAATGTCAATATCAGATTTGACTCCAACGAGTCCTAAACTATGTCAATATCGACCAAAATTACAAACTTCCTAAATTTCTAGGTTTCATATTTTTATGATCCGGTTTTGGTGGTCAGAGTTCAAGTAAAAGATTTGGTATAGCGCAAACGAAACCAAAGGACCTATCTAACCTGAAAAAATTAATATTCTTATTTGGAGGTTGAAACATCACATATAAAATTCATACTTTCTACAATAAGTAATTCTGTGATGGTAATAGTCCTGCATCTTAAACACTATAGTCACTGTCATTACATAAACTTAAAGATGAACTACGTTAATAGCTCATAAATGGATTTGAGGATTATCTATATACAAGCTATGTACAATTCAGCATTGTGTAATTTTCAGTTTTTCACATTAGAAATGCCAAAGTCAAAATCTGCTAATTCAGTTGATTAAAACATGTCAAGCTGAACAAGCAATATCCAAAAATCAGCTATTCCTGCTCTTGGTTTAGTCATAAACAAAGAAATCGGCAATTTTAATATATTTAAAAGAGAGTGAGTAGAGAGGGTCGTCAAAGTTTCACAAAATTCACAACATTATAGTGGCATTATGTTCTATTGAAAAAGGAAAATATGTATTGTATCTAACGAACTTGCTAAAAAGAACTATTTTTAGTTTTAATGTTCAAAGCCACTACTATCGTTTTAATATTTTAATCCAGCACAAATATCTTTTACAAAAGAACTATTACCGCACGCACACCTTTAACTTAAGGCTATCGACTACATACAGATTATATTATTGTCCACATATAGTAAACAATAACCAGCATATATCTAATGATGGCACAGCTTAACCTAGTTTATATTTCCATGACTTGTGTATCTCATTCAGATGGGTTTTTCTCTTACTAAGTCGGTTCATCCCAAATAAACATATGAAGCTAAAAGTAAACCCACTGACAAAGAATTTGTGGGTGTCAGAGATATTACCTCCTATTCTAGATAGGGGACGAATACGCCGCGCCAATTCAAGGAGTCGTCCCATTGATATCCGTACTTCTTTTCCTTGAAAGATCTGTTTGCCTGGTTCATTATATTCCCTTGTGTCTCAAATCTGCAGCAAAACAGGAAAAGAACTAAAAATGTCAATGGAATGAACCTTTAGTGGATCTCATAAAAAAACCTTATGTAATTGAGCTTTTAACTGAATCAAGTTATTCGCTGAAGCACTTGAACAAACACTTCCAAATTTGGTGATGACATCTTTTTGAAAGATTCTAAAGATACAACTCCACTGAGTAGAATGCAGATGGGGAAGGACACCGATACAAGCAAAAATTTATAATTACCTCATCCTCAGAAAATGAGAAACTTTATAAGGAGGTGCCAACTCTGTAATAGACCCTTCAAATCTGTGAGAGTATTCAGCGTGCGGAAATCCATTACTGATGCGAGCTCCAAAAGCTATCACGGGTTACCTATATCCAAGAATCAATGTAGTAATGTACCTATAATTACTCTCAGAAAAACAGGGAGAAACTAATATGCAACAGTTGGCATAAACTTTCTTGAGGGTAAGCAAACACAAGAAAAACTTCTAGAAGTGAAAAGATGCTATCACGTCTGCAAAATAAATCATTACTCAAGCTCCGTACTAAGTGGAAAAAAAAAGGATAACACAGACGAAAAGTAATACTGGTAGAAACTACATAATCAAATAGCATAATGCAACAGATAATGAGATTAGCGAACAGCTCAAAAATAATCGGGTCCAATCAAGATGTTACTCCATCTAGTCAGATGACCACAGCAAAATGTATTGAACAATCTTCATTTATGAGCAATAACTCTAACAGAGACATAACTGAACCTAAATGAGACATAAGTGAGCCAAAATTAAGTTACTAGTCCTGTTTACTTGAACTACATCGCTACTTTCAAGTCATAAAGACCAGCCATATAGAATTGCATTTACAACTCCGCAAGGGTCTCTCTTTTTTACTTTCATGTAGTTTTCGTGTTTTGTACAATATGCAGTCACTTATGTTGACTTAAGTTATACCTAAGCATATTGTAGTACCTGCAAAATCACTGACATCATAAATTATTATCTTGACCAAACTTATTCTAAATCCCAACAAAGCTAGACAGCACCTAGCTTAATATACATGCTAAGTCCCGAGAACTCAACATAATACTTGTTGAAATAACTTTGCATATGAAAATAAACAACTCTTACACAAACAGCTCATCTATGTCATACCTTCATTTGAGAAACTTCCTTCATTGCTGACTGTTCTGTATTTGATTTCTTCATGGGTACCACTAAAAGTAGCATTCGATATTTCCAAGGTAGCCTCACTTTTGATATTAAGCTCACCAGTTCGAAGAAGATGGATAAGATGGAAGATGTTATCAGCTGATACGACAGCTTGTCTAATTCAGAACGGTAAGCATACTCCCAAGCTTTCATACCTTCCATAGCATGTAATTTCTTCTCCAATTCCTGGAAAACAATTCAAAAGATAAAGTCAATTCTAATAAACCATTCAGCACATTCAGCAGCTTCCCGCATAGAAAGCAGTAAGTGTGGTTAAAGCTGTGGGGTAAGGCCCAACAATTGATACTGTAATACCCCTAGTGGTCTTATATTACGGTGCTGCAAGTGACGCATAATGATGAAGCGTTACAGAGTTGCATGCCATGTCAGAGTTCCGCCGTAATGGCGCATTGCGAAGCCATAATAACGGTATACTATATAGATCGTTAAGTGTCGAGAATGACATGACCCTACAGGGCCAATGAAGCGCAAGAG
This sequence comes from Papaver bracteatum, assembly GCA_023529315.1. Classification (NCBI taxonomy): domain Eukaryota; kingdom Viridiplantae; phylum Streptophyta; class Magnoliopsida; order Ranunculales; family Papaveraceae; genus Papaver; species Papaver bracteatum. The sequence goes on along the minus strand of JAJJWX010005055.1, from coordinate 23,975 downwards.
TGGCGCTACATTGTAAAGACATTTGGCTAAGGAATGAAGCTTATTGACCGACACAATAAGGCTTCATTGAGGTGAAGGCAAGACAAGGCCAAAGTGACAAATGAAACATGCGATGTTGGCATTAAGGAATATCCGTGTAATTGAGTTGGCCCAAACTCAAGGATGATGAAAGAGTATAAAATAGATCAAGAGTTGGTCTATGGCATTAGTTTAAGGCTGGCCAAAGCTTGAACAATGCAAACAAGTTGGCAATGCAAGAGTTGCATTGCTATTGTCAAGCTAATTGGCGAAATGAAGAATATGTGACGCATGAGTAACTAGAGTGAGCTTAAGGAGTTGGCCTCGACAAGTAAAGCCTAAAGAGTGTCCGTGCATTAACTTAGAGTAATAAAAATGCAGGTCCAAGAGGGCTGTACATTGGCACAAGGAAGAATCCAGTAGGCCAAGACAAGTGGCGCAATAAGGCTCAAGTGACGGTTACAAGTTGGTTACGAGCTTCACAAGCATGCCAATGACGCGTGATGAAGAGGAGCGGTTATAAAGGAGTTTATAATCGTGGGAGAAGAGTTTTAACTGCCAAGAGAACAGGTGTTGGATGATTGGCGCAAGTTAAAGTGTAATTGCTGAACTTAAGAGGCGCAAAATCCAGAGTATCCAGATGGCTATTCCAGCAGTAAGAGGGCTTACTAGTTGCACAACGACTGAAGATGTGCAAAGATGTGAAGGTGAAGCCAAAAGGAAGGAAAAATCTGTAGGAAGTAAGCGCAAGCATGAACCGAAGGAAAATGAAACATCCCCTCTCGTATCCTTGGCCATGTCCAAACCCTGTTTGGCACATGCCACTCTCTTGCTGTAACTTAGATTCGTACTTGTACTGAATACCGCTATTATGGCTTACGTTGTGCCATTATGGCCTCGTTTCGCCATTACGGCGGTGTAATTGCACTTCTGACACCTTGGCCAAGCCACTGGTGATGTGCCATCCTTATGCATCATCACTTGGCCACTTAACAACACTGTTATAGACCTCCCCCACCAGATGAACTCGACGCCCTCGTCGATTCTTTCCGCTGTAGGTAAGCCTGAATTTGTTCTTCAAATTGCCACAATGTAGTATCCTTCTCCCAAGAATCTTCGGAGTCTGTAAATCCTTGCCACTTAATCAAAAAATAAGTTCTCCTATTCTTCTTACTTTGCCCCATAACTCGATCATCAAGTATTGTCTCAACTTGCTTGTCGAATTTCGATCTGATTACTAGTGGTGCACGCTTCGATTGTCGTCTCGAAGTGTCCAGCAAATCAGGATGATATTTCTTTAGAAAGCTGACATGAAAAGAGGGGTGCACTTTCAAACGTTCCGGAAACTCCAGTCTGTAAGCCACACTACCAATTCTCTTCACTACTTTAAAAGGACCATCATATCTTGGAATTAGGCCTCTATGCACCGTCTTGCTAGAAATCTTCTTCCAAATTTGGGGCGTTAGCTTTAATAGCACCATATCTCCCACCTCAAACTCTACATCTCTGCGATGTAAATCAACATACTTCTTCATCCGTCTTTGCGCTTTAGCCAAACTATCACGCGCCTGCTCAGTCATCTCCGTCTTTGACCTTGCATAACGATAAGCTGCTGGAAAGGAGCCTTTCTTCTTAGCCTTTGGCACCTCATGAGGGGTTAGTGGTTGCTGTCCCGTAGCCAACTCAAAAGGACTCAACTCTGTTGATGAACTCTTGTGCAAATTGTAACAAAATTGGGCCATGTCCATCAACGCCACCCAATGTTCATGTCCTGCTGTCACATAATGACGCAAGTACTCTTCTAACAATGTATTTATCCTCTCCGTCTGACCATCGGTTTGGGGGTGATTGCTAGTAGAAAACTTTAGTTCGGAACCAAGCATTCCAAACAGGGCAGTCCAAAACCTGCCTGTAAACCGTGAGTCTCTATCACTCACAATATCTCGAGGAAGTCCCCAATACTTCACTACATTCTTGAAGAATAGATCCACTGCGACGTCTGCATTGCAAGAATGGGGACAGGGAATGAATGTAGCATACTTCGAAAAGCGATCAACGACGACCATTATCGAGCTAAAGCCTTGCACCTTTGGCAGCCCGTTAATAAAGTCCATCGACAAGCACTGCCATGGCTTGTCTGGAATCGGCAAAGGCTGTAGCTATCCTGCTACATTTCTCCTTTCCGTTTTATCCAATTGACACACCAAGCATGTCTTCACATACAATTCAACATCTTCTTCCATCTTAGGCCAGTAATAAGAACGAGCTATCAAAGCCTGAGTTCGTTCCATGCCTGGATGACCAGCCCAAATGGAATCATGCGTCTCTCGCAAGAGTTCCCTTCTCAATCCACCTGAATTAGGCACATAAATTCTTTCTCCCTTGGAATAAATGACCCCATCATCTAGCCAATATCGACGAACGATCCCATCACAGATATGATTAGTCAAGCGCACACATGCCTGATTATTCTTCGTCTCTTCTTTGATTCGAGACAGCACGGTGACGGTTACAAGTTGGTTACGAGCTTCACAAGCATGCCAATGACGCGTGATGAAGAGGAGAGGTTATAAAGGAGTTTATAATTGTGGGAGAAGAGTTTTAACTGCCAAGAAAACAGGTGTTGGACGATTGGCGCAAGTTAAAGGAAAACTGGCCAGTTGGCATAGTAATTGGCGGTTATGAAACTTCTCCCCGAGACAGATGGCTGTCTCTAGCGTGTGTAATGGTTATGCACGGTTTGGCCAAGCAAATATGCTGTATAAATAGTCCTAAGGCATGGGAAATTCATCAGCCTAGCATGTGTGAAAGTTAAGCTAGCCTGTGTGAGAGTTAAGCTAGCCTGTGTGAGAGTTAGCCTAACATATGTGAGAGTGAAGTTTGCATATGTGAGTGAATAGGAGAGTTTTTGTAAGACTTAGACTTGGTTCAGGGAGTGAACAAGTCCGTGTAAGTCCCCAAGTGGGCAAGTTTTGTATTTCTTCCCTTTGATGCAATAAAAAGAGTTGATTGTGTCATGTTCTAAGTGTTCTTGGTTGGCTGATTGATGAGTGCCAAATATTGCATATTCATACACCTTTTCATTGGCACTTAACTCATCTTTCGCGCTTCAAAGTCATATATTATCCCAAATTCTGCATTCTTACCATCTTCAAGAATAAATATTTGTATTAATTAATTTTGTGTTTTTAAGTACTAAATAAAGCTTGGAAGAATTGAGAAGACAAAAGAGAAGAAAGTTGGAAGCGTTGCAACCCACTCGCGCATCAGTGGCAACCTGTTTACAAATTCATGGGATTAAACAACCCATGATCCAAAACCCATGATCCAAAACCCAATACCCAAATCCATTTCCACCTCACCCCCATTGGATTCTTTCCAAAACATCCACCTCACCCCCATTGGATTCTTTCCAAAACATCCACCTCACCCCCATTGTATTCCATTCTATCCATCAATTAAGAAAACATGTTTTGTTTAATTGTTGAGTGGTTGCTACAGTGAAATTCGGATCCCAAGTGTGAGAGACTTTTTGTGTATAAATAGAGAGGGTTGTTGTGTTGAAAACTCATCCAAGAATAGCTTGTTCATGTTAGTTTATCAAATTTAAGTTTTGTTGTAATGTTCTTCATGTTCTAGTTTTATTTGCTAGGGTTTAAATGAAGCCATAACTCATTGGTATGTATTCATATCTTGTATCTTGTTCTTGAAAGTTTAGAATTGTTTAAAGATATAATTTAATCCAAGTTTGTCAACATATTTATCTCACAATGTATGCCATGTATCCATTGTAGTTAGAATATCTCTATGTTGATTATGCTACAACTCATGCTTAACCAAATATTGATCTTTAGATTAGTTATGATTAATTAGACAATTAATGCTTTGGAGAAATACTTTAGTTGTGATTAAATTATCCATTGGAGAAATACCTTAGTTATACGGTAGACTTGAATCCACTATAAGGAAAAGAATAATATTACAAGTTGAATGCATATCATAGGTTAGTGGTGGATTTGAATACCCTAGTATCCATATTCTCAATATTTACACCTTGATTTAATTGCATATTTTAATTCAAATTACTTTCTGTTTAAGTCTTTGCCAATATCTCGTGGTATCGACAAAAACAAACCCCCTTTGGTTACTCTATGAATCAGTTCTTAGTAAGGATTTAGAATCAACTTCTACACTCTCCAAGTCTCTGTGGTTCGACCTGTGCTTGCCCTGTGTTTCTTGTCGACACTGTGCACTTGCATTATACACAATAGTAGGTATCTTTCCGATCTTATCACTAATTGTTGTTGGTAAAGTATGGCATGAATTGAGTGCATTATGGGGTGCATTTGATGAGCTTAGAGAAGAGAAAGAAGGCTATAAAAGACTTCCGCTGACTGACCTGATGTGTTGGCTGTTTGCATAGGTGCAAACTTATAAGGCTGAAGTGCAAGTGGGTGAAGTTCGATTCACAAGACCATTGTGCTGCCGGGTTACACTTTCGCAGAAAATTCTTGGTGAGTTTGAAGGTGTGACAGTTTCGGGTATCAGAGATGTGTTTGGTGCACAGTTCATGTGTATTTGTTGGATAATACACTAGCGATTATTTCCCTCTAAAGCTATTTTCCTGTAAGCAAGTAAGTGGCGCATTATTTTCAGAATATTGCATTAGAAATGAGTTCTAATGGCATGATGATCGACGAAGAACTACCGGGTACGTTTGATCATCTTGAGGAGTATGGCAGTAATCTTGATGATTTTGTCATAGACATGGGCTGTGATAGCCTTGTAAATCCTCTTGTTTCCGAAGATAAGGGCAGGCTAGACCAACTTGAAGGAAGAACATCAGATTGGTTTAAAGAATTTGACGAAAGGGTTGGTGTAGTCGAGGACAAGGTGTCTGATGCAACCTTGTTGAATTGCAAAACCAATGCTGAAGTGACTGAATTGAAGGTGCAATTCAGTGACATAAAGACCATACTAATAAGCCATGCGAAGCAAATGTCTGAGGAAGTGGCAAGCATTCGCGGGTTAATCAGTAACGGCATGTTTGTAGGGGCAAACGTGCATGGAGAAAGCTCAAATCGAGTCTCCGAGCCAAGAATTTACGTAGGTTCCAGAAATGCTAGAGAAATTGAGAATTTCTTGTATGACGTTGAGGCATACTTTGAGGCGAATGGAACTAGGGAAGAACAAAAAGTAACTCTCGCAGGCAATTACCTTGGTGGTGATGCAAAGGTTTGGTGGAGAACTATGCTGCAAGAAGATGAAGCGGATGGTTATACCAATCCTATGTCATGGGATGACATGAAAGAGGGACTGAGATGTCAGTTCTGGCCGATTAATGGTGCTTGGTATGCAAGAGAAAGTTTACGTAGGCTAAAAATGACGAGTACACCACAGGCCTATGCTGAAAACTTCCTTGCATTGGTGCAAGAAGTATGTGGCATGAGTGAAGAAGATCAGATGTTCCAATTTCTGGCTGGCGCAAGTTCGAGTGTAATTTCTGAACTTAAGAGGCGCAAAATCCAGAGTATCCAGATGGCTATTCCAACAATAAGAGGGCTTACTAGTTGCACAACGACTGAAGATGTGCAAAGCTATGAAGGTGAAGCCAAAAGGAAGGAAAAATCTGTAGGCAGTAAGCGCAAGCATGAACCGAAGGAAGATGAATTATTCCCTTTAGCCCGGAAGTATAGGGGATGTTTCATTTGCAAAGGTTTACACTTCGCTAGAAGCTGTCCACTCAAAGCACAACTTAATGTATCAGTTGGGAATGACTATGGGGGTCATTCCAGCAAGACTCGTGAAGGCCGAAGTGAAGGTTCAAGGAAGAGACCACGCAGCGAAGTTGTCGCTCACTTCGACAAAGAAAGAAACTAAGCTAAAAACAAGAATAAGTGTTGATGTCTCCATTGGCGACACTTTGATGCCAAAACGAGAGTGTTTTTGGCCTTGTTTTATGTAGCTTGAGTTGTTGGTTGTTGCAAACTCTGTGTGTAGAGTTTGGTTGTACAGACTTTTATTTGAGTCTTCAAGTTTGTACATACTTTGCTTTGGTGTAAGCAAGTTGCTTTGTTAATGAAGTTTTAGCTTTCCAGAAGAGATCAGTTGATGATCAATCATGTAATGGTACATGTTCTTATTGTGTAAGAGCAGTAATGAACGAGGGTGTTTTCGTTTATAAAGCCTTGCCTCTTTATTTACGATGTAAAACTAGTTCATGGGGAGATGCTGCAAGTAGCATACTTAGCCTAACGTATGCAATAGCAAGACAATTTGAAAGCTAATAAGCAAAGCATAGGACAAGGGTCCTAGTTGGTGGAAAAGTGATGTTGCTGTTTGGGAATTGCAGAATAGCACGAAGGCAGATGGGTAGCGACGGTGCAAGCAATGCAGAAAGTAAGAAATCACTTCATCAACAAGCATGAGTTGGGTAGAACTCATGGCCTTAGAGAAAGACACACACACTTTCCAGGCAATTAGCAATGCAGTTCAAAGAAGTATTTGGAGACATATTGGCTTTGAAGGCATAACATATGGACAACTAAAGGGTTAGCTAATGATATGTCCAAAGAGATAGTTAGTCACAGTTTTAAATGGGCTGTGAAACTCAATAGTTTTGTTGCATGGAAGTTAAGCAAAGAAAACTCACCATTCTAGTTCGGGTATGCAAAATGGCATAAGTATAGAGTTTATACTTGGTGGCCACATTCATATAAATGAGTTCTTGAATGTTGTTTGCATAATCAGAGTTTGGCGAGGCATGAAGTGTTGAATTCGGGTGTCTAATGCAAAGAGAACCCCTATTCACTTTGTGACGTGCTTAATGAAGAGCGCGGAGAACAACAGTTCAACGGAAAGTTCCTAACAAAATTGATTGAAAATGAAGCCAAGTCGTTTATAAGTCCTTATCACGTTGAGTGAGATGCAAGAGGCGAAGTCGGAAAGCGATAGAAATGATCATGATGATCAAATTGAGAAGAATCACTTAGTGCGTACACTTAGGCGCAAATGATTCATGCGAAATTCAAGTATAATTCAGGGAATTGGCAAAAAGAATTTCCAAGTAGCATTTGGGTGTTGATATACGGTTGTAGTGGGAGTTGGAACGTATGCGCAACGTGAAAACAACAGTACAAGTCAGTATGATCAATAGCAAAGAAGTAAATCTAAGTGGTGGCATGTGGTACTAGGCATAAAGTTTTGGCAGGAAGGAATGCTAAATAAGTTTGCTGAATTCTGAGTGGCTCAGAAGTGTACAAGGCCGAAGAAAAAGTATGTTGAGTATACTTGGTTGCGTTCAACGAGGGCGTTGAACAGATTAGGTAGGGGAGGTCTATTACGGTGATGCAAGTGATGCATAATGATGACGCGTTACAGAGTTGCATGCCATGTCAGAGTTCCGCCGTAATGGCGCATTGCGAAGCCATAATAACGGTATACTATATAGATCGTTAAGTGTCGAGAATGACATGACCCTATAGGGCCAATGAAGCGCAAGAGTGGCGCTACATTGTAAAGACATTTGGCTAAGGAATGAAGCTTATTGACCGACACAATAAGGCTTCATTGAGGTGAAGGAAAGACAAGGCCAAAGTGACAAATGCAACATGCGATGTTGGCATTAAGGCATATCCGTGGAATTGAGTTGGCCCAAACTCAAGGATGATGCAAGAGTATAGAATAGATCAAGAGTTGGTCTATGGCATTAGTTTAAGGCTGGCCAAAGCTTGAAAAATGCAAACAAGTTGGCAATGCAAGAGTTGCATTGCTATTGTCAAGATAATTGGCGAAATGAAGCATATGTGACGCATGCGTAACTAGAGTGAGCTTAAGGAGTTGGACTAGACAAGTAAATCCTAAAGAGTGTCCGTGCATTAACTTAGAGTAATAAAAATGCAGGGCCAAGAGGGTTGTACATTGGCACAAGGCAGAATCCAGTAGGCCAAGATAAGTGGCGCAATAAGGCTCAAGTGACGGTTACAAGTTGGTTACGAGCTTCACAAGCATGCCAATGACGCGTGATGAAGAGGAGCGGTTATAAAGGAGTTTATAATCGTGGGAGAAGAGTTTTAACTTCCAAGAGAACAGGTGTTGGACGATTGGCGCAAGTTAAAGGAAAACTGTCCAGTTGGCAAGTAGTTGGCGGTTATGAAACTGCTCCCCGAGACAGATGGCTGTCTCTAGCGTGTGTAACGGTTATGCATGGTTTGGCCAAGCAAAGCTGTTGTATAAATAGTCCTAAGGCATGGGAAATTCGGCAGCCTAGCCTGTGTGAAAGTTAAGCTAGCCTGTGTGAGAGTTAAGCTAGCCTGTGTGAGAGTTAGCCTAACATATGTGAGAGTGAAGTTTGCATATGTGAGTGAATAAGAGAGTTTTTGTAAGACTTAGACTTGGTTCAGGGAGTGAACAAGTCTGTGTAAGTCCCCAAGTGGGCAAGTTTTGTATTTCTTCCCTTTGATGCAATAAAAAGAGTTGATTGTGTCATGTTCTAAGTGTTCTTGGTTGGCTGATTGTTGTTGGTAAAGTATGGCATGAATTGAGTGCATTATGGGGTGCATTTGATGAGCTTAGAGAAGAGAAATAAGGCTATAAAAGACTTCCGCTGATTGACCTGATGTGTTGGCTGTTTGCATAGGTGCAAACTTATAAGGCTGAAGTGCAAGTGGGTGAAGTTCGATTCAAAAGACCATTGTGCTTCCGGGTTACACTTTCGCAGAAAATTCTTGGTGAGTTTGAAGGTGTGACATCTTACAAAGTAGGGGAACTCAGTGACAATGGAAATCGAAATAGTTAATGAAACGGAATCCCTTCAACTACTAAGAAACATGTCAAATTCTACTTACAACTTGGTGACAACTCTATAATCTTCTTGTACAGAGCAAGTAACAGCACCAGACCAAGAAGGTATATCACCATCTCCACATGGACCATCTCCAACCCATGCATATACCACCCTCCATCCAAGCTGATGCTTCAATTTCGTTTAACGCTTTCACTATCAAACCAAAACATAATAATTATACCTAATCAGAGGCAAAATGTCAGATTAATAAAATCGAAATTCTGTCCGAAACCCTAGAAGAAAAAAAATTGACAAACAAAATATAAATTTTCAATCTCAAAAGAGAGATTAAGATGAGACGTCTATATATCTGTGCTCTGATCATAAATCGAACAAGAAAATCGATATGAAATCAAAGAAATTAGGTTTTCGAACCCTTAAAGGAAATTTTCTGAAAATCGATTTTGAATCAAAGAATCAGCAATTCTAATCGAATCAAAGCGATTAGAATTGTCACTCTCCACGCCAAAGTTATTTGTGCTTCAAGCAGCATCAAGAAAAAAAATCGTCTGCACTAGCGAAAAAATATGAGAAGGTGAGCTACAATTGTTATACAATAGATCTGAAGTACAACCTATGAACTAATGAGAACATGGTAGGTATCACAAACAAACAGAACACCTGAAGTACAATGTGTGTGGACCTGACAAATGTTATTAGTTTCTCATGAGATGACTACTATAGAAGTAGTAGTGGTAGTACTAGTGAGGAGTGTTGAAGATGTAAATCCAACAAAAACCCATTGAAATCACAGATCCAGATCTAATTCATCAATATAGACCACATTTAAGAGGTGTTTGCTGTCAAACCATCATCAATTGATGAAACGCATCCAAAGAGGACGACATGGGGAGAGCTGAACCGGAAATCCTCATCCGAGGGCTTAGCTACCAAGTCTGTGTTAGAAAAAACGTTTTTAAAAATTTAATTAAAAATGCATGAACCATGTTTTGATCCCAAGACCTTATGCTCCCTAGATGTTTTTTCATGTGAATGAATAAAACATTAGTCCCATATAGACTAAAACATTTAGAGTTTTAGACTTAAATAGCATTGGTTTAGCCTTAAGGGCATGGCCCTTTGGGTCTTTAGACCTTTGTGTATGGGGAAAGCCCTAGACTATGTCAAGGTTGCCTAAACCTTATTGCATTTCTTATTGCCTTTCCCGTTCGCGCGGTGCTTCGCACAGAAGCACGCTCGCTTGGATCGGATCGGCTCGGCTCGGCGAGGGCGAGGGCGTGGGCGTGGGAGTGGGTGTGGGTGTGGGAGTGGGAGTGGGTGTGGGTGTGGGTGTATCCGACCCATCCTTTCTTTTTACTGAAATTTACCACACGCTTCTCCCACACATGTAAAGAATTTTATTCTTTGCCTTCTCGGTTTTGGATATCCGACAGCCTCGAGAAGCATCTTCTTTCACGCGTGTCACACGGTTTTCTTGACACCTGTACACACTGTTTTCCTCGAGAAGAATCTCGCAAATTTTGAATGCGTGTGCACTGTTCTTTTAACGCGATTTTTACCTTACTTTTGCAACGTTCGAGATGCGTGAATCATGGACAGTCTGTCGTGCTTTGGATTCTCTTCCAACGTTCGAACATTTTCTTGCTATAAATACGAGTTGTAAACTTCATTTGTAAACCATACCTTTCAGAACTCTTCTCTTCTGAAATTCTTCTTCTTTTCTTAAGCTTTCAGAAACAATTTTTTTTAAGTTTACAGAAACATAAAATCGAGTTCTTATCTTAAACAAGTTGTAGTTTATAGAAACATAATTTTGTATAACTACTTCTTTGTTTACTAAATTAGTTTACGAAACTTTGTTTAACGAAATTAGTTTACGAAATATCATAGTTTATGAAACATAAATTAGTTTTTATATTTATCTGAAACTGGTTGTAGTTTCGATTTGTGTTTTGTTTTTCATTTTTTTGCCAAGTTCTAAGGGTTCTCTCTGTGTATGCTACACATAGAGGAGAACTAATAGTAGTTGTATCCTGGAGGTAATTTGTTAATTTCTATAGCATCTCAGAGGAGTAGAAGGCAATATTACCTTTAGCTCAGCGTATCTCATACGTGCCTCTACTAAGTTTATTGAGTTATTTGTTACTACTATCAGTGTAATCTAAGTATTATTTCCCATTTGCATTCGATTATTGTAATTAATTCCAACAATCTAAAGGTAATAACGTGCCTTATTGTAATATTGTAATACTGTAATATTCTTTGTTGTAAGAACATGGGAAATAATACTGTTGAAAAACCACCAAATTTCAGTGGTAAGGACTTTAAGAGATGGCAATCTAAAATGCTATTCTTCCTAAACGACCAAAGGTTAGATGGATATGCTTTAGAAAAACCCTCGAGAAAACTCATCGCCGTGGTAATGAAGATAAATTGGACAGGTGGAATAGGAAGAATTATTTGTACAAGAATCATATTCTTAACTGTCTTGATGACTCCTTGTATGACTTCTATAATGCAAAAGAAGATTTTAATGCTTTTGATTTATGGGAAGCTCTAGAAGAAAAATATCATCTTGAAGCTCGCTGGAAGTAAGAAGTTATTGATGGCTAAGTTCTTAGAATACAACATGACTGACGAAAAGCCTGTGGTAGAACAGTTCGTCGAACTTCAACTCCTCATCAGTGAGATTCTTGCTGAAGGAATGACTTTTGATGAAGCTCTACAAGTATCGGGCTGTGATTGAAAAGCTTCCACCCTCATGGAGCGAATACAAGAGGAGGGCTGCGACACAAGACTCGTGAAATCACCATGGTGGAGCTTGGAAAAAGATCCGAGGTTGAGGAGCTTATGTGCAGCAAGGACAAGAGCATGATGATTGAGCAAAAACATGTCCAACAAAGCTCATGTTTTGGACGATAAAGCTGCTTCAAAGAAAACTCACGGAGAATCCAAAAAAATGGGTAATAGACGTAATGACGTCGAAAACCCAGAGGTAACAATTTTAAGCCTAGGGGTGGTGTCACTAAGCACACCATCAAAGGCGACTGTTTTAATTGTGGTAAACCTGGACATATGGCTAAAGACCTGTAAGGCCCCTAAAAGGATCAAATATGATCCAAAACAGAAAAATAAGGCAAACATAGTAGAGGACTCACGGATATTTCACCGGCATGGTGTCCAAGTCGACCTTGTCTCTAGTATGACTAATGTGAGAGACTGGTGGCTTGATTCTGGAGCCACCAATCATGTCTGTAAATTCAGAATGCTTTCTCCTCCTATGCCATAGTAGGAGATGATGAGAAACCTGTTCATGGGAAACTCTTCCACCGCGAAAGTGGTGGGGAAAGGCAAGGTCGAACTGAAGCTAACTTCAGGGAAAAACTCTCGCATTGAATGACGTATTTTACGTCCCCACATATGCAAAAACCTTATCTCGAAAACCATCTTACTAGGAAAAGGTTTTAAGATTGTTGCTGAATCTAATATTGTTGTTATTTCTAAGCATGGTGAATTCAGTAGGAAAAGGTTATGTTACCGATAACATGATTAAGCTTAGTGTATCTCGATTTGAAATTGAATGTTAATGCATCTTCTTCGCTTATGTTTGTGACTTTTCACATGTTTGGCATGATAGACTTGGACATGTTAATCTCAAATCTCTAGAAAGACTTTCTAATTTAGGTTGCATACCAAAAATAAACTTTGATAAAAATCAAAGATGTGAAATCTGTGTTGAATCTAAATATACAAGAAAACCGTTTAATAAAAGGATTGAACGTAAAACAGTTCCTTTGGAACTAATACACTCGGATTTAGGAGATTTGAAATCAACACCAACAGGAGGTGGTATAAAATGGTACATCACTTTTATAGATGATTACTCACGATATCTTATCCGGGTTCATCTTCTTAGAAGTAAAGATGAGGCCTTAGAGGCTTTCAAGTTTTATAAACTTGAAGTAGAAAACCAAAAAGGAGTTAAAATTAAAACTCTTAGGTCAGACCGTGGCGGTGAGTATGTGATACCCATAGGTGAGTTTTGTAAACATAATGGAATCATTCATGAAACAACTGCACCATATTCACCGAGAATCGAATGGTGTAGGCCGAAAAAAAAAAAATAGAACACTCATAGATATGGTAAATGCTATGTTGACAAGTTCAGGATTATCTTCGAACTTGTGGGGGGAAGCTATCCTCTCTGCTTGCTATATTTTGAACCGAGTTCCATTTAAAAAATCTGATAAAACTCCTTATGAATTGTGGAATGGTAAACAACCTTCTATGCATACTTTAAAGTGTGGGGTGTTTGGCCAAGGTGGCCATTCCTCTTCCCAAGAAAACTAAAATAGGACCTAAAATAGTCGATTGTGTTTTCTTAGGGTATCCTGAGCATACAATTGCATACAGGTTCATGGTCATCAGTTCTGACCATAATAACATTGGTCAGAACACCATATTGGAATCTAGAGATGCTGTGTTTTATGAACACATATTTCCTTTAAGGTTTGGACCTAGGAAAAGGGTCCATGATGACCTCCTGGATGTTCCATCGACTAGTCAAACTCCAACTTTGGAGTATGAGACTGAACCAAGAAGAAGTAAGAGGGTTAGAACTGAAACAAGTTTTGGCCCAGATTTTTTGACTCTTACGGTAGAGTCTGAACCCCAAACCTACAAGGAATATATGACTTCTCCAGAAGCTCCTTTCTGTGAAGAAGCTTCATTAAATGAATGGGAGTCCATTCAGCAAAACGAAACTTGGGAGCTTGTAGACTTGCCTCCTGGAAGTAAATCCATAAGTTGAAAATGGGTGTTCAAAAGGAAACTTAGAACAGATGGAACTATAGATAAATATAAAGCTAGGTTGGTAGCTAAAGGCTATAGACAACATGAAGGATTAGATTTCTTCGATACTTATTCACCAGTCTCTAGAATCACCTCGATTAGGATGTTGATTGCTATAGCTTCAATTTATGATTTGCATATACATCAGATGGATGTTAAAACTGCATTTTTATATGGTGATTTGAATGAAGAAATTTATATGGACCAACCTGAAGGCTTTATTGTAAAAGGTTGTGAAAACAAAGTTTGCAAGTTGAACAAATCTCTGTACGGTTTAAAACAAGCACCTAAACAGTGGCATGAAAAATTTGATCATGTTATGATAACTAATGGCTTCAAGGTTAATGAATCTGATAAATGTGTTTACATTAAATCTGTTAATGATTCACATGTTATTGTATGCCTATATGTTGATGATATGCTCATATTAGGCAGTAACCTTGATATTATTAATACCATTAAAAGCATGCTTAGAGATAATTTTGACATGAAAGACTTAGGCCCTACTGATGTAATCTTAGGGATGAAAATCAGAAAGATGTCTGATGGATATAGTCTTAGTCAATCTCATTATGATGAAACCATACTAAAGAGATTTAATTATGAAAATGCTAAACCTGCATCTACTCCTTTTGATCCCACTTGTAAATTGAAAAAGAACAAGGGTAAGGGTATTGATCAACTTGAGTATTCTCGCATTATTGGTTGTCTTATGTATTTGATGAACTGTACAAGACCTGATATTGCTTACTCGTGAGTAGATTAAGCGGTATACTTGCAACCCGGGCGGGATCACCGGAATGCTCTCTTCGAGTTTTACGTTACCTGAGAGGGACCTCAAACTATTTCTTAAGTTTTGGGAAGTATCCTGCTGTACTGGAAGGGTATTGTGATGCCAACTGGATATCAGACTCAGAAGAGTGCAAGTCTACTAGTGGGTACATCTTCTTACTTGGAGGTGCGTGTGTCTCATGGAAGTTTACCAAACAGACATGTATAGATAAATCCACTATGGAGTCTGAATTTATAGCCTTGGAAAAAGCTGGAGAGGAAGCTGAATGGATACGATGTTTCCTGGGAGGAATTCCACTCTGGCCTAAGCCTATGTCTTCAATCGCAATCCACTGTGACAGTAAAGCTGCTCTTGGTTGCGCAAAGAACAATGTATACAAAGGGAAGTCTATACATATACGAAGAAGACACAAGACGGTGAAACAACTACTCTCTACTGGTATTATCTCGATAGACTTTGTAAAATCCAAAGATAATCTTGCAGATCCTTTGACGAAAGGCTTAACCAGAGAGGAAGTTAAATATACATCGAGGGGGATGGGACTTAAGCTCATTGAATAAATCACCATGAAGGATACTCAACCTTGTGATTGGATTTCCAAGATCAAGGTTCAATGAGACAACTAATTTATGGTGATATTGGGAAAGCACTATCTTTGTCCCTCCCTATGGTGTAACTGTGCGATAGTGCTGGCTGCAGAAATAAAGGATGATCTTTTGCGATCTTAATGGGTACCATGGCTTTGATTAAAGCGGGGTGTGGCAGGACACTCTTTATGGACTCACCTTTGTGGATGTTGGAAGTGGGGCCGCTTCCTATGAGAATTTGAGCTGATTCTCTAGAGACATTCATTAAGTCCGGGATTTTAGCCCACGGCCAAAATAGGCACAACCGCAAGAGCTTGGCAGCTGTTTTCATCGGTTGAGGCATCAAGTGTGGATGTTATTTCTGAATTGCATTCTTTGTTGGCGGTTCAAGACATTGCGTTCACCGTATCAACAAGCAGTTCAGGTAACCTCTCACTAAGTTAAGGTTCAATCTTTGGGACACCTTAGCCTATATTGTTGCCTTATGTTTTCTCGTGTTTTATCGACATGTTTTATTATTCATGTGGGGGATTGTTAGAAAAAACGTTTTTAAAAATTTAATTAAAAATGCATGAACGATGTTTTGATCCCAAGACCTTATGCTCCCTAGATGTTTTTTCATGTGAATGAATAAAACATTAGTCCCATATAGACTAAAACATTTAGAGTTTTAGACTTAAATAGCATTGGTTTAGCCTTAAGGGCATGGCCCTTTGGGTCTTTAGACCTTTGTGTATGGGGAAAGCCCTAGACTATGGCAAGGTTGCCTAAACCTTATTGCATTTCTTATTGCCTTTCCCGTTCACGCGGTGCTTCGCACAGAAGCACGCACGCTCGCTCGCTCGGCTCGGCTCGGGCGCGGGCGAGGGCGTGGGCGTGGGAGTGGGAGTGGGTGTGGGTGTGGGTGTGGGTGTGGGTGTGGGTGTATCCGACCCATCCTTTCTTTTTGCTGAAATTTACCACACGCTTCTCCCACACATGTAAAGAATTTTATTCTTTGCCTTCTCGGTTTTAGATATCCGACAGCCTCGAGAAGCATCTTCTTTCACGCGTGTCACACGGTTTTCTTGACACCTGTACACACTGTTTTCCTCGAGAAGAATCTCGCAAATTTTGAATGCGTGTGCACTATTCTTTTAACGCGATTTTTACCTTACTTTTGCAACGTTCGAGATGCGTGAATCACGGACAGTCTGTCGTGCTTTGGATTCTCTTCCAACGTTCGAACATTTTCTTGCTATAAATACGAGTTGTAAACTTCATTTGTAAACCATACCTTTCAGAACTCTTCTCTTCTGAAATTCTTCTTCTTTTCTTAAGCTTTCAGAAACAATTTCTTTTTAAGTTTACAGAAACATAAAATCGAGTTCTTATCTTAAACAAGTTGTAGTTTACAGAAACATAATTTTGTATAACTACTTCCTTGTTTACAGAAATTAGTTTTACAGAAACTTTGTTTAACAGAAATTAGTTTACAGAAACATAAATTAGTTTTTATATTTATCTGAAACTGGTTGTAGTTTCGATTTGTGTTTTTGTTTTTCATTTTTGCTGCCAAGTTCTAAGGGTTCTCTCTGTGTATGCTACACATAGAGGAGAACTAACAGTAGTTGTATCCTGGAGGTAATTTGTTAATTGCTATAGCATCTCAGAGGAGTAGCAGGCAATATTACCTTTAGCTCAGCGTATCTCATACGTGCCTCTACTAAGTTTATTGAGTTATTTGTTACTACTATCAGTGTAATCTAAGTATTATTTCCCATTTGCATTCGATTATTGTAATTAATTCCAACAATCTAAAGGTAATAACGTGCCTTATTGTAATATTGTAATACTGTAATATTCTTTGTTGTAAGAACATGGGAAAGAATACTGTAGAAAAACCACCAAAGTTCAGTGGTAAGGACTTTAAGAGATGGCAGTCTAAAATGCTATTCTTCCTAAACGACCAAAGGTTAGATGGATATGCTTTAGAAAAACCCTCGAGAAAACTTCATCGCCGTGGTAATGAAGATAAATTGGACAGGTGGAATAGGAAGAATTATTTGTGCAAGAATCATATTCTTAACTGTCTTGATGACTCCTTGTATGACTTCTATAATGCAAAAGAAGATTTTAATGCTTTTGATTTATGGGAAGCTCTAGAAGAAAAATATCATGCTGAAGCTGCTGGAAGTAAGAAGTTATTGATGGCTAAGTTCTTAGAATACAACATGACTGATGAAAAGCCTGTGGTAGAACAGTTCGTCGAACTTCAACTCGTCATCAGCGAGATTCTTGCTGAAGGCATGACTTTTGATGAAGCTCTACAAGTATCGGCTGTGATTGAAAAGCTTCCACCCTCATGGAGCGAATACAAGAGGAGGCTGCGACACAAGACTCGTGAAATCACCATGGTGGAGATTGGCAAAATGATCCAGGTTGAGGAGCTTATGTGCAGAAAGGACAAGAGCATGATGCTGAGCAAAAACATGTCCAACAAAGCTCATGTTTTGGACGATAAAGCTGCTTCAAAGAAAACTCCTGGAGAATCCAGCAAAATGGGTAATAGACGTAACAGACGTCGAAAACCCAGAGGTAACAATTTTAAGCCTAGGGGTGGTTGGTAGGCTCGGGAAGATACCTACTATTGTGTATACTGCAAGTGCACATTGTCGACAAGCAACACAGGGCTAGCACAGGTCGAACCACAGAGACTTGGAGAGTGTAGAAGTTTGTTCTAAATCTTTACTAAGAACTGATTCAGAGAGTAACCAAAGGGGGTTTGTTTTTGTCGAGACGACGAGATATTGGCAAAGACTTAAACATAAAGTAATTTGAATTAAAATATGCAATTAAATCAAGGTGTAAATATTGAGAATATGGATACTAGGGTATTCAAATCCACCACTAACCTATGATATGCATTCAACTTGTAATATTATTCTTGTCCTTACATCAGATTCAAGTTTACCGTATATCTAAGGTGTTTCTCCAATGGATAATTTAATCACAACTAAAGTATTTCTCCAAAGCATTAACTGTCTAATTAAAGCACAACTAATCTGAGGATCAATATTTGGTTAAGCATGAGTTGTAGCATAATCAACATAGAGATATTCTAACTACAATGGATACATGGCATACATTGTGAGAGCAAGATGTTGACAAACTTGGATTAAATTATATCTTTAAACAATTCTAAACTTTCAAGAAAAAGATACAAGATATGAATACATACCAATGAGTTACGGCTTCATTTAAACCCTAGCAAATGAAACTAGAACATGAAGAACATTACAACAAAAATTAAATTTGATAAACTAACATGAACAAGCTATTCTTGGATGAGTTTTCAACACAACAACCCTCTATATTTATACACAAAAATTCTCTCACACTTGGGATCCGAATTTCACTGTAGCAACCACTCAACAATTAAACAAAACATGTTTTCTTAATTGATGGATAGAATGGAAAACATCTTAGATCTGCTACAACATCTTAATTGATGTTTTGGAAAGAATCCAATGGGGGTGAGGTGGAAATGGATTTGGGTCTTGGGTTTTGGATCATGGGTTTGTTTAATCCCATGAATTTGTAAACAGGTTGCCACTGATGCGCGAGCGGGTTGCAACACTTCCAACTTTCTTCTCTTTTGTCTTCTCAATTCTTCCAAGCTTTATTTAGTACTTAAAAACACAAAATTAATTAATACAAATATTTATTCTTGAAGATGGTAAGAATGCAGAATTTGGGATAATATATGACTTTGAAGCGCGAAAGATGAGTTAAGTGCCAATGAAAAGGTGTATGAATATGCAATATTTGGCACTCATCAAATACCCCCAAACCTGAATTTTACTTGTCCTCAAGTGAAACAAATCCGAAATCCTAACTATACCACTGTCGCTGGTCTCTCGAATGCATTTAGCATATGCACTAAGCCTTTAAACCCCTAGGTGTCCCTAGTGGACGAGTTGTAGTCTCGTGAGGGCCTACCAAAGATGTACCCACAAAACCTTCTCCAATTTCAGAGCATCCATAGAAATGTATTCGTCTTCGGTCTTCAACTGTAGATGATGAAATTCGGAATTTCGTAGAACTATGAAAATTTGTAACCAATTTTTTTTTTTTTAAGACCCGCTACACAGCTGATCATCATTTTTTTTTAGTGACCCGCTACACAGCTGGTCATCAGATAACACACTACAAAAGACCCGCTCCACAGCTGGTCATAGAAGACAACAAAAAAAATGCAAAAGACTGCAAATGATCCTACAAAAGACCCGCTACACAGCTGGTCATAAAAAATGCAAAAGACTGCAAATGATCCTACAAAAGACCCACTACACAGCTGGTCATAGAAAACACTCTACAAAAGACCCTCTCCACAGCTGGTCATAGAAGACGATATGCAAATACTCCCCCAAACCTAAATCTAACATTGTCCTCAATGTTTCAAAAGAACAGAAACAACAAAACATGAGAACAAAACAGATTCAAAGGAAAGAGATTACCAGATGCCAAAAAGGGTGGTGCTAACCATAATTGAATGAATGCTTTGAAAGCAAAAAAATATGAGCGCAAGACAAAAAGTTTGGTTAGCACACAAATATATCAACAAGATTCAAAATTTTACCTACTAGATTATACAATGATGACTCACCATGTACCAATAATCTAAAAAGTTGAGGATCAACCCAAAAGACGTAGTGCGGAAACATCAACAGCCTTACACAATTATAACAGGACAGCAATGCAAGTGAGACTGCATATGTGAATGAGTTACCCCCAAACCTAGATTTTTCAATAGATATACTTTTGGGTACAAAATCTAACAATTTCAGGGGTGCAACATGCACAAGATCTAGTTCAAAGTGGATTTTGTCAGGGATGGATGGAGAGACATGAGTGAACTCTAATTATGGCTCATCAAAGGTATTATATTTAACTGCAAAATAGTCCAAGAGGACTTGAGAGGCACACAGTTCCAATCCTAGATTAGGTACTCTTAGAAAAGTAGGTTTAACAATAACTTTACAAACCAAATCTAGGTTGGGTGCAAGATTACTAGTTTGTGACATGGGCAGGGAGGTAGGCACATCATTATTAGGCGCATCTATAACTCCTAAATCATTTTCCAGTGTCGCAGCATGCTCACATTCATAGAACAATCCATCAAGAACCAAATAAGTATCATGCTCATCCAAAGTTTTATTCTCATGCATAGACAAATCCAAAGAGACATCACAATGTGACCCAGGCAGAGAATCAGACACGTCAATTATGTTTTCATGCATAAGATCATTAGTGTTGACAGGAGATTCAACACTACCTATGTCAGACACAAGTACAACATCATGCTCATGCTCATAAAACAAATCAATAAGCCCCAGTTCACAATCATCCCCTAGAACTTCAGTTTCATGCATAGGAATATCACAAGAAACTTCACACTGTGACTTAGACAGAGAATCAGACACATCAAAGTTATTTTCATGTATAGTATCATTGGTGTCGACAGGAGATTCAATATTTTCTAAGTCATACACAAGAAATGTGTCATGCTCTTGTTCACGGGACAATTGCACAGGCTCAAGATCAGTATCAACATCACATGTATATGTAACACTAGAAGAAACATCATTCATTAAGGTCGAGGCAGAGAAGCCTAATGTCTCTGAACTCAAAGGTTCGACAATATTTTCAGTAAAAACATATTCTTCTAACATAACATCATCATCATCATAAAAATGCATTTCCTTATTTAAAATCGTAGTATTTCTAGTCCCTTCATTTAAAACAGGTTCATATGCAATATCAGCTACACAAGTAAGACTAGGCATACTATTTTCACATTTTATTTCATTAGGACAAACAAATATTTCATCCTGAAATTCCTCCTTTCCTACATTTTGTAAATGAATCAAATTCATTTTTAATAATGCATTAAGTTGTTCAATGGAATGAGAGTCTTCAACAAAAGAGGAAATTCATAATTAATGCTATATGGTTTATCATGCAATACACTCCTAGCATTATTTTGTTCGATGAGTCTGAGATTTTCCTCCACAGATTGAGAAGTACAAAATTGTTCAACTTCCCACTGTGGTGGATGATACAAGTGTGCAGGGTCATTAGGGTCTATAAAATACTTATCGCAACCTTCGAAAGGTTGATTATGGTCCCAATGACTATCAGCTTTGTAATATGTTGGCATTTCATATTTTGGATTTTCATGATATTCTCTAGATTGCCTAAAATCATGCAAAATATAGCAATTCTCAGCAGGATGGCCTAAGCCTCCACATAAGGTACAAGCATAGATTTCAGATTGCCTAGAAGAATTATATGCGACAGATTCATGCATTTGCACTTCTAAAGCTGCAGTTCTAGCTTCTAACTGGTCCAAAAGTGATGATTGTGAGAGTTGGGCACTGTAAAGATGTTCATTTTCACCCTGTGGTGGATGATACATGTGTGAGTAGTTACTAGGGTTCATGTATTGATGCTCAGGACTGTGAAAATTTCCATAATAATCCCTATAACTAGTGACATCATGGTATGTTGGAGTTTCATAATGTGAAGCATGCCCGTAAGCAAGCTCTCTGATGGATTTGTTTCCATCCCCACCTGTAGACCAGAATCCTGACATGATCTCTAACTAGCACTAGGCTTGTTGCAGAGATTGGGATGTACACACTGAAAACAGACCAATTTTTTTTTTTTCATTATTGTTTTTTTTTCCAAGCCCGTTA
This sequence comes from Papaver bracteatum, assembly GCA_023529315.1. Lineage (NCBI taxonomy): Eukaryota > Viridiplantae > Streptophyta > Magnoliopsida > Ranunculales > Papaveraceae > Papaver > Papaver bracteatum. The sequence continues at coordinate 2,180 of JAJJWX010005055.1, read as the reverse complement.
TCTAATTACCTCGGGCATACATTAGAAAAACAAAATAAAAGAAGAAAAATCATAAACGGAAGGGAAGTTCTATGCAATCGCAAACAAGGCTGACTCTACCACAGAAAACCTACTGATTTCTAGCAAACAAAAAGCATGATGGTTCCACTTAGATTGTTTTCTAGACCAGCTTCTAATCCTTCGAAATGGAATTCGTTACAATCTGAGCAAACTCCTATGGAATCAATCCGAGTTTAAGTAAATTGAATAGAGGCGAGGGAATCTGCAGGAGCTTTGATACCCAAGGCCTCACCGCATTCCAAGGCGGCGCAATCACGCATTCAATTTACAGAAACCGTCATGAACTTCGAAGTATGCTTAGAGAGTAACCAATATTTTTCGAACGACTCTCCTACTAAGCTCGTTACCTTATAGGTCTCGTTTTATTTCAAATTTTAATGCTTAGGTTCACGTTAGGTATTTTTTTCCTAAGGCGGGAAAGAAGAGAACGGTGATGAAATCCGAACCCTTATCTTGTATGGCCAGTCCTTGCCCTTTACTAGGAAAATAAAGCAGCCGTATTCAATTCCTCAACATATATGCAAACGAAGGAATACAGTAACTCGCTAACAAGGGATTCGCGAGTGTTTCGACAAACTTACCTCCCGTTCCAGACGGGGGATGAACCGTTGTTGTCGACTCGGGCCACGACTCCTATGTCATGAACGAACCCGAGGGGTCGAGGTGATATTGTAATCACCGTCCTTCTCTGCAAACAGTTGATATTTAATAATACCCTTCCGTAGGGTTTAAAAATAAAAATAAAAATAGAATGTCCAAGTCCAAAGTCCAAAATAAAGTGCAAAAGAAAAAGAAAATTACAAGAGTAGAGGAATCCTAATACAATCTAAAAATAAATAAAATAAACTTTTTTTTTTTTTAATTTAAAATAAAAACTTCTTTCGCTTCCTTTCGCTTCCTTTCCTTCTCCTTTACAACAGCTACTCCGGCACCTGTTGAGCTCAAAAGAGGTAGTTAGGGTTTCGAAGTTTTAAACCAAAAGCAAAATTTTTTTAAAAAAAAAAAAATTAACAAAAATAAGTGTAAAATTGACTGCTACAGTGATTATGCTATAGTGATATGTGAACAGTTCCAGGAGATGAAAAATGAATAGTGACAGGAGATGAAAAATGAACTACACCACTACCGAGTCCCCGGCAACGGCGCCAAAAACTTGGTAGGCTCGGGAAGATACCTACTATTGTGTATACTGCAAGTGCACAGTGTCGACAAGCAACACAGGGAAAGCACAGGTCGAACCACAGAGACTTGGAGAGTGTAGAAGTTTGTTCTAAATCCTTACTAAGAACTGATTCAGAGAGTAACCAAAGGGGGTTTGTTTTTGTCGAGACGACGAGATATTGGCAAAGACTTAAACATAAAGTAATTTGAATTAAAATATGCAATTAAATCAAGGTGTAAATATTGAGAATATGGATACTAGGGTATTCAAATCCACCACTAACCTATGATATGCATTCAACTTGTAATATTATTCTTGTCCTTACAGCAGATTCAAGTTTACCGTATATCTAAGGTGTTTCTCCAATGGATAATTTAATCACAACAAAAGTATTTCTCCAAAGCATTAACTGTCTAATTAAAGCACAACTAATCTGAGGATCAATATTTGGTTAAGCATGAGTTGTAGCATAATCAACATAGAGATATTCTAACTACAATGGATACATGGCATACATTGTGAGAGCAAGATGTTGACAAACTTGGATTAAATTATATCTTTAAACAATTCTAAACTTTCAAGAACAAGATACAAGATATGAATACATACCAATGAGTTACGGCTTCATTTAAACCCTAGCAAATGAAACTAGAACATGAAGAACATTACAACAAAAAATTAAATTTGATAAACTAACATGAACAAGCTATTCTTGGATGAGTTTTCAACACAACAACCCTTTCTATTTATACACAAAAATTCTCTCACACTTGGGATCCGAATTTCACTGTAGCAACCACTCAACAATTAAACAAAACATGTTTTCTTAATTGATGGATAGAATGGAATACAATGGGGGTGAGGTGGATGTTTTGGAAAGAATCCAATGGGGGTGAGGTGGAAATGGATTTGGGTCTTGGGTTTTGGATCATGGGTTTGTTTAATCCCATGAATTTGT
>JAJJWX010005054.1:0-50573 GCA_023529315.1 Papaver bracteatum | reverse complement strand
GACCCGATCCTTTACTAAAAGAATCCAGGATTTTAATTAAATTCCTGCATTCCTTCTTGGAAGCTCTAGAGAAAATTAGGTAGTCGTCAGCAAAAAGAAGATGTGTAATTTGGGGCGCATCCTTGGCTTTTTTGACGCCATGGATACGACCCTTTTCCTCTTCACTTTTAAGAATTCTGGACAATCCTTCCATACAAAGTATGAACAGGTAGGGAGAAAGAGGGCCCCCCTACCGGAGGCCCCTAGATGGTTTAAAGAAAGTTGTTAGAGATCCATTGATTAGAACAACGACAGTAGTGGTACCAATGCAATCAGCAATTAGAGAGCACCAATGATCACGAAAACCTAGTTTTTTAATGGTTTGATCAAGGAAATTCCATTCCACTCTGTCGAAAGCCTTTGACATGTGAATTTTCATCCCCATGTACCCTTTTTTCAGTTTTTTCCTATTTCTCATCGTGTGGATGATCTCATGTGCTATTATAACCTTATCCGAAATATTTCTTCACGAAACAAAAGCATATTGGAAAGGTGAAATCAACTAATCAAGAAGAGGTTTAAACCTATTAGCTAGCAGTTTTGAGATGATCTTGTAAACAATATTGCATAGGGAGATCGGGCGGAAATCGGTAGCCGAAGAAGGGAATTTGGTTTTAGGGATAAGAGTGATGAATGTTGCATTCATATCTTTGAGGATTGATTTGTCCCGGAAAAATTCGGAGATGGTTGCTACAAGATCATTTTTGATTAGGTTCCAATTTTTCTCGAAGAAGATGGTCGGGAATCCATCGGGTCCCGGGGCTTTGTTCGGGTGCATTCCAAACAAGACAAATTTAACTTCCTCCTCAAAAGGGGGGGTCATAAGGGCCTCGTTTTCTTCCATAGAGATACTGGTAGGGATGAGATCAAGGATATGATTTGGGATGTGATTTTCCACCGAAGTTGACATCTCCAAGAAATGAGAGAGAAGAGAATCAGAGATAGAAATTCTATCCTTACACCAGTTTCCTTGCTTATCTTTCAGGGAATCTATTCGAAGTCTTATGTAGTTATTCTTTGCCGATGAGTGAAATAATCTTGTGTTTCTATCACCTAGCTTGATGGAGTTTTCCGTAGGTTTTAGTTTCCACATAGCCTCCTCAAAATTACACCATTTTTCAAGTTCAGAGTGAAGATTTATTAACACCATCGAGTTTTCCGGGAGCTTCTTATTGTTTTTAAGGAACTCTATTTTTTTGTGGTTTTCTTAATGTGGTGTTGGATGTTACCAAAATAGTCCCTGTTCCATTGTTTAACCAATTTTTTTGACCTGTTTTAGTTTTTACACTAAGGAAAATGCTGAGGACCCATGGATTTGAATGTTCCAGGCTTTTTCAATGATATCAAAACAGGACTGGTCCTCCAAAAAGAAACCAAATAATTTGAAGGGCTTCGATCCATCTTTCCATATGAGGGATGTTTTTAAGAGTAATGGGCTATGATCATAGGCTATGAGAGGTAGGTGATGAATGCTAGCAGAAGGGAAGCAGTTTAGCCAGGGGTCATTTGCCAGGCTTCTGTCTAGTCTAGCTTTAATGAACTTGTTACCACTTCGTTTGTTGGACCAAGTAAAAGGATATCCGGTGAAACCTATATCGATTAATTGCGCTTTATTTAGCATTTTGTTGAAAAAGAAACTCTCATTTAGATCAATCATTTTTCCTCCCCTTTTCTCTTCGGAGTTTAGAACCAAGTTCATGTCTCCTAAAATAATCCAGGGGGTGTTAATTTTAGAGGCAAATTTCTGAAAAGGTTCCCAGGATTTTAATTTATTCTTCTTATTTGGGTTTCCATAGACACAAGACAACAACCATTGATTTCCGGACGAGATTTCGTGGACTATAGCATCTATCAGGTTGTCCGTGGAACTATGGATTTCAATCTTGATACTATCATTCCATGCTACTACTAACCCCCCGGCAATGCCAATGACACCTTTAGGTTCCACAATTTCCGCATTTGGGAAATTTAACTTCTTAAGTTGACTCTTGATCTTACTACCTTTCTGTTTAGTTTCCGAGATGAAAAGAATATCCGACAGGTATTCTTTTACCAAATTGGACAAATGGTTAAAGGTGAAAGGTTTCCCTAACCTCTGAACATTCCAGGCTAAAAGGTTGAGAGACATAAATTTCGGACTAACAAAATTGGAGAAGAGATCCGTTATACTAACTCTAGCTCTACCTAATTGGGTAGCAGGCCGGGTTAGCCCTGGTTTAATCAGTATATCCTGATAACCCAGACAAGATGAACTCCAAGGAATTAACTTTTGTACACTACAAAGCCACGTGATATAAACCTTTGAGGAAGATAGAGGAATCCAAACACAAACCAAGCAAACCGCGCTTTGACTGAACCAATTTGACCTTTGTTGTATCGGAAGAAAATTTATCGTACCAATATTATCTTTGTAAATAAAATTTTGTTAGCCCTAGCTCAGCTGGTCATCCCCGTTCCCCGAAGTTTCATGCGTTCCAGGAGGTCCCAGGTTCAAGTCCCTAATGGCGTAATATTGCAGGAATTAACATGGAAGGTAGTGTTAGTTTGCCCCCTTTGTGACACAATCTCGCCCCCCCTCCCGGCTCCCCTTGGCAAGGTTACCCATGAGGCTCGCTGGTAGGCTAGCACAACAACTTGTTCAATTAATGTAGTAGTATGTCGTTGGAGCCTAGCTTGTTAGGCTTCCAACTAGTTAATGTAATACTCTTTATCCAATATTATCTTTGTAAATAAAATTTTGGGTTGTAAATATTACCTGGCTTTCCCCTTTATCTGCCTGGCCATCACTAGAGGTCATGATGGCCGGAGTGAGATTCATTCCTTCTTCCAGCTTCGTGTTCCTTTCACCATTTTTCCCAGCCACTAATGATGTGTCACCTGAAGTCACCCCCATCTTTATAGAAGCCCTACCAACAGAACCCTTTGAAGCATTATTTGATGGTTTAGGTTCGGCATTACCAGCGCAGATCAATGGGAGGTTGAGATGGGCATTCATGATTTGGTTTTCTAAAGGAGAATTTCCAGTATTATGTGTTCCAACAAAGCTCGATATTGCACTAGTTGCAGATAAATTTTGGGTATTGAAAATGAAAGGATTTTCTGGCTTGTTTTCATCCAACTGATTATCGAAATATTTATAAAAAAAAGTATAAGAACGTCACCTGCCTGTTTCATTTATCCTCCTGTTTTCGTATTTTTTGTAGCCACCTCCTTTTTTTTCTTCTTATTCTTCATCGGTTTCTGAGAGTCCATTAGGTTGTGGATACTTCTTCTTAGAACCAGAGCCTCCAATCTTTGTTTTCTCTCCCTTGCTGAGGTTGATTTTTTCCCTCCACTCGATGGTTTTGTTGATTTGTCCGTCTGGTTGATAACTACATCACGAGAATTCGTGACCGAAATTTGGTTAGAGATTTCCTCAGTAACAAACATTGGGAAGTTTTTGAGTTCCACTTCCCGACCGGTACTGATCCGCTCCTCATCTTGATCTTTTGTTTCCAATTCTTTGAGCAATTTCTTCTTGTTTAATATCAGTTTGGTTCCTCCTTCAAGCGGTTTCGAGAAATCAGGCAGATTGAGAGAGGCATTTGAGTTTCGTATGATTTGTTCCGAGTTGTAAGATTGATTGAGATCTTCCATAGCTGTCGTTGAAATCATTATTTGCCTTCCTTTGTTTTGTTTTGCATATATGTCGATCTGGTTTTCTTCTCTTATAGGGGGCTGATCGTTAAAGGAAAATTGCCGGGTGGCCCACCAGCTGCAGGTAAGACCCAATTGCTGAAATCCTCTTCTTGTCTTTTCAAGTACGTGGTCCCAGAAGTATTCGTCATCCATTCCAAGTTTTGATCTGTTGGCAGTCCATTTACGCAGTCGATATATCCGTTGGAAAAATTACCGTGATCAACAGTCCCATTCCACATTTGTAGCTTCTTTGATGGGTATTCCATGCTATCTTCCCAAAGTCTTTTTGAAGCATTTGAAGAGCTAGATAGAACGAACCTTTCTTGAGAGTGAGTGCTGTCGCCATGCATATCTTCATCAGAAATGGACATACTAAAACCCGGCGGTATTAGAGGAGCCACCAGATTAATAGGCGTAGTGCTTGTTGTTGAGATCAGGTCTTTAGGATCATACACTCTCTCCGGCAAGTTTTGAGCTGATGATGACTCCGTTCCTCCAAAGTCGAAGAATTTCCTTTGATCTGTAGCATGCAAAAAGTCTATTTCTTCTTGTTCGGATTCCAGGAGGTGGTTTGGATAATCATCACTACTAGGGGGCATGTGTTGAATATTCAACACCAACTTAGTCAAGAGTTCACACCTATCTAGACTAACCTAGAAATATCTAGGATGTCTAGAGTCAATATTAGACAATTAACATGTGTAAAATGAGTGTTCTAGGGTTAGACAAATCAAACAAGAATACTAGATTGTCTAGTAGTTGGTTTGGTAAGCCTCCATAGGCATAGTTGTTAGCCTCCAAAGGCATAGTTGTTAGCCTCCATAGGCATAGTTCTCTTCTTCTTTTGTAGCCTATAAATAGGCATGTTGTATTCATTTGTAAGTAAGTAAGAAAGAAAGAATCAATCAATCAAAAATATCAAATAGATTGTATTCCACCAAGATTAATATCAATGTAGTCTTTACGCTTCCGCGTTTATGTTCTCCTCTCTCTTGTTCGACGGAATGGAGCTGCTGCCACTATCGACAGCCGATAATGAAGCCCATGGTTGAGCTTGGCAAGCAATGGTGTTGCTTCTCGGGTTGCAGCCATTAACAGCATAGAAATGGAAGTGAATCGAGCTCAGAGATGAAGGATGAATGACGGAGCTCGAGCGAGACGCTGCATACATTGACGGATGATAAGATGAACGTGGAGATTGCCAGAGATGGAATGATGCTGTTATCCGGTGATGGTAGCGGTATTGCATGCATGTCGATATGCTGGACGATGATGAACGAGAAGAGAAGTGAAGCTCGAGATGAACCAAGTTCGAGAGACACATGGTAGAGCTTTGGCAATGGAAGGTGGCGAGTGGTTTCGGTGATCGGAGTCACTGGTGATAAATATGGCAAGTGTTTCATGGAGAGTTCGACGTGAGCACTTGGTCAAGTTGTTCGAGGAGAAGTGATGAAGAGTGAACGAAGGGAAAACGAGTGGCAACTGCCATTATTGACCGAAGCTCGAGATGTAGAGAAAACGTGTGATACCGACACACCTAACACGCTGCACGAGGAAAAGAAAAAACGGAAAGCAAAGGCGGAAAGCAAAAGTGGAGAGAACACGGTGTGATGAGACTCACATACATGAAGGACGGCGAGACGGAGACTTTCTTTGCTTTGCTCCAAGAATGATGATCTTTACGCCAATGAGATGAAGGAATAAAATGGGTTGAGCAATAAGAGTGGATTGAGGTGTTGCTGCTGTAATGAATTCTTCCACCGATGGAGATTCGAACAAGTGATGAGTTAACCGTTGAAGGAATAAGAACATGATGTTGTGTCGAGAGAAACAGAATGTTTCCATGATGATACACGGTGGTCGATGGAGTTGGAGATCGATAGTCGCGCATGCAGCAGAAAGCAAAAAAAAAAAAAAAAAAGAGAGTGCCAGTGAGAAAGTGCCATTCAACTCTCTTTTCATGGTGTGACCGACACACTAAACGTCCATCTCACCTAGACAAAAAAAAAAAAAAAAAATTCGAAACAAAGAAGAAGTTGAAGGTGATTTAGATGGGTTTAGAAAGCCTCAAAGAAAATAGAGAAGATGCGGACAAGATGTTTGTTTAAATGCAAGGATGATCATGGAAACATAAGTGTGACAATAATTGTCACAGCGTTACAAAATCTGTTACGAATTCGAAATGTGGCAAATCTGGATAGCGTGACAAAATTGTAACAGCAATATAACAAGAATAAGAATAGTCAGAGCTTGTGGCAGAAGCTTGACGAAATGAAAGATTGTGAGAGAATTTGGATAACCAAAGAAGTGTTACAGTTTTCGAACAAAAGCGTGACTGGAACCCGTATGTTCTAAAACTACGAAGAGGACCGCAATGTCCCTAAACTACGATGGAACCCGTATGTTCTAAAACTACGAAGTGGACCTCAATGTCCCTAAACTACGATGGAACCCGTATGTTCTAAAACTACAAAGAGGACCGAAATGTCCCTAAACTACGAAGGGGACCATAATGTCCTTAAACTTCCGAAGAGGACCGAAACGTCCTTAAACTATGAAGAGGACCGAAACATCCTTAAACTATGAAGGGGACCGAAACGTCTAAGATAAAGAGAAGTTGGAAAGTAGGTGTTGAGGGGGAGTGTTAAATATTCAACACCAACTTAGTCAAGAGTTCACACCTATCTAGACTAACCTAGAAATATCTAGGATGTCTAGAGTCAATATTAGACAATTAACATGTGTAAAATGAGTGTTCTAGGGTTAGACAAATCAAACAAGAATACTAGATTGTCTAGTAGTTGGTTTGGTAAGCCTCCATAGGCATAGTTGTTAGCCTCCAAAGGCATAGTTGTTAGCCTCCATAGGCATAGTTCTCTTCTTCTTTTGTAGCCTATAAATAGGCATGTTGTATTCATTTGTAAGTAAGTAAGAAAGAAAGAATCAATCAATCAAAAATATCAAATAGATTGTATTCCACCAAGATTAATATCAATGTAGTCTTTACGCTTCCGCGTTTATGTTCTCCTCTCTCTTGTTCCATCTTTAAGAGCATGCATTTATCTCTTGGATGGTTGATCTTTCTGCAAATTTTGCAAAACGATTTCGGCAAAGGATCATAGTATAACATGACTTCAAAGATGTCATTTTCTCCCAGCACCAGATCGAACGTAGGGTCAAATCTCTCGTTTAGATCCATTTCGATCAGACATCGAACATAAGGCCTTACATTTCCACAATCTTGAGGCAGTTATTTTCGAATAAGCGTACCCAACCTGTTGGCTATCATTTCAGGAATGCCTTCACCGAAGAATTCAACCGGCAGGTTCAGAAAACCAACCCAGAAGTTGGCGAGAGTCATTGTGATCATTTGAGGAGGAATAGCAAACTGATATTCTTTCACCACCATGAGCCAACAGTCGTATTTTGTTGGTGAGTATCTGACAGCGCGATGAGCATCCGCCGTGTTCTGTAACGTTATGGTGAATTTGTTTGGTTCAGTCGAACCACTCACCAGGTTTGCTACCGGCGTATAAGCAAGAACCCATAAGAAACTTAACATTTTCATCATTATATCGATTTTCAGTTTGAATGGACAGAAAATTCTTGCGACCACCATACAATCCGAGTTTTTCCTGCATTTTTCCACCGTTTCGGAATTGAGTTTCAGAGACCGTGTTAGAGACAGCTGGGTGTTCATTCTATCAACGATTTCTGTTTCTCGTTGTTCGTCAGATAGTTGGCTTTGGTTTGCACTCATCTCATTGTGATTCATTGCTGGAGTTTTCCGTGAAGGGAGTTTGAGAATGTTGTACAGCTTGTTGCACAAAGAAGCCATAAACTCAAAGTTCCAGAGATTAACCAACCATCTTAAGATTTTTACCGTCCCATTATGCTCAATAATGACGGTTGTTGAAAACAATAACTTTTCCTCAAAGATTTTACTGTTACTCATGATAAGATAAGAAACAGATCGAGTGAAATGCGGGCGTCAAAGAAGAAGATAAAGGAAACTGATGAAGGTCGATGAGGAGATGACACGTATGGCAAAACCAGGCAGAGGGAGATAGGATGTAGAATGACCAGTGGGGTTGGAGGGTAATGGGTATTGAAAGAAGAAAGGATAAGAGAACAGGGAAAAGGTCGAAAGTCAGACAGCCTTTCAACTTCTAGATAGGGGTGACTTTAGTAACACCTGCAAGCACCAGAAAAAACTTAGAGAAAAACATATACTTGTGTAAAATTTGTTTACCTTTGAATCTCACTCTGTCACAGCAGCCTACGGGGAAAGCCGGGTAAGTTGATTAGATCATTTAAAAAGGGTTTTGAAAGGGATTAGGAGATATAGAACGGATTAATCTCTTTTTAAGAGTTGATGAAAAGGCTGTTTAAAAAAATGATAGTAAGATGACGTTGTGCTGATGGTTCTGCAGTCTCTCTCTCATCTCACCAAAAAAAATCCGTGTGTTGAACCTAGTGACCTCAACAGTTCACACACATGACCTATGTAGCTTTGATACCATATTAGTACCTGGGCATCCAACATACCAAAATGAATGGAATGATCCTCATACTTATATGGAAGATTTAGTATAGGGGTTAGTCAACGTGGAATTATAAGTCTCCAACACATCCGTCCATCCCGTAAAAAGAGGGTCATATTATACAGTTTTCCTATTCAGAATTTCAGATAGAAGGTTTAGTTGATAAAACGGTTTATTAACATTAAAAAAATGTTTTAGTAATCTTGATAATTTTGTATTTATATTTGGATTTTGATTATCTTGTATTTTGGTGGTTTTGATAATCTTGTAAGCAATTTTGTAATCATCATTTTGGTTGCAATAAATTGAAATGTGATTTTACCAAACATTAAAAAAAAAAAAAAACATTAACACAAAAACTCATATTTTTTAACCTTATGCTCATGGCCGTATGGCACATAGACTGTTTCACATTAATGCACCTATTTGACACCCTCATTTTTTCTATTTGCCACCATCATTAATTACCACCCCTATTTATCCTATTTTCCACCCATATATTTTTTCATTTATCCTAAATACACTTGTTTGACTTTTTGTTTACACCTAACACTATAGCAACCCAAACCCAGAAAAACTAAACCCCCACCGTCACTTTCTCCCCATCTCTCCCACCCGCCACCATCTCCACCCACCGGTCCCCAAACCCAGAAAAACTAAATCCCCACTGTCACTTTCTCCTCATCTCTCCCACGCACCACTTCTCCACCCACCGATCCTCCCTTCGGAACTTATTTTTTATATAGAAAAAAAGATAGATTAGTGAATTTGATTCACTAATTAAAAAATTGATTCGGTATACTTAGTGTTGCATAAATTGGATAAACGTGGATTAGATGAACGATAAACTTTTAATGGGGTAAAAATCCAGAACGGTGAAACTTGAGTTTGAGGATTATCTGATCGTGGAGATGCTATCCTCCTAGCATTACAATCTTCCTTGGTATTATTCGATGTCATCAGTGTGCGAAACCGAACTCTATTGTTAAACAAATCATAACTTTTTGGTGAACAATTATGGTTGAAAAAAATTATAATCTAGGGTTCAATAGTTCATTAACTTGCCCTTACTGAATATAGTGATTTGTGATGAAAAGATAGATTAGTGAAGAAGAAGGCAGATAAAAATGGTAAGTTATAGTCAAATTATATTTGACTTTTTATAGGTGGTAACTAGGAAAAAGTAGAATGGAGAAAATAAAATTGTTAGAAATTCTAAGGTGGATGGCAAATAGGAAAAATATGGGTGGAAAATAGGTGGAACCATTGTACAATCCTTTTCTATCAATTGTACATTTGTACAATCCTTTTTTTTCATTTTCACCTACTTTTGGGCCTTATTAAGTGATATGGATACCATAAATATCTACGGGCTTCTCCAATCTGACCCATTGGATACCACCCTTCTGTGAACTCACGGGCTTTAAGGACAATGGGATCATGCAGCATTGCACTGCACTGCTATGCACATCATATCATGATACCAAATGATAAGAGTGATGCGCTGAACATGTATTTTTACTGATAATGTACTCATACGTGACTAAATTTGTTTGATCAACTAAACCTTGAGTATATAAAAGAGAAAAATGTGAAACATTTTCATATGCACGGAGTTTTTATTTTATATCATCTAAAATAAAGAAGAGTTCACATGAGATGTTGGAGAAAATTAAAAATATTGATCATCTATTAGTATATATATTTAGATTCTGAAGAATAAACAACAAAATCACTCGAGCTACACTGCAGTACAATATGTTCTGCGTTTGAAGATCCTCCTACGGGTGCTGAAATACAGGAGCTTCCATTTCTTTGACTTGGATATATGTGTAATAAAAAGCTTGTTACCACAGGCTAATGGGTAGGTCGGGTTGTGACCTCCAACATCAACTCCCTAATAATTGTAATTTACATGAAGAATCATGCAAACTTTCTCCCAAATAGTGTGAGAGTTGCAGCCATAATACCAGAAATAGATGTATCATGCAAACTTTGTAATGTACATGAAGTATCTCTTACTCACTTATTTATGAAATGTAATTTCACAAAACAGGTATGGATGCATCTTAACTTTGATATTGATAATGTAATGCAAAATGCTAACACTTTTCATGATTGGTTAAATGATTGGTTTACTCAAAGAGATAGAGGAAATACTGCAATGGAATGGAAGGTTTTCTGTAGCATTGTAACATGGCATGTTTGGAAGGCAAGATGTAATAGAGTGTTTAAAAAGGTTAATCAAAATAGTGTTGTAACAGCAAGGAAGATTGTAAAATTCATAAATAGTTTCATGTGGGTGAACAGAGAAGACTACAATATCATGCAAACCTTATACTACAACCCTCTAAACGATGACTCTTTGATTGTTACTAGTATGCAACCTCAAGACACTTCAGGATACATGGCAATAACAATAAATATAGCCTTATGCATGCATGAACCTATAACTAGTTCCGGAGTTGGTCTAACAATGATTGATTTTGCAGGAAGAATCGTTGAAGATAGAGGTAGATGGAGAAATTGTACTACTAGAGAATAGTTAGAAGTGGCGAGAGCTGAGGTGGCTTTTCAATGGGAAGTTGAAATGAGTGGCTATCATATCATTTTTCAAAGTGATTCTCAACCCACTCTCAAGCTGTTAATAGGAATGTATGCTGAAGCTAGAGAAAGAAGATTCAAACAGAGCTCGGACTTTGAAAATAATTCGCAATTTGAAATAAATTTTAAAGCTACGACTTTTATTCTAACAAGTAGATACAATATCATTTGGGCAGCAAACCTTTCAGTCTTTTGTAATAAATTCACTATCCAAAATAACTGGAAGGGTGAAAATCTTTTAGCCATTATGAACTATCTAGACATTCAGAATTGGAATGTTCAAGTCATGAACACAAACGACTACTTAAGAAGACGTTTGATTTCTTTGTTTTCTTTGTAAGTTTGAGGTTTTTTCCTCTTTATGAAAAAAAAAAAACTCCCTAATAATTGAACTAGTTATTTTTTACAGTTTCATAGCTTTTTTTTTCAATTGTTTCTTATTATAGAGAATTGAAAATAAAAGCAGATATTTAAATCCTAAACACAGTTTACCTCTTCTCGACAACTTAACCAAATGTGAACAGAATAAGACTTAACGACATGAATTTCACTCAAATCTTGTCGTTTTCGTATAATTATTAATTAAGATTACGCTAAACTCGATTTGAATAAGTATATATAATCAAATGTGTATTTGAATTAGTATAATCAAATGGGTTTTTTAAACGTGAAATGATATTCACATCATTACTTTATTTCTCATCATACTAAATTTGAAAAAGAAAAATCTCACAAAATTAAGCCATAACTAATATTCTTGTATCAATTGTTGAATCTGTAGGTTGTAGCTACAACTAACCTTCTTTATGTCAAATTATTTAAGCTCATTGCTTATTTTCTAAGTATTGACTGACATGTTTGTGGAGAAGAATTCAACATCTTCTTCCTCTTCTTCAACTTGTTTCGTTACATCAACCCGACGAACTCTTACGGTATGGATTTTTAAAACCCTAGTTTCACTAAATCTAACCTATCCATGCGATAAAAACCAAAGAAAATGAATGGGTTTCTATCTGTCTCTTTCGTTTGGGTCATCTTCTTTAGTAGATATTCAATTGGCGATAATTTTAAGAATTGAACAAAAGATCGATGAAGAACAGAATAGGTATGAGGTGATGGGGGAGAAGAAGAGGCGATGGAATAGTGGGAGGAGAGACAATAAAAATGCTTTCTTTTGATATGATTTAGGTTTAGGTATTAGGTTAGTTATCAATTGATGAAGGATATTTTAGCATTTTTTTATGAATTAGGTCCTCCCCTTATCTACATTTAGGATATTTGGATCCATATGAGCCCTTCAAACTATTTCCTTGGATTCACTATAATAGGTTTATTTAGAGATAGAGTGGGTCATGAGACGATTTAAGTATCATGTCGATTTTGGTTGAACATGCAAAATACATGTCTGTGATGAAAATTCTCAGTTTTAACCTAGATTAAATTTAGTTGCTTCAAAGAAATAATAAATTAATCTAGGTCATGTTGCAGTGAGATTCTCTTGGCCTATTGAGATAAAGAAATTTCTCAAATTAAGCTAAATGTAGCAAAATTGAAAATGGAAAGAACCCCGAAGTAATAAGGGTTAGACATAACGACTCATATAAAGCCTGTGAAAAGGGACATATATATCATGAGACGGAAATGTATTTTTTCCCAGTAATAATGACACCAGTATCAGCTGAGTATGGGATGAAGCTAAGATGTAATTCTAGCTCCCATCATAAATGAAAGAGTTGGAAATGCACCTAGTCATAGGTGTTGATATATACAATGTAATGTGTGTATCATATTAACAACCAATTTTCACATAAACTTTAATGGCAACAAGAGCTTTGCCTGGCCAATTGACTATTTAATTGAACTAGATCATATTTCTGCCCTTACAGTGAGAATGGATTTGATTGTACTATAAGTTATTTCTAATGTATGTGGAAGGAAGCATTTTATTAGAAAATTAATGTGTCAATCTAGTAAATTGTAAATCACTGGAACTTGAATTATTGAATCCTTATTAACCCCAACAATGAAATGATTGGGATTGATTCATAAAGACTTTCACATAACCATAAGGCGCATTGGTTGTGACACGATGTTCCGTTTTGAAAGTACTAACACGAGCATCACTTCATTTGAGTGTATAAGAAAATGAACTAATAGAATGAGAAGTTATGACATCTATCAAAATCAATGATTTCTAAAGTTACTAGATTTACACTGCCTCTCCCCATTATGCTTTAGAGTAAGAAAACACATCACTCATCTTACAAAGTCTCTCTTTAGTGAAATATGATTGAGACCATCCTGTTTTACTTAGATGCAAATGTTAAATACCTCATTCTCCAAAGAAATAAAGTGTTGTTAGTGAATATATATCCATGCAGAATGCGGACCATTCAAGTGATTTATGGCTCTGGTGGATGATTCGACAAATTGAATCCGTTATTTTTCATTACAAACGATGCGTTTAATTTTTGTATAATTCCTAGCACATATTACACAAAGAAAAGTGCAAAGGCTCACCACCCGTGTTAATGCTAGAGAATTCACATCAAAAGGACTTGATGAATATTGTATGTTTAATAAGATCAATATAGAACATCTTATACCCAATGGTCTCGCAAAGGCTACCATCAAAGGTTACATATGGTGTCTAAGGAATAGGTTATGCGTACCAACCCACCTTTTATTGCTTTTAGAATATGCAATATTACACGCATCTTTACTTAATTCGTTTTAGAACCCAATATTAGTCAACATTTTCTGCGTACCAGTTGGTTACTGAATTTAAGCCTGACATTCGTGTTTTTACACATTTTTGGTTGCACTATATATGTACCATTACGACTCCACATCGTACTATGATGGGTCTTCAAAACTGTTATGTAGTTATGTTGGAAATTAGTTCCCAACAATTATCCTCATTTTTAAAACCTTTGGCAGGAGATCTCTTACCCCTAGATTTGCGGGTTGTCATTTTAATGAGGCAGTCTTCCCGTCGTTAGGGGGAGATTAGAAATCATATTTTCTAAGGGAACGACATGAATTGTCGTGGTGTGTTCCCATTATGTCTCATGTTGATTCTTGTACTGCACAAATGTAAATGTGAAGTGACAAAGAATAATCGATTTTTAGAATGTACACTGATGCCGCTAAAGTGCCAAGATCATACATACCAGCTGCAAATATTCCTGCAAGGTTAGAAATCCTCAGTATGGGGTACACCATAGACTAAGGTGTTGCAACTACACTTGGTGGAAGTGTAGTGAAGGTCGTGGCTCCATAAAGGAAGATGGAGATGCCACTAGTTTCGATCAATGCTCACCTAAAAAGGAAGTAGATGAGTAAGGCACAACCTAATTTGTATCATTAATGAAATCATCTCATTTGATTGTCTCTGAATATGTCCATGAATCAAACTGGAGGACGCTCCTAAGTTTAATGATTCCAGAGAACAATGACATCCCAAGTGGATTATGAGAATGCGCACGAGTCAATGGAAAGATCATGCGAGCATATTGATGATTAATTTCTTATACACTTGCTTAAGGAAATAAAGCAATATAAGATCGAACCAAGCTCTTTGTTGCTTAATTTCAACGAAGAGCATATTTGGCCTATACAATCCAGGTAAAACTCGGTTCTTTGACAAATATACAGGTATTTGGTGTGGTAGTACTAACCAACCAAGTGTAAAACCTATTGGACATACATGTTTAATTTGTCACAAAGCATAATGAGAATAAAAAAGTCTTAAATTAAAAAGGACTCTCCTTGTGGCGTGAGGTTTCTCACAAATCCCCGGAATTGTCTTCTTGTAATGAACGTTATAGCGTTCCGCTACTTAGTTAGCTTGGTAATTTCAAAAGGACTTGAAATGCAGCATATGTATGTGGTTATTACATATCTCATAAGGAATCAAGATATAAAAGATATTTACAAAAGTACTTGATAGCCTTTTGTTTCCCAAATAAAATGACTCTAAACCACAGAGTGCGTTTACAGTTAGATAGAATGCTCACTTATAGATTCAAGCAATCAGGCAGATGTGGTATACCCGTCTAAGTGACTATTTGATTTGGAGGGGATAGACAAGTAAGTTATTTTTACTTGTGTATTCACAAGAAAGTTCCTGATTTGGAATTATAGCTATCTATGTCGATGGTACGGACATGATGGGTACTCTTGACGTAATAAGAGACCTTAAAAGCTATTTGAAGTCCGAATTTGAGATGAAAAATCTGGGGAAACCTCGACTGAATACTGAGCTTGTGGTATATTATCCACCAGTTTGCATATGTCTAAAGTTGTCAGGAAATTTAACAAAGACATGTATCCTGATAGCACTCCCATGATTAGTCGAGGTTCAAATGTAAGTAAGTAACCATTTCTTCCAAAGGAATATGACGAAGATGTGTTGGGAGATGAAATTCCCATATCTAAGTACAATAGACGCATTGTCGTACTTAGTATAATAATGTACTATGTTAAAATTTTACATCCTCAAGGAACTTGTTAGCTATATATAGCTCAGCGCCAATGCCATGTCATTGGAATGGTATAGTGAATGTAATCACGTACTTAAAAGTAACCATTGACATAAATTTGTCTTATCCCTACAAAGACATTAAAAGGAATGCTAATGAAAATGCAATCCAAAAGTTGTTGATTATGAAGGAACAATAATCTCTTCTCCAACGAATGTAATCAAAAGGAGATATAGTAGATTATTTTCTAGGTTATTACCGATATTCAGTTTCGAAAAGTACATGACTAAAGGAACTGTCTGGAAAAACTCTGAAAGTAATCAAGGGGAGATGCCGACATCAGGGGGAGGATCCAAGGATATGATGTCGACATATTTTACTTCGAAATTGAAGCTGTGTTGTACTCTTTTTCCCTTCGATCGAGAATAGTTTTTCCCAAAGGGTTTTGTTACTCGACAAGGTTTTTATCGAGACAACACTAAAAACATCAAGTATGTTGAACGTTGAAGACATAAAGATCGCGTTGATATTACTGAAAATATCTGAATCAAAGAAATGAAACGCAATAGTCCGTTAAGCAACGTAACTTCCAGAATCAACAACATGGTCTTATAAACATTCTAGTCACCAAAGTAATGTGTGATAAACTTATTTTGATTGCATTAGACTAATGAAAATTATCTGATATCAGGGGGAGCATCTAATTGTGTGTTGAACTCTTTTCCTTCACCGAGGTTACTTTTCCCCACATGGTTTTGTTGCTCGGCAAGGTTTTTAATGAGACAACAACAAACACCGGGAATGTAATTTCCTAGTTAAGGCTATTGTATTTCCCATGTGGATTTTCTGCCTTAGAAGTTGTGAAGCAACTAGTAAACTTCAACGGTGCAAAGTGATATTTTGCAACATGTTACCTTTACTTGCATCTGTCACGTTGTACTCTTTTCCCTTCGTCAAGGTTTTATCCCACTGGGTTTTCCTTGTCAAGGTTTTAATGAGGCAACGTATACGCATCCAACTATGTTCTATATTTAGTTAATATTGTACTCTTTTTCTTTAGTTCAGGTTTTGTCCCTTTGGGTTTCCCTGACGAAGTTTTAACGAGGCAATTAACTTAGACTCGTCGATCTTTGAAGATCGTATTGCATGTGACGAACTACATATAAACTACGAGATAACATGTGAAGTACTACATGTGAAGAGTTTTACCAAAGTTTTATCCAACTGGGTTTTTCCTTATCAAAGTTTTAATGAGGCAATTGATTTCGGCGCAAGTCATCAAGGAGAGGACGACATTTGAAGAACTACATTCGAAGCACTGCATATGTAATTCTATTGGACCGCACAAGGGGGAGTGTTGTAGGGCTTACGGCCCATATATCTGCGGCCCATCTATATAGTTAGGGTTTTACCTTTCCATGTATATAAAGGATACTATAGCTATGTAATAGGGTTGATGCTAATCAATAGAAACCTTCTTCCTCTTTGCCTTCCCTACATTTCCACTGCAACATATATTTAATTAAGTAAGGGTAGATTTTTTTTTTTTTGTGAATCTAAATGGAGCTTTTAGATCACAACATTTTTATCATGTACAAGACATCGTGACTTCTATTAGTCTTGATATTGATAGAAGAGATTAGGACCATGCATTAATTTTTATTTCGAGTGAAGACGCTCAACTTCCATAACTTACTTGTGGCGACAAATATACCGCCAGCATTAGAAGATAGCTCATTGGGTACCGATGGAGAACGAAGTAGTCTTTTTATCTTGAAAAATTATGAATGTAATTTAATCTGTTTATGTAGTTTTAATCTTGTTATTGTTTTACGGATATCATTGCGTTATACTTTTTTTCCTTAATCAAGGTCTTACCACCATAGATTTTCCTTGTCAAAGTTTTAATGAGGCAACATATGCACATCACATTTTTTTTTTCATGTCTTTACAATTGTATCTTATGTCTTTAAAGTTGGTGATTTGGGCGCTCATTAGAAGCATATCCCTATCCAGGGAAACCTTGACTGAGCAAGTTCTAATCATCCAACTAGATTTTTAATAAAAGCAATTAACTTTTAAAAATAAAATAAATAAATCACAATCGGTTTTTGACCCATTGGGTTCATTTTGGATCACCTCATAGCTTCTCGGTAAAGTTAATATACACATTTTGGATTGAAATGTAGGTTTGGTGTCAGCTACCTGTATGAGATCATAGAATATTTGGTCCCAACAATAATATATATATGTCTAGCTGCTAGCTAGACTGTCTAGTTTGCTAACCTCTAGAACTTTGCTGGCTGCTTAATTAAGAATATACTTAATGTTTAATAATTACTTTATTATCATACATTTTTAACATTTCCAATCAGGGAACAAAATAACTTCAAGAAAAATCTTGTTATTAGGAGGGAAATAATGGATTTGAGGAGTGGAAGATTTTAGCCAAAATCCAGTCAATACAGGGTCAAAGTCAAATACAATGAAAACTAGTAAGTATTTTGTATTGCCTATCCTACCCTCAATAACTTGTACACCTTCCCAACTAGAGGTGTAAAACGTGCCGGCCCAGCACAGCCCGGCACACGAAGTCGCGTGCTTCACGTGCCATGTGTGTTGTGCTGTGCCAACGATTTAAACATGCCATGCTGTGCTTTACTAGTCAAAAGCTAGGCACAACACATCACACGAACACAACACACGAATAAACGTGTCGTGCTGTGCCATGCTGGTACACGTGCTATATACAATTTTAAATCACTTAATGTATATATTAAGTCGGACATTATCACAAGAATTTAATCAGACAACATATCATTTGAAACTATTTCAAGTAAAATTAACAAGTTTATTCAATAAAAAGAAATATCCCATCAAATATAAAATCGGATTATTGTCATGTAAATTAATGTTCTAGTTAAATATAGGCGACGACATTATAAAAACGATATTGAAATATATTTTCCAAATATTAAGGTATTATGTGTTGTTATAAATAAGCCAGCATAAAATGTTAAAAACTAGCTAGAATAGTGACTGTTTTGTGAAATATACAAAAGATGTGATGTATTATGCCTTGTTATATGTTGTATTTGTACTTGTTATGACGTGCTTTCTTAACGTGCTGTGCTGGGCTGTGCCACGTGCTTATCCGTGCCGCGTGCTGTGCTGTGCTACTGTGCCAATTATCCAAACCCATCACGTCCCATTTAACTAACGTGATGTGCCGTGCTGGGCTAAGTCACATGCTGGGCTGGACTGTGCTCAATTTTTAGCGTGTTGTGCTCGTGCTGGCACAACCCAATTTATACCACTATTCCCAACGATCAATATTACTGCGAGTTCTTCATCCATAACAAAAAAACAAAACAAAAAACTAATCTTCTATAAAGGTGATTAAAAAATTATCTTATAGGATCCACATCGTGATTATTTGTGTGATGCATGATCAGTAAGGATCCACATCTTCCTCGGTTTTGCTTGCAATCACTTCTTATCTCTGAGCATTTCTAAATATATGTTGATTTTCATCTGTTTGATACTATTTATCGATTGGAAAAAAATGGAGATTCTAATTGAAATGATTAGATTAGTTTAATTAATTAGATTAGTTAGTTGATTTATAATTTGGGTTTTAGAAATAATTGAGAAAGAGAAGTAAAATGAAGTAGTAGAGGAAGTTTTGGGGGGAAAAGTTAGGGTTTTTGTGAAATCTGTGATATGAGTGATTCTAATCCTGATTTTAAAGTGGGGGAGTCTTCTAACTTTCCTCCTACAGATGAGTACTTGTATGATGATATCCCTCAGCAAAGAGCCTTTCTCAAAGGCAGGGATATTTTTGACTGCATTGGTATTACTTCTGAGGCCATTAATGAGCTAGATTACAAGTGTTTTGGAGGTAACGTGGCTCTTAAGTTCGATATTCGTAAAACCTTTGATACTCTGAATTGGGATTTCCTTATTAAGATGCTCCAAGGTTATGGTTTTTGTGATACTTTTCTAGGGTGGATTCGTTCCATCTTAAACTCGGCAAGGCTGTCAATTATGATCAATGGCAAGGAAATGGGCTACTTTACCTATAATAGAGGGGTGCGTCAGGGTGTCCCTCTCTCTCCAATTCTGTTTTTCCTGGCGGAAGATGTTCTAAGCAATGCTATCACAAAGTCTTTTGAGCCGGGAAGGGTGCATAACATTTCTTCTCCGAGAGGTATAATTTTTCCTTCTCATGTGCTATACGCGGATGACATAATGGTCTTCTGTAGAGAAACGAGGAGAGACATTCGGGTGTTAATGCAGATTGTCGAGGAGTGTGGTCAGAACTCGAGGCAATTTATAAGTGCAGCAAAATGTACAATGTACCAAGCAAGCATGCTTATGACAGAATCTCCATTGTAGCGTCTTCTTATAATATTCCGATGGGTACGCTTCTTTTTCGGTATCTTGGAGTCCCAATTTTTCGAGGTAAGCCTAGAACAGTTCATTTTTGAGAGATTATGGATATAATCAAAATTAATTTTTCACCTTGGAAAGGTAAGTCGTTATCTATGATGGGTAGAGTGGAGCTTGTAAAATCTGTAATAGCTAGCTCTGCTTTGTATAGCTTTCATGTTTATAGATGGACTGTTGCTTGCATTCTAACGCTTGAGAGGTGGATACGAAACTTTGTATGGTCGGGTAATATAAATATATTGCATCACAACAATGTTGCTTGGGACAAGGTGTGTCTCCCTTTCAATGAAGGTGGTCTGGGTATTAAGCCTTTGAGGAGCCTGAATGACGCGACTCTAATGAAGATGACTTGGAAGCTTATGACAGTTGACTCGAACTTTAGTAACTTCATTAAGGTTCGTTTCGCAGGAACGACTTTTAAGATTTCTTCAATTTGGTATGGTTTCAAGCAGCAGTGGAGCATCATTCAAGAAAATTTATTTTGGTTGGTTGGAAATGGGAGCAAAATCGATTTCTGGAATAATCACTGGAATAATAATATGGAGACTTCGATTGCAGATTACTTGGAACTAGATAATTCAAATCTTCATAACTGGGTAGATGATTTTATAATGAATGCAGAGTGGAACTTCCCTGCTTACATGCCAGGGCTAACTGGTCAGGTTCGACAGTTGATTAGAGAAACCCCATTTGCTCCGCACATGGTGGATAAGCAAGTGTGGACAGTAAGTAACTCTGGTGATATTATAATGAAAGATGCTTATAATTTTCATAGACCTAGGGTGGTGGAAAGGATGGATTTCAAGGATTTATGGTCTATCAAGATTCCACCACGTCGTGCTTGTACTGTGTAGAAAGTCTTGGATAATATAATTGCTTCAGATGACAGTGTTAAGTACTTTGGAAGGGATACTGTAAACTGCTGCAATCTTTGCACAACTCCATGCTGTGGGGAAACCCAAAATTACCTATTTTTGGACTGTGTGTTTGCTTCTTCTCTTTGGAATTGGATTATGCAGGTTTTGTGCAGTAGACTAGACTGCTCTAGTGTGCAGGCGATCTTCGCCTCAGTGAGAGGTTTTGTGGGCTGTTCTCAGACAAGAAATCTGATGTGGATTTCGGTGGGAAGTTGTATTTGGACCATATGGTACTGTCGTAACAAGCTAAGGTTCGAGCAGCGGGAGACAACTTCTCAGCAGGCAATCACTAAGATGGTTAATCTTATTGTGGAGTCGAGTAGAGATGGTGGAGGTTTTTCTTTATATACTTCTGTAGATAAGAGGATTTTGGATCTCCTGGGCATCAAGAGGGGGTCGCCTAAAATGCCTAGAGCAATTATGGTTAAATGGATTCCTCCACCACAAGGTTGGATTAAATCTAACATAGATGGTTGCTTGATAGGTAATCTGGGCCCGTCTGGGTGTGGTGTGGTATTCCGAGACTCAAATGGTTTGGTGAAGGGCTGTTTAGCGCAGAATCTGGGATTCACCAACTCCATTTGCTGAACTTTGGGTGGCAATTGACACCTTTCAGTTAGCCCGTACAAAGATAATTCGTCAGCTTTGGCTGGAGTGTGACTCCACTTTTGTTATTAAAGATATCCAATAGCCGAAATTAGTACCGTGGAGGTTAGCGACACACTGGAATAATTGCTTTAAGTTCGCCTCTTCCATTAGGCTGATTTGTACTCACACTTTTCGTGAGGGTAACTCGATAGCAGATTTACTAGATAAACATGGTGCCACACTTGATACTCGTTGGTGGAAAAATCCTCCATATTGCAAGAAGGATGCTTTCAATTGATAACTCCATGCTTCTGTTATACAGATTTCGAAATATGTAACTTTTGGATTTTGGATTTTCTTTGGTTTGGATCTTTTTCTTTTCTGGCCTTGTAGAGGTAAGGTCTAGTCCCCCTCCTTATTTTTTCCTTGGTTTAATAAATTGTTAGTTTAATAAATTAAAAAAAAAAAGTACTTGTATGATGATCTACCAGACCATGATCGAATGGATTATTTACATGATCCTCACTTTTATTTTCCTCATACTCAAGATGGGTATGGGAATAATGAATGTCTTGATCCAAACGTAGAATCCAATGACCAAGAAGAAGATAATGGAGCTGCAAGTAATCAGGTAGACAACTTACGTGGTAAAGATTGTGATTTTTCCATGCAAATGATCGATTTTGCCTCTTTTTTTTCACCTCTGCTGTACAGGGTCGGCAAGGTCGACGAATATCGATCATGGAGACCTTAGTATCCGGCGTGGTATATATTACCCAATGCGCCGACTTTTCATCAGCAATATTATGATCGGCAAGGTCAAAAAATATGAACCATGCCGACAACATTTTTTTGGCAACACAGGAGACGTGATTTGAAACATGTTCAAGTAGGCATTGTAGTGGTACGTCGACCCTGCCGACTATAGTCTAGTCGGCACTCTTTTATTTGCCAACCAAGCCGGATGTAAATTTTCCGGCCTGGTTTTATATATAGACCATGCCGACTATAAGATTTTTTGCAGCACAGGAAACGATTTTGAAACATGGTTAAGTCGGCATTGTTCTGTTTCGTATACCATGCCGACTGTGTTTTGGTCAGCGATGTTGTTTTGTTAGACAAAGCCGACGGTTTTTTAGCCGGCAACGTTTTATAAATAGACCCTACCGACGTGTATAATACATATCAACTAACTTGTGTTGGTTTGTAGATTTCATTGGTACTGATGACGAATCAGAATCAAGCTCACAATGTTTGGGGTCCTGATACTTCCGCACATTATGCTAATGATTTGGAATGGGAGGATAAAAAAGATACGGTCAAGTGGGTAATTGATAAAGCAAAAGAGAATATGTGCATTCTAGTTAAAAATACCCAACAAAAAGATTCGCGGTTTGAAATGCTATGCGAGTGTAGTGGGTCGCCGGACGCAAGTCACAAGAGAAAGGGTTATGTGTATGATAAGAAGACGATGAGAGTGTACAAGACGAAGTCAAATAAGTGTGGATTCCCATTCAAGATTATTTTTGGGAGGAACAAAGAAACCGATAACATGTGGATAAAGAGTAGAGTTGATGTTGCTTGGCATAACCATAAAGATCCGTAAAGTCTTGTTGGGTATTGCCAAGTTGCCAATTTGAAACCACACGAGTTCGAACAAGTAAGAACAAGTTGGGGAATTAAACCAATCAAGCTCCTTAGTAAGTTCAAGAGGGACGACTCGCATAACCTCTCTTCATTGTCTACAATTTATGAGGCCAAGGCAACTATCAAAAGAATTGAATGGGATGGAAGAAAGGTAATGGAAGAATCACAATGATTGGCACACAAATATAACTACACGGTGAGACACCATGAGTCATCGTAGGGGAAGGTGGATCGTATTTTTCTTGCGCATCCCGATATGATTCAATTGGCGCGGTGCTTTTACCAAGTTTTGTTCATGGATTGTACTTATAAGACGAATAGGTACAACATGCCTTTGTTGAACATTGTAGGACAAACTTCGGATAAGCAATCGTTCACGGTGGCATGGTGTTTTATGGATTGTGAGAAGGATGATAGCTATATTTGGGCATTGGAAACTTTAAAGCTTTTCTACCACGAAGACGAGAATAAGAGATGAATATTCTAAACATTGAAACATGAAACATGGTTCTGGTAATAAAGCCGGCATGATTTAGAATCTAAACACTGCCGAAAAAACAAAGGTTAGAGTGGTTGTAATCGTATACCCCGCTGACTAATATAAACTCGGCATGGTAGTATTCAAAAAAGATGTCGACAATTAACTAATGAAAATCAAGTTTCCGTGACCTAAAGTCGGCATGTTACAAGCCTAAGACAACGTCGGCTATGTTTAAGTCGGCATGGTTTGTTAATATACCATGCCGGCCCTGATTATTGTCTAACAGTCGCCATGACTGCTATGAAAATTCGGCATGTTATTCATCCTGATACCATGCCGGATCTTACAAAACCACATCAGTCGGCATGGTTTGAAATTATCGACCTTGCCGACCAAAAACCCTGAAAATCAAAATTTTCGATTTCTAACCTAACATAACAATCATATAACGCATCAGAATAATGGGTTGAGTTTAGAAATCACTTTCTGTCTTCTTTTCACCGACGGGTTTTTTTTTCCAACATTCTCAGGGATTGGATTTTCGGGTTTGCTACTTCCAACTTTTTCCTTACCTTTTCCTTCTGATTTGGATCTTCTCATGTTACCTGTTGAATCTCTCTTGCTACTGGATCGTTTAGAATCTACCATTTTTTGTAGAAAATCAAAATTCAAATTTTTGGTTGATGGAATAAGATGAAGGAAGGAGAAGAGGAGAGGGATTAGAGAAGATAGATTAAAAGATGATTAAAAGTTTTTAGTTTTTAAGTTTATGGTTTAATTTTAGGTTAATTAGTATAGGGGTATTAAAGTAAATTCACTCATTTTTGACCTCCCCTTAGTAAGGGCACATGTCCATTTAAATTTGGATATATCCCAATTAATCTGAGTATACTCCAATCTCGACAGGATAAAAAAAATACCCATTTTTAGATAAGCCGCAAGTTTCCAAGAACCTTGTGTACACTTTATAGCGCCTAGCTGATAGGCTTTTATTCGGCTTGAAACACGTTTTTCTTATGGCTCGTCCAAATTGAACCCCTATTCCTTGAATACACACGTACCTGTATATATTTAGATCATAGAAAGCGATTTGGAAATGTATATACTGACCAGTTTGCTATATTGATTATATTGTTGTTGGAGTAGTATATTCGGAGTATTTAGCAGCTAGACTGTCCAGTTTGCTAACCACCCAACAATATAATTAATGTTTAATTATTTTATTGTCATACATTTATTATATTTTCAACAAATTCATTGTCAGACATTTATTACATTTCCAACAAATTCATTGGTAACTGGTAAGCGATTAAAATAACTTCAACAATAACTTAGGGTCGCTCAGACTAGAGAAAGTAAGGTTTCAACGATGAAATCCCTCTAAGAAAATCAAACTTAGAAATCAGAGGAAAAAAGAAGAAGATTTAACTCCGTT
The DNA here is from genome assembly GCA_023529315.1 of Papaver bracteatum. Classification (NCBI taxonomy): domain Eukaryota; kingdom Viridiplantae; phylum Streptophyta; class Magnoliopsida; order Ranunculales; family Papaveraceae; genus Papaver; species Papaver bracteatum. Next base: position 25,704 of record JAJJWX010005054.1, on the reverse strand, counting down.
TTTTTAATGAAAATTGAAAAGTTAGAACCAAGGAAGAAGGTTCCTCACTGAGTCACTTCCTTGAATATCCCCCCACGTAAAGTCGAGTCATAATATTTTTTTTTTTAAAGCCTAGCTAGTTCTTATTTTAACTTTGAAAATGTATATTAATTAATCAGTTAATATTTAATTAATTATCTTAGAAATAAGGTTATGTAAGTACTTGTACAGAGTCTTAAGATCGATCACGAATAGGAAAAAATTTGCTAAATTATTTTTGATCTAGCATTGTTACAGCCGTTGGATCAACCAATTCAATCACTTCCTCAACGCTAGATTAAAATCGCTTCCTCACGATCATGCCTTAAACGTCGCACCACCGTGTACACATCAAAATCCCTGTTACATCATTATTTTCGGGCAACAAGTTCAAAATTCCGACATACGAATCAATATAGGAACGTCATGCAGCAATATGAACTTGCTGAACGTGGCATCAACTTATGTACCAACTTGCAAGCTGTTTTCAAGGGTGATTAAAGAAATATATATAAATATGTATTCATAATAAATGAACCGGAGCATATATATCAAGATACAGACAGAGTGGACGCAATCAAGATGGGTTTGCCATCAAAATACTTCGAAGGATATCTTCATCATAAATGAACTAGAGCATCTCAAGATACAGAAGTATTATATCCATATATCAAAAATTGTAACATGAGAAAAGTTAAGGTTACTGCTCTTAATTCCCAAGTCGAGATGAGGTGAGGCATGACGATCATCTTGAACAACCGAAGAAGAAGATAATGAAGCCAACTAATACTGGGATGTAGTTTTAAGGTTTGTTGTTTTTCATTTTCTATCTTTTTTATGGATTCTGAGGTTCTGGGTCTGTTTAATTGATTGAAACTGATTAGAAAACAATCAAATTTTACGGATTTTCATGCTTCTGGATCAATTAATTATATTTGTGGAATTTTAATCAATTAGATTTGAACTTGTGGGGGGAATTGTATTGATTCTGGTCAATTTGAGTCTTAGAATTGTATTGAGATCTTGTGGTTGTGTTAGTCCATGGATAGCCCAACCAAGAGCATCACCGATGAGCTACTTGATGTTGTAATGCCTCGAAAAACTAAGGCCGCTAATGTCTCTAGGGACTTTTGGATGCCTGATGATAGTTGTAGAGTATGCTATGAATGTGATGCACAGTTCTCAACCTTTAATAGACGGCATCATTGTAGACTTTGTGGAAAAGTTTTTTGTGCAAAATGCACTTCTAAATCGATCCCAGCGCCATCCGATGAAGAACCGAGTACAACTTGGGGGAAAGAAGAGTGTGTGGAGAGGATTCGGGTCTGTAATTATTGTTATAAACAATGGCAAGATGAAATAAAGGATGTGAGCGATGGGGTTGAAGTTATGAGTCCTGGTGGGATTAGTCCTACACATTCGACAATTCAAGAGAGCTCTCAAGAGTTAGAAGGTAACATTGATGATGTAAAGGTTGATACGGCTTCTTCTTCATATGTCGAGGAGGGTAAGATGGTTGAGCCTGTTGATTTTGAGAATAACGGTCTTCTCTGGATTCCTCCTGGCCCAGAAGATTTAGAAGATGATAGAGAAGCTGTCCTATTTGATGATGGCGAAGATGATGCCACAGGGGAATGGGGGCACCTACGCCCTTCAACCAGCTTTGGTGATGGAGAGTCCCGTGCTAAGGAAAAGTCGGGTGAGGAACACAAGAAGGCCATGAAGAACCTTGTTGATGGTCATTTAAGGGCTTTGGTAGCTCAGATGCTGCAGGTTGAGAACCTTCCCGTAGGTGAGGAGGATGACAAGGAAAGTTGGTTGGATATAATAACATCGTTATCTTGGGAAGCGTCTGCACTACTGAAGCCGGATACTAGCAATGGAGGAGGGATGGACCCTGGCGGATATGTGAAAGTTAAGTGTCTGGCTTGTGGTCGCCGCAGTGAATGGTATAAATGTGATAATTCATTTTTATTTTATTTTGTAAAATTTTGAGTTTACGTACTCTAATGTTTTTTTGACTCATTTAACTTTTAGCATGGTGGTAAAAGGAGTTGTTTGTAAGAAAAACGTGGCACACAAGCATATGAAGAATAAAATAGAGAACCCACGGTTCCTAATCCTTGGTGGAGCTCTCGAGTATCCTAATTCCTTGTCAAATATCAGTACATTATCAGACCAGCAGGTTAATTGTCCCCTATCGTCTTTCTGTAGTTGATCCACCACTTTGTACCACAATTTGCATGGGTATGTTTAAATGTTTTTATTTTTTAGTTTCTCGGTCTTATGGATCTTACTATTTTGTTTAGGAAATGGACCATTTGAAGATGGCGGTTGCAACGATAGACGCACAGCATCCTACTGTACTTCTGGTAGAAAAATCAGTTTCACGGTCTTTCCAAGAGTACCTTTATGCCAAAGACATAGCAGTCGTTCTTAATCTCAAGAGGCCACTTTTAGAGCGCATAGCATGCTGCACTGGTGGGAATATTGTTCCCTCAAACGATAATCTTTCATCTCGCATACTGGGGTTCTGTGACACATTCCGCGTGGAGAAATTTCTTGAGCTGCATGGCAGTGCTGGGCAGAACGGAAAGAAGTTGGAGAAGACGCTCATGTTCTTTGTTGGATGCCCTAAACCATTGGGTTGCACCGTGAGTCTAGCAAAACATTTTACAATCTCAAGTTTATGAAATTTAAATATCTAAGAAATCAAGTCTCTGTCTTTATTATTACAGATTTTGCTTAGGGGTGCCAACGGGGATGAACTTAAAAAGGTGAAGCATGTGGTCCAATATGGAATCTCTGCATTATATCACTTGGCTTTGGAGACATCTTTTCTAGATGATGAGGGCGCCTCCTTTCCCTTGAAATCACCAATAACAGTTGGGTTACTGGATAATCCCAGTGTAAATAATGTAGGTCATCCCAGTGCAACCTTAGAGCAAGACCGTAAGAACGGTCGTGAGGAGCAAGGCTCGTCCGAGGAAGTCTTTCCTCAATGTACAACTGATCATCAGAGTATATTGGTTTCGTTATTAACTCGTTGTGTTTGGAAAGGAACTGTTTGCGAAAGAGCCCATCTCTTCCGGATCAAATACTATGGAAGTTCTGATAATCCTTTAGGACGGTTTTTACGAGACCATTTGTTTGACCAGGTAACCATTTCTTTCCATGTTTACGCATCCCTTTCATTTTCTTTTAATTTTTTAATTTTTTCTTTTCATTATTAAACCAACTTTCACAGCTTTAGTGACTGAGTAAGCCAAATTTCTTTGACAGAGTTTCAGATGCCGCTTCTGTGAGATGCCATCAGAAGCACATATTCATTCTTATACTCATCGCCAAGGTACTCTTACAATTTCCATAAAGAAGCTTGAGATTCTCTTACCGGGTGAAGGAGAAGGCAAGATCTGGATGTGGCACAGGTGTCTACAGTGTCCACGCGTTAACGGGATACCTCCTCCTACTCTAAGAGTGGTGATGTCTGATGCTTCTTTGGGTTTATCGTTTGGGAAGTTCTTAGAGCTTAGCTTTTTAAACCATGCTGCTGCAGACTGTGGTCATTCTCTACATAGAGACTGTATACGGTTCTATGGGTATGTTCCTGCTGAAATATGTCTCAAGAATTATAAGTCTTTTGTATAAATTTAGATAATAAACTTACAATATTGCGCAGGTTTGGAAGGATGGTTGCTTGCTTCCGTTATGCATCAACAAATGTGCATTCAGTTTACCTTCCACCTTCAAAAGTTGATTTTAACTATAATAAGCAGGACTGGATACAACATGAAGCGAATGAGGTACCATCACCAGTTTTTTTTGGGATTCATTCACTTTGTCGCTCCATTTTTGTCCTTGCTCACATGTTAAATGATCTGTTGTTGTTCATGTGTAATAGGTGGTCAACAGGGCAGGACATCTGTTCGCTGAAGTATCAAATGCTCTCCGCAAAATTGGAGACCAAAGAACTGGATCCAGAGGCCTTATTACAGAACTTGAGGGGTTGTTAAAGAAAGAGAAGACAGAATTAGAGGTGAGACTTCTATGATTCAGTTTCATTTCCAAGCTAAACTCCATGAAATCAACTTTCTTGTCTTTCAGTATTTATTTTTTTCTCTTGGAGAGAATCATGTTCTGGTTTTTTCTAGGTTTTAATTTTTATGTACATTATTGTAGGAATCTCTCCAGAATGCACTAAACAGGGAGGAAAAGAAAGGGCAACCTGTCATTGATATTATTGAGATAAATGGTTTACAGAGGCAATTAATCTTCAATATCTATCTGTGGGATCAGCGCCTAGTTTATGCAGACAATACAGATATCTGTGGGTTAGTGGTTCAAAGGTCTGCTTCCATGGGACAGTTCCATCCAAGTGCTGAATATTTGTCTGAAACACTTGAAGATGCGTGGATAGGTAAAAATAAACCAACTGTCAAGGAAGATAATAATAATGCTGTCTCGGTTGATTCAAGTATGGCATACGTTGTGATGAAAACAGCAGATTTCGAAGATCAGCCAGAAGAAGACAGACGGGGATTAGTCGATGTTAATATGGAACAGTGCCCGGCTTGGGTACGGGTTCCTTTTCTGGAACTATACAAGAATTCGTCGGGGAGAGCTCCAAAGCTGGAGAACTCTGCTCCGTATAATCCTATATATCTTTCAGACCTCGACCTTCCTTCTGTAAACAAGAATTCATCGATGAGCACTCCAAAGCTCGATAATCTTGGACAGTACAATCCTGTGTATCTTGCAGTGGTTAGGGAGTTGCCACTTTTAGGTGGATCCAGGTTCTTTCTGCCCATAGGTGTTGATGGGACTGTCGTCTCAGTTTATGATGATGAACCCACAAGTGTTATATCATATGCATTAGCTTCCCCGGAGTATCATTCCCAGATATCAGGTGAGAGACTTAAAGATGGTGGGGGTTCATCTGCTTCGAAGTCTTTGCATGCCACTATTTCTTTCACAGATGATAGCCCACTAGGGAAGGTGAAGTACTCAGTGACGTGTTACTATTCAAGTAGATTTGAGACTCTGAGGAGGATGTGTTGTGCTTCTGAGCTCGACTTCATAAGGTCTCTTAGTCGGTGTAATAAATGGGATAAGACTAACGTCTTCAGTGGGAAATCATTGGATGATCGATTCATCATTAAACAGGTTACCAAGAAAGAATTGGAATCTTTCCTCCAGTTTGCTCCAGAGTATTTCAAATATCTCGCTGAATCGATTGATACAAGAATCCCAACATGCCTTGCGAAGATTCTCGGGATCTATCAGGTATGTCTTCTGTATGCTACTGTGATCACACCCAAAATTAACGTGAAACTAAATTCAGAACTCTTTAAGTGACAAGATTCCCAACATGCCTCGCCAAGTTTTTTTTTTTTTTTTTTTTTTTTTTGATTTTTCAGATTATTTTCAACTAGCGGTCTTATGCACTCACTTGGGAATATAACTGTTTTCTTATTGGATTATCGTCGCAGGTTACTTCAAAGCACCAAAATGGTGGAAAGGATGCGAGGATGGATGTTCTAGTTATGGAAAATCTTTTTTTTCAACGAAATCTTACAAGACTCTATGACCTGAAAGGATCAACTCAGTCACGGTATAATGCAGATTCAAGTGGGAGCAATAAAGTCCTTTTAGATCAGAACCTAATTGAAGCAATGCCAACTTCTCCCATATTTGTGGGAAACAAAGCTAAGCGGATGCTAGAGAGAGCTGTCTGGAATGATACTTCTTTCCTTGCTGTAAGTTTTACTACCGACTCACTCCTACTCTTCATGGTTCAAATAAAAATTGACTTATCCATCTTTATACTCATTTTTTTTTTTCGCAGTCAATTGATGTGATGGATTACTCATTACTGGTTGGGGTGGACGAGGAGAAGCAAGAGATTGTTGTAGGTATCATTGATTTCATGAGGCAGTATACTTGGGACAAACATCTTGAGACATGGGTAAAAACTTTGGGTCTCTTAGGTGGAGGTAAAAACTCTACACCAACTGTAATCTCACCGAAACAATATATGAAAAGGTTCAGAAAAGCCATGTCGGAGTATTTCCCTATGGTCCCAGATCAGTGATCCCCTCAAAACATCATCCCAAGTGCATCCCAGTCCGACCTTGGCGAAGATAACACCTTTAAGGTTTCATCTCCCTGAAGTTACACAAAGGAAACATGCAGTTTGGTTGTTTATTATTCGGTTTGCGTTTGGAATCCCTTTTTTTTTCTTTTTGAAGAGTATCTCTTTCTTGATATATAGTTAGTTTTCTTCATTTGATTATAATTTTTTTTATTTTTTGGCTGCCTCGTTTTTGGTTTCTGTGAAAAATATATATACGCGAAAACATTTGTTAGAAGATACGGAACAATGATGTTCTAGTTCGGAGAAATTCACTGAACAAAATATATTGCAGATTAACGTATTCTCATTTCTTTGTTTTAGTTACATGAATATCAATAATTTTACATTACGGAAGTAAAATATTTACCCCCGATACTTCTTAGTGAGGCTGCATTCCTGCAATATGATTTTCGAATCCGCAGAGAGTTTATCAATTGTGATATCACAGTGAGCCTTAACAACCGACACCGGTCTTTCATTACTTCCATAGTCATCAGCTTTCATAGGTATATCAATATACACTCCTAAAACAACATTCCCTTTTCTCTGCTGATCCAATAAGGATTCATAAATCGTAGACGTTAACGTTACACCACAACATTTTACTGCAGTTTGAAAAAACGTCACATTGTATTTCGGTTGGTAAAAACTTGGGATAATATCGCCAAATGAACATAGCAAGACAACATTATTAGAGTAATAAATAGAAATACTACTGTCTTTCTCATAGTAGTTGTAGCCTAGAAAGCATGGGTTTTTTGCACTAACTGTAATATTGAATTCCGGCGAAAGCGTGACCGTATCATCCGAAGAAGTCAACGAAGTTGTAAAGTTGTTTCCTTCGAGGAGATCATCGAATTTTTTTTTGGGTTCTCCTTAAACCCGGCGGATTGTGTCAAGATCATCGAATTTGTTGATGCATTAAGATTCATACCTTTGATAGAGATACTCTCGACCGAGATAACCACCTCCGTCAATGGGAAAAAAAGAGAGTGAATCCTACAAGAAAACCAACAAAGAGAAGCAAAGACAGTAGAAAAGGTTTGGTGATCTGTGTAGCAATATCATCGTTCGGGTAAGCTTTGATCTTCAGACGGTGAATTTCAAGAATTTCCATGCCGAGCTACACCAATCTCACTGCAGAAAGAGCTTGGAAATGCAAATTTTGGAGGAGGAAAAGATTAAAATAGAAGTTTAGAGCATCTCTAAGGATTGTTTACATCTGAATCTGTCTAGACTTGTGGTCAACTAAATAAATTAATATTAATATTAATTCAGATCGTGCGTCATGTGTTGCAATCGAGCTACATTTTTAAATAGAGCCTTGTATCTTTGTTCATAAATGAATATCTTCCCAACCGATGCACTGCTTTTTTCCATCTCTATGCCTTTCATAGTGGGCCCTTTAAATTAAGGAGGTGTGAACGGAAATAGGTATGGACATGCGGAAATAACTGTCAATCAGCTCCCACAGTCTTTTTCTATGTTTTTCTCTCCTCGTCCCATTGTTAGTGCCATTTTGGCTCAGCCCTTGATATTGGGAAAATGGGTAATATACCCTAAATTTAACTGTTATTTTGAGGATATACTCTGGAATTTTAGTTTTTGGAAATATGTCCTAAAGTAATGGTTTCTACCAAGGAAGGTTAAACACTCAATTTATCGTACATGTGTTTGAACTTTCTCTTTAATTTTTTCGAGGTTTTTTCTGTCTGAATATATTCTTGAACCTAGTAAAGGTGTTAGTATATGGTATATATATTTGTCTTTTAATTCACATATGTAATCCCAAGTGTGTTGACTACTTAACGGTTTTGGATGGGATTTAAACAGTTGGGACATATTCCCGAAAACTGGAATCGTGGGGCATATCCCCAAAATGACAGTCAATTTTGAGGCATATCCCCAAGTTTTCCATTGATATTCATGGGGCTTCAACCGACACAAACTAAAAAAGAAAAGAAAATGGATGAACACTTGTAAGAAGTACGTTCAAGTCTACCGTATATCTAAGGTGTTTCTCCGATGGATAATTTAATCACAACTAAAGTATTTCTCCAAAGCATTAACTGTCTAATTAAAGCACAACTAATCTGAGGATCAATATTTGGTTAAGCATGAGTTGTAGCATAATCAACATAGAGATATTCTAACTACAATGGATACATGGCATACATTGTGAGAGCAAGATGTTGACAAACTTGGATTAAATTATATCTTTAAACAATTCTAAACTTTCAAGAACAAGATACAAGATATGAATACATACCAATGAGATTAGGGCTTCATCTAAACCATAGTAAATGAAATTAGAACATGAAGAACATTACAACAAAATTGAAATTTGATAAACTAACATGAACAAGCTATTCTTGGATGGATTTTCAACACAACAACCCTCTCTATTTATACACAAAATTCCCTCAAGCACTTGGATTCGAAATTTGGAAAGCATCCACTCAACAAAACATGTTTTCTTAATTGATGGATTGAATGGAATATATTTGGTTGTGGGAAACAAATTGGGAGTGATTGAGTGAGAGAATGGGGATGTTTTCTTTAATTGATGGATGAAATGGAATACAATGGGGGTGAGGTGGATGTTTTGGAAAGAATCCAATGGGGGTGTGGTGGAAATGGATTTGGGTCTTGGGTTTTGGATCATGAGTTTTGGATCATGGGTTGTTTAATCCCATGAATTTGTAAACATAGTTGCCACTGATGCGCGAGCGGGTTGCAACGCTTCCAACTTTCTTCTCTTTTGTCTTCTCAATTCTTCCAAGCTTTATTTAGTACTTAAAAACACAAAATTAATTAATACAAATATTTATTCTTGAAAATGGTAAAAATGCAGAATTTGGGATAATATATGACTTTGAAGCGCGAAAGATGAGTTAAGTGCCAATGAAAAGGTGTATGAATATGCAATATTTGGCACTCATCAAATACCCCCAAACCTGAATTTTACTTGTCCGCAAGTGAAACAGAAATCTAGAAATCCTAACTATACCACTGTCTCTGGTCTCTCGAATGCATTTAGCGTATGCACTAAGCTTTTAAACCCCTAGGTGTCCCTAGTGGACGAGTTGTAGTCTCGTGAGGGCCTACCAAAGATGTACCCACAAAACCTTCTCCAATTTCAGAGCATCCATAGAAATGTCTTCATCTTCGGTCTTCAGCTGTAGATGATGAACTTCGGAATTTCGTAGAACCTTGACAATTTGTAACCAAATTTTTTTTTTTAAGGTGTTTACAATCCATCAATTAATTTTTACAATCGGTTTACTCGATACTATTATAAAACCCGATTCTAACATTACACATCAACAATCGTATTTTATATATGCAAATGAAATCCGATTATGGCTAAGCAGTGGTTATACAATCGGGCTATGTGGACACATATGTAATCCGATTCTAACGGAAAAAAAGTTACAGGAAAACGATTATCCCTACAGTTATAGAATCAGACTGTGCGGGTATCAACATTAACCGATTAAGGTTCAAATTTCTCGAAATAAAAAAAACATGCAGGTAATCGGTCTTCGTGGGCATGAACAATATCCGATTCCTAATATGATCGGTTCACAAGTACATTAACATCGTCCGATTATAGTAAACCCAAAAAAAATTAATTTCAAAATTTCTAATTTTTGAGCGATTGCATGTTACTTAAACCTAGTTTAATTAGAGGATTGGGTTGATAGAAAAGTATGTGTGATCAAAGAAGGTTCAACTTCCTTAACCGGTTTCTTTGTCTTGTTTCGAATCGCTTCAACAATTCCGGGATTATTCTCACTAGGAAATTTCCTGTTAGTAGGATGCTTCACTCTTGGTTGTTTCGACATTTTATAGAAGAAGAAGAAGAAAACGATTAATCGTATTTGGATCGTTGATAATCGACGATGTTTTGGTTTCAAAAAAAAAAAAATGAATAAAGAGGGAGGAGAAGAAGAGAAGAATCGGTTTATGAGGGGATGGAAATGAAAATCCGATTTTGTTTTTAAGTTTTATTACTCCCTCCGTTCCACTTTAGATGAGTGTTTAGGGTCATTTTTTTGTTCCACATTACTTGATAGTTTTCCTATTTTCACCACAAAACTACCCATAATACCCTAACATTTTGTCTTGGAACCATAAGTTTATTTTTAAATACACTAATAGTAATTAATGTTTGAAGACTTTTCTCAAGGGCATAGAAAGAATTTTTTAATATCTCTCTCTATTTCTTAATTTGCGTGAAAACTCTCAAAACGTCATCTAAAGTGGAACGGAGAGAGTATTAGGAGTAAATGGGGGTAAATTGGTAGTACTAATATTTTTTAGAGGATAAATTGGTAGTTTCAGCAAATCTAGACATCCCTTATGATTTCCCATTAGGTAGATGAAGTAATGTATATGCCCGAATTAATTATAGTAGGCCCCAATTTAGCCGGGTTATAAAGGAGGAATATTGAATTTTTCTAGTCCCATTAGATCGGCGGATCTAATTCCAAAATGACTTTTGACATACATACCTTATTTATGCGGTATGGAAATTATATTTAAGAAAAAATAAATGGTAAAAACAGGGAGAAAAAACATAAAAGTTGATGAAAACCGGACGTTTTCTTAATGATGCGCATTCCTAGCCCATGAAAACAAGAGAATTCAACTTCGGAAAATGGGTCATTTGTCCAAAAAATTTAAAACACGGTTCAAATGGACAAGTAAAAAAATTTATGGGTGAAATGGACAAAAAAAAAATAGCAAGGATGAAACTGGATGCATCCTGTGTAAAATAAAAATAAGAAAAAATATTTGAAAATAGGCAGGATGAAACTATTTACATCTTGCCTATTTTTAAAAAAATTTCCATTTAAACAGTATCTAAATCTAAATGTCCATTTTATTCAGGAAATTTTGAATTTGGTTTTTTTAACCAATTTTGTGATTCAACTTGTCCAACTTTATAGTAGGAACGGGGGATAATAAAATAGTGCATCATTCATAGCCCATGATGCATGCCTGCCGGTCAAAGATATGATGCGCATTCCTACGAGAAGGAGAACAAGAAAATGATGCACATCCATATCCCTCTCTGGTTTTAATTGGACGGAGGGCAGATCTATTAGCTGTCTGGGCTGCCTGGTACTATGCGCAAATAGTGTATAAATTAGAGGATATAAGACCCATACAGTTCTCAGCCAGCTTCATGGAAAACGTGTCCTGCGTTTGTACTCGGATACTCCCTCCGTCCCTAATATATAGGCGGAGAAGATGAAATCTCTTAGAATAAGAAAATGAATGGTTTTTATAAGTTTTCATGTTTTTATTGTCTATACCCTTTGTTTTATTCTCAATACAAATTCTCATACACAATATAAATAAGGGCATATATGTCAAAAAACACTTTGGAATTAGAATTCCGCCTATCTAATGAGACTAGGAAAATCCAATATTCCACCTATATTACAGGGACAGAGGGAGTAAGAGCTAATGAGTAAACATTTAATCGTCCATATGACCGGGGAGACATCTATATTTCGATATACTTGTGTTCTTATCGTCACGAGAAACTCATGTTTTCGCTTGTGGCTGCCTTTTTATCGCATTCCGGGCCTATGAATTGTTAACATGAAAACCCCCTGTTTAGTTGATAAAAAGATTTATTGACATTTAAACTGTGTTTGTCTTGGTATATATTAACATGAAAACTCACTTATCATTTTATACATTTTTTAACCTTATGCTGAATGGCAGTATGGCACGTTACATGTTTTGCATTTTCACATCCTGCTTTTGGGCCTACTTAAGTGCTATGGATACCATGAACATATATGGGCTATTCCAATAGGACCCATTGGATAACACCCTTCTGTGAACTCATGGGCTTTAAGTACAATGGGATCATCACATTGCGCTGCCATCATGTCATGATTGATAATACCATTAGACCAGATTTTTTTTTTTTACAATTTCATGCGACCAAGAGGTGGAAACCTAAAGAGTGATGAACATTTAATTTTACTGTTAATATATTATTACGTGACTAAATTCGTTGGATAAACTAAACCTTGAGTCTACAAAATAAAAAAATGTGAAATATTCTCATCTCTTAAGATATGGATTTTATTTGGTTATTTAAAAAAGAGTTTATATGTGATGAGGGAAAAAAACTAAGTATATTTATTGATCATCTATTTTCAGTAATTCACCCCAGCCGTCAAACTACCCTTTACAATGAGCCCTATTTTAGGGCATACATAAAAAAATTGAGGCGTAGAAATTTATTGGCCTATCCTTGTAGAAATCCGAACATTTTAGTCAAACTTCAGGGGAAGTCAACCTTTCTTTCAAACCCAATTAACGGACATACCGAGTATGTCCGTTCTTGTTTCTTAAGTTAAGCTTTTTTCTTACTTAGTTACCCCTCAATCATAACTCTTAACCAAACTATTGTTACTCATTAGACCAAGGTACTATATATTTAAGTTTAGTATTTTCAGTTCTCTAAGTATTCTGCTCTAATAGTTAACCAATGGTCTCCAAGTTGTTTTCATCTCCACCATTTAGAGAAGAAAAGGATGGTGGAAATTTTAGAACAAAATGGAGGATATGCAACGGGTTTCAAAGAAGGAATCAAGATTTAAAGAAGAAATCTAGATGAGGTAAGACTAATACTACTTCTCAATTTTATGAGGTCAGTGACTTTTAATGAAGCGATTTTACATAGGCTTCTATCGATTCTCAACTACTCATTTATTTCTACTTTCTTGGATTATTCGGGTCTATGTTGTAAAAGGCGTTGGGCGAGGAAAGGCGCCAAGCCCATCGCCTCGCCTAGCGCTCCCTAGGCGCCCTGGAAAAAAGAAAATAAAAAATTTAGTCATGTTGCCTCGTCTTAGCACCATTTTTTTCCAGGCGCCGGTACTACGCTTAGTACGCTTTTTACAACATATATCTAGGTAATTTATCAAACCTCACTCTTCAATTTTTTTTCTACCATTTTGAACATGTCCATACGATGCATGGCTTGGATTTTGTACATAGCAGTTTCCAGTTGGTGTAATAAAGGAGGCATTAGCAGTTCTTCATGAGTGGCAACAAGCAGATACAATTATCGTCTGAATCAAGAACCCATTTTTTTTTATATGACCATGGACAATTTATTTTATATGACCGTCTTAGTTTCTACCCAATTTATTTTATACAACCGTCTCTGAATACCAGTATATATGTTTATTTTTTCATGATATTTGATCTGCTGTATGAGTACTGTATTTTATGAAGATTTAAAATTTCGTGATATTTGGTATTGCAAGTGACAATGTATTCATACTTTTAGATAATTTCCTATGCGTTGTTTGTGATCTTTCATTACTGTTCTTAATTTACCCTTGACTTTCTTTTGTATTATTAGGTTAGAAGTCTTATTGCGTTACGAGTTGAAACCGAGATTCCAGTTGATGACATAGTTGTTAGAAAAAATTAGTATATTTGGCACACAGTCTTTCTTTCACAAAGTATGTTGTTGCAGATTTAAAATTAACAACTCCTTCACTTCCCAGAAAAGATAAAGAATTAGAAACACTATTATTGATATTGAGATGATTCCAAGCTCGCAGCACTCAGACATATTTCTCTTTAGTACAAAATTGTGTCACAACCTACGTAGGTTGATTTGTACCACTTTTATTGTTAATTTAGTTGAAGAATTTCTTCAGAACCTACACTGGAAAATGGACTTTGTTCATTAGCTATCCATAGTTGAGGTTTGAATCATTCAGACAGTTATAGTTTACAAGTTAAGATGCTTCACATGACAGACATCCATTAATTGATAGCTAAATAATGTTTGATGTTATCATACATCAAGAAAGGTCTGCAAGAGTTTGGATACTCACCATTATATTCTTAACATTTATAAACAACACTCATAGATACTGCAAATGGGTACTCCCACATCGCTCGATCACCTTCTTGCTTTAGGAGAAGATCCTGCAAAGATTTCTGCATCCAAAACTTTGAGTATTTAGTTAAGTATACATGCATAACAAGACAAACATACTGATAAGAGTACATAATGGACTGTATAATTTTGGTGCTTTCTAAATTACTCACGTGTCATCTTTCATTGAAAATTGCAGACCTACAGAACCACGACAAAGATTATGAAGTGCATAAGATATTTTACCTGTTCATGTTATCTTCTCAGGATCTTGTTAATGTTACCATCGGTTTCCACTTATTGGACCCTCATTCCTTAGTAAGATGAAACTAAGCTAACCCCATAATCCTCTTTGAGTTATATAAGATTGAACTCCATCAACCTGCACAGAAACCAAGATCTGCAATCTTCAGTATAACCTTTTCTTTATCAACCAAAAGATTACGGGGATTGAAGAAATCAGAAAAAAAAAAACAAAAACAGGAACATGAAACAAGATTATGCTATACCATAATCTATATGCAGATAAGAAACAACATGCAAGGAAATGACTATCAACTGGGTAAGCTTAACACGTTTTACCTGTTATTAATATATCCACAGAATGCAACAAGCAAACAATGAGTAGCAGTAATATATACTACAAATATACATACAGAAACAAGGCAAAAGCACTTCAATGAGTTTCCATCCCGCAGTGAACAACGCTTTTTCAAAGCATAGAACTCCTGTAAGAAAAAAATAATAACATAAAGCAATGATATCACGCTTCAGCAAGATATGCAAAATGAGTAGTTGATGAATAGACAAAATAGTAGGTTAATAGACATGGAAACTTCAATAGAGAAAACACAGCTTTACCAGCTCGGCATACTTCCCTTTGAAACTACCAACATGCGTGGAAATATTTAGTAGACCTCATTAGTGGATTCTGACTCAAACAAATATGTTGATAAAACACAAGAAATTATGCAGCTGAAATAAACATATTATGAGAACCAAGGTCGTCTGACCAAACTATGTGAAGTGAAATAACTGAACTCCATGAAATTGTGTTACAGATAACACTTTAAGATACATTTCCACGCAAAATCAAATGCATAGCAGCTCAATCTCATAATAAATTCAGTAAACTTAACAACATCTTTGAACCAAGGATGAGCCTGAGACGTTTCCATTACAATGCGTACAAGGAACAAAATTACATGATATGAAAATACTCAAAAAAAGAAATAAGATCTCACTTTTATTTGATCTGCCCCTCCAATATCTAGTCTCTGGTCAACATCATGTAAAAATCTACAAATGATATTCCTTGCTTCAGGTGTCAACCTTGCCTCTTCAGGGAACTTTAAGTGATTCTGATGGTGAACCTACAAGTACCAAGTTCTACCAACCAGTCATAATCCATTCCATAAACTTTCTTCAGCAACACTTCTGGAGCTATGTAATCTGGCGTACCTACAGTTGAAAATGCCTTGAAGATAAAAACAATAACATATTAGTGTGACCTAAAAAAATGCCAAAGAGAACCCAGGTACAACATAACCAAAAAGCTTAATTTCGTATGTAGACTCTAGAAATAAATCTGCAACCTAACTCGAGCTATTTAATAGCTTCACCAAGAAACATAGAACTTGTATGAGTTCAATTTAGGTCAAAATCGAAAATGTGTGAATTTTGAAAAGATTTGATGGATAATAGAGATTAAGTGTTCAGATTACAAATCTAAAATAGGATTTTTCAACCAAGATTAAGGATAGAGAGATAGATCGATATTCCTAGATGAGTTTTAAAAACAATTGAGAAAATCTAGTCGAAATTTTTGAGAAACTTTTTAATCAAAACCAAGATAATGATCAGATTGTTATATATTTTATCCGTAATTACGAATCAGAAAAGAGACTCTCATCGAAATAAAAAAAATTAGGTTTTCATGAAACAATTTATTCTGAAATCGATAACTTAACAAGTAGAAAAGAACTAAAATCATAGGGAGAGATTAAGCTTATCTTCATACCAACGCCTATAGGTTCAGATTGAAATAAATCTCCCCTAAAATCAAATCCACGAGTAGAGAAATTAAAATCTAGGTTTCATTTTTTTCCTTCCTGGAGAGATGAATGAACCTGAAAAATTACTTTTTCTCTTCACTGGATGGGTTCCATTTGTGCCTGTCCAAAATGAAGACCAGTAAATACCTCATTACATTATATTATTTCGATAGCCTTGGCCTATCAAGATTGAATTGACGTGCCTTCCCTGTCAATTTTCTCAAATGGCCCCCGTCAAAATTTACCAGTTTTGGCGTAGTGATATACAAACCGCCTACTTCGTTGAACTTTGGAGGATGTATTTGAAGAACTTCTTGAGGTATCTCTATATATAATGTCGTTCGACTTTCTTACTCCAACTTTGTTGGTGCATAATGTTTGGCCTAAGTTTTTATTATTGTCGCACACCACTATGTCGACGAATTAAGCATTTTATGACACATTGTCACTCCCAACATAAGTTTTTGCGCTGGTTTTCAAGTGCCAATTGAATACTTTTTAACTTTCATCAAATGGAAGGAGGAGATAGTAGATGAAACTAACGAATTTATTGATGTGCACATAAGGTAAAGTTTAGGATGAAATTCCTGAGATGAGCAATTAAAATTTACCTGTAAATGTTAACATGTTTAGTTTAATCTTATTGCTCAGAGTACGAGTGGCGGAAGTAGTTGCACGAATTTCATCCATAAGGAGGTTAATTGCTAGCAAAGGCGTAGCGGTAAGTTTTCCGTAGTTAAGCTTCTACTTCAACTTCACAAGAAAAATTAATTAAGATAAGGATTTAAGGAACTATTTTCTTTTTATTTTCCTTTAATCTTTAGGGTGGTGTTAAAAACAAGCCTGGGCTAATTCCAAATAAATCTGGCGAGGAAAGTTCAATTTCTGCTAAACAAGGAAACACTTAAGAACCTTTTCTTGATAAGAAAAAAATAAGAATGTCGATAGTATGCTAGATTTATCTATCCTCTAAGACCCTATTTTTCTGAGGTAGTCAGAGTCACATATCTTCATGTGTGTCTCCCTTTTTTTTGAATCCTATTATTGGGGATATAAGGGGGAGTGTTTTTGGGGGATAAAAGACTAAGTGGATGCTAAATGGTATAGGGGGAAACTAAATTAATAGTAAATGTAAAATATACCCTTTCCTATAAACATACTATTATAAATAAATAAAACATTAATCTTCTCTTATTCTTCTTCTTCTTCTTCTTCCCTTCTTCTTCATTTCATCATGATAAAATCACGATGAAAATGATGATCATAATTTTATGATGAAATCGTGATCATTAAAAAACTTAAATCTTCTTCTTTCTATCTTTAATTTCTTCTCCATCACATCGTGATTCTTCATTGCATCGTGATGAAGATGATGATCCTAAAATAAAATAAAATCTATTTGTTTGTAGGTGAAAATAGTTTCAGTTGATTTCGGTAATTTCGAGTGTATAGGTGAGAAATAATTTAAACCCTAAACGATGTACTGCAAGGGAGTACTTTTAAGTTCGAGAGATCAATCTGTACAAATCCATCCTAAACCAAGAAATGGTTGTTCCGGACTTACTTCGGTCACAAAGTGGAGGAGAATGGGTTGGTTTTGGGGAGGGAAGCAAGGAAAGTGATGAGACCAGAATAGTTGATTCTGGAAGAGTAGTTGTGTTACTGTGACTTTTATCAGAAAAGTGGGAAGGCTAACAAGTGGTAAGATAGCAAGTGTTTTCTGAGTGTTGTATATTCCCAAATGAACCTGTTGTTCGGTGAAAATAGGTAAGACCTATTTATACAAGTCGAAGTAAAACGTACTCTGGTCTCATTAAGGGATGGATAAATGGGTAAGTAAATGGGAGGAGGTGGTAACCGTATGCATGTAATTGATGTTCCATAAAACCGTCCGCGTATGGAATTGATGTTCCATAAAACCGTTAACGTATGGAATTGATGTTCCATAAGGTTGTTAAGGCATGAAATTGATTGTTGAGCGTTTCACCATTGACTCCCTATATTTAATAACCACCTCACATTATGACACTACCTTATGACGGGCGTAGTGTACGCCGCACGTGGTAAACCGCCAAACCAATACCCAAAGAGGATCCCCCAGTTTCTGATATGTGTTTGATGTCTCGGATGTTTTTGTGGAAAACATGTGGCACGTCGTTGTTTCCTGGAAAGTCGATCTTGGGAGACTCGGTATCTTGGTGACCTTCGACGGTCGAGATCTTGCATCTTAAAAGGCAAGGTAGCCGTTGATCGTCGTGCGCTTTCATTTGTTGGTGGCCACATGGGGAAGGCAAGCATGGTGGCGCGGCTAGGTTGGCATGCCATTGGCATGGCATGATTTGATGTGGACAAACTTAGGTTTTCGGGCCAAAGGTTACCATGTGTTTTCTGGTAACCTTGGATGGCTAGGATTTTCTCATGGGGTTGAAGGCCAACCGTTGAATATTGCATTACTTCGTTTTGGTAGCCGTGTAGGGAAGGCCAGGATGGTGGCACGGCTAGGTTGGCATGTCGTTGGCATGGCATGGTTTGGCGTGCCCAAACTTAGGTTTTCGGGCCAAAGGTTACCATATGTTATTTGGTAACCTTGGATGGCTAGGATTTGCTCATGGGATTGAAGGAAAACCGTTGATTGTTGCACGCCTTCGTTTTGGTAGCCTTGTAGGGAAGGCCATCATGGTGGCATGGCTAGGCATGCCTTGGCGCCATTAGGTTGTCATGGTGCAGTTTGCCTTGGCATGTGGGGCCGAGGGTTTTCCATGGGCGCATGGCATGGCTAGCTTTGGCTAGGTACAGTTTTGGCTTGGCATGTGGGCCAAGGGTTTGCCATGGGCGCATGGCATGGATAGCTTTGGCTAGGTGTGGTTTTGTCTTGGCATGTGGGGCCAAGAGTTTTCCATGGGCGTATGGCATGGTTAACTTTGGCTAGGTGCGGTTTTGGCTTGGCATGTGGGGCCAAGAGTTTTCCATGGGAGCATGGCATGGCTAGCTTTGGCAAGGTGCGGTTTTGGATTGTCATGTGGGGCCAATGGTTTAGCCATGGGCGCATGACATGTCTAGCTTTGGCCAGGCGCATGATCAAGCTGGGGTTTTGGGCCAAAGGTCATTTGGTAACCTTAGACGGACAGTATTTGCTCCTGGGATTGAAGGGAAACCGTTGATTGTTGCACGCCTTCATTTTGGTAGATGCGTAGGGAAGGACTGCATGGTGGTGCGACTAAGTTGGCGTGGTGCCATGACGAGGTGCATTTGGCATAGCGCGGTAGGTGTGGCTGGAATGGTTTTCCATTGTCATAGGGGTGCGGCTAGCATGGTTTGCATGCTTTGGCACGGTTAGTATGGCTGGCATGATTTTCCATTGGCATAGGGGTGCGGATAGCATGGTTGGCATACTTTGGCGCGATTAGTATGGATGACATGATTTGCCATTGGCATAGGGGTGCGACTAGCATGGTTGGTATGCTTTGGCGCGGTTAGTGTGGATGGCACAGTTTTCCATTGGCACAGAGGTGCGGCTAGCATGGTTGGCATGCTTAGGCGGGTTAGTATGGATGGCATGGTTTTCCATTGGCACACGTGGGAATTAGGGTTGGGCATGTCGTAACCCTAATTGGAAAAAGATACCTCGGTAATTATTTACTGACACATTAAAGATTACAATAAATGCGCCTAGTAAATGCTTGTTACTTAAATATTGTGACGTCACTGTCTACTAGGGTTTAGGGTTTTAAGATTTTAACCCCAGGCTAAAAACCACCATCAATATTAAGTCCCCTTCTTAGCTCGGAACAAGTGCCTTGTTGCTAGGTAAGCATATGATGGTGACAAGTAAAGAAAGAATCGAGACACAAGTCATTGCAAAGATGGTTAGGAAAATTCGACTAACCTTTTTGAGGGGTAAAGAGAATTTTTGCTTCCTGTGTTGGCGGCCCTGTGTAAGTTGTAATGGGGATGCAGACCGTGGAGTGGTGAGACGAAAGTTACCGGCTTGGTCTGGTCGTACATCTCCGAGGAAAAGGGGGTGCGGTCTTGGAAGGAGAAGCAAGCAGACGGTTTGGCGTTGTGGGGCCATGATAATAGAGCGGATGGCTTGGCCTGGTGCATCCATAGAATGGCGCGGATCGGTGAGGTGAGGTGTGCATGGATGGTTAGGCGTGGTGGGGCCGCGATAATGGAGCGGATGGCTTGGCCTGGTGCGACAATGGCAGGGCGCGGCTCGGTGAGGTGAGGTGTGCATGGACGGATAGGCGTGGTGGGGCCACGACAATGGAGCAGATGACTTGGTCTTGAGTAGAGTGGATGGCTTAGCGCGTGGGGCCAATGCATGGCGTGAGCGGTCTTGGTCATGAAAATTGGTCTTTGCGGGACCAGTTTCTTCTTTTACTTCCTTGGCTCAAAATAGAAAATATTTTCCTTGTTCACACTCCCATGTACCATGTATATATAAAAGGAGGGTCGGCCTATCTTTTTGTTTTACGCCTATTTATTTATCTCAGCCGTGTGGTAGCTGTAAAGCAGTGCGGACGACACTAGTGGATAATAGAGTTTTTACCACTTTCTGGGATTTACCTAAACGACTGTTGTTGGGCTGATGTACTTATCCATGTTGTGCTCCACAGTTGTTTTACAATAAAAAAAGCCAAAAAAAAAACTTGTTCCGATCACAATTGTTTTATAGAGGGGTATTTTTGGAAAAATGATCAACCCTCTCACAGCTGTTAATTAACTTACAAAACGACTGTGAGAAAAAGCACATTCTATGATCCATTCTTTAGGAGCGATTTTACATGCCAGAAGAAATGGTTGGATGATAGACTACATTCGACCAACGGTAGATGGAAATTCTCGTTTCTATCGCCTGACTTTATATATCTCTTCTCTCTCTCACCATTATCTTTTCCTTTTCTCTCACTTGTTCTTACACAGAAGAAAAAACTCAGAGATAAAAAAAAAATTAAAGAAAAGATCCCCTTCTTCTGCAGATAAGATCCGCCGTCTTCTTCATCCAACAATCATACCCCAAACCATAAACTCTTTACTTCTTCACCATCAACAGTTCAATTTTAACAAGCTTTATTATTATTTCGATCTCATACTCAAATCCAATAAAACCCCAAGAAATAAAATCCAGTGTTTCTCAATAATTAGAAATCAAAGTAACCCCACTCTCACATCACAAATCGCCATGATTCAAAAACCATTATTTCTCACCACATCTATCAACCCTTTTTTTTCTTTCAAAACTGATTCCTTCAAGACCTCTCTTTTTTCGGATTTCAATCCGCATCGAGTAAATCTGTGGGCTCAGTATAATTTTTTTTTCTTTAATTTCTTGAATGATAGTGTTTTAATTAAACTTTTGTTTTGTTTTTGTATGTAGAAGAACTTCAGGTGGATTTATCTTCAGGTATAACATCTCCATCACTTTGATTCAATTTTGTTGGTGTTAAATTGGATTTCTATTAACCTAATCAGCATGAAGAAATCTTAGTTTCTTATAAAAATTTCTCTATTTTGCGAGGTTGGTCTGCTATAATGGTGAGACTTACATATGGGTTTTATTAGATTTTTGTTTCTGATTCTGGTAAGTTGATGTTTTTTTTTCCAGCTTTTCTGGTATTGAAAATGGTTTTGACTGAACGGCTTCAGTAATTGCATGAGAAACAAATTTTAAGGTATATACGAACATTGTTAATTCCTCTGATTTTAATTTCTCAAATTAGGGCTTATTTAATTTTATCATTTTTTTTTTCTTATTTGGAGTTCAAATTCGTAGATTTGGGTAATTTTGATTGATTTTAATTGTTTATTTTGTTTGTAGTCCTTCAATTTTGGTATGGGTTTTCAATTTTTCTCTTCTTTTTCAGTTATGGGTTTTCTTAAATGGATGAAAGTATTTTGTAGTTCTCTTCTTTTTCAATTTTGTAGTTCCATGGAAGGTATTTTGCAATACCCAGTATCATATTTAATCTTGTAAAGTTTGAGTTTGGAATTTGGCAAGGTTTAATTGTAGTCGTGGCTGGCGAAGCTGTGATTCGCCATACTTAATTGGTAAGGTTTTGTAATAGCCGCATCTTGTTTTTAGAATATTGTTGTGGGTAATAACTTGATGTAAATTTTCGAAAATCTTTTCATGTTTTTTTCTTGTAAATTTTTTGATATAGGGGTTGATATAGAGATGAAACACATACATATTGTTAGGATATATGGCTGGGGTTGTGTATGTGAGACGATTGTTGAGGAATGGTTAGAAGATAGTTCACACAATCAGGTATCAAACTGAGTTTATCTGTCGTACACTAAAGAGTTCATGGGTCATATAATGTATATGTATTTGTGTTCTGTCTATAGATCTATACGCATTTGAAAGGCCTTAAAATTTTAAGTTCTTTTTTAAATGGTAATTGGAACTGCAAAAGCTCCATATAGTTAATGTAACATTTATCATGGATCTTCACAAACTGTGCGATTAATATTGTTAGACCATAGTCATGATCTCCTCTCTTTTCATCTTATTTGATTAGCTAGCTTGCAATAATCTCAGTGACGGCCTTGTGAAAACATCATCTGCTCTGGTTGGAACATTATTAAAGACTTATCAGCGCAGTGGTGGCGCAGGATCAGCATTGGCAAGTGTTGTTTGTGCAGCTCCTGCTGCTGCCGTAGCATGAACCCATCATGTGCCATAATATCCCCAAGATTTTCACTGATAATTCTTTGGTTTTTTTTGTCATGAAATGTGTTGTCAGTTGTGAATGGACTGGCTACAGTCGGATACCCTCTTCGTAGGACCAATTTATTGAATGAATTGCGTTACTCTTGCTGGACCCTTGGATATTTCTAGTATTTTTTTCTTTGTGTTATGTTCTCTGGACTTGAAGATCTTCTCATATGTTTTGTTTCTTTCTTATCTGGGTGCATCAATCAGGAGACACCCGAAGATTCCTTGGAAGGAGACAATTCTGATGACTCACAGTCGCCCAAGGATGTGGTAGAAATTGCATCACCTGAAGAGGCCAATGTTTCATCTTCTGCCGTGTTGGATCACGACCAGCCCAAGTGAGATACCGTACCCCCTCCAGGAGGTACTCAATTCTCAGTGGTTCATACTGTTCCGACGTACTCCACTTTTGGGTTGATGCCACCAATGTTAGGAACCCAGTTTGCGCCCTTTGATATCATTGACCCCCAGGCACGTTCCTTTGTCGTAAGCTCTCCATCTGGTCTCTATTAGTATTTGATATGTATTTCCATTCCTTTGTATCATCCTTTCATGATGTTGTCATCCATTTGTCTTCAATGAGTTCCTTTGGGGTGCTGGAATTTTTTTTTTCTTCAGTTTGTTAGCTTTGATCACATGATTTTGACGTTGTAGTAGTTCTATTATAAGTTAGCAACTGAGACTCGGCACATTTGTCTTCCATTGAGATTCATTAATGTTTATTTGCACTAGAGTGGTTTCAAAATAAACATCTTTTTAAAATTATATCCGTGTGTAGTTATTGCGATAAACCTAAGTTGTGTTCTTTCAACATCATTTTGTACTTACATCTGATCTTTGTATAATTCTTTTTGCTGTCTAGGTTCAGCAATCATTTGATCTTGCAAGTTATTACGGCAAAGTGTATCGAGCTGGTATTGTAGGCGATGGCCGCTTCTCTCCCTTACTCACACCTCACTAGTGGAAAATGAGGTTTTTCAGTCTGTTCTGTCTTTATGAATAAGACTTCCCAAGGATTTCTTTATATATTCAGCTTCCAAAGGTAGTATTTTTGGATGGAAAAGCAAATCAAGTTCTAGTAGCGGACTTAATACAAGAGGGTAGTTTAGGAAATAAAATAAAATCCACGTGGAGTTACATTAAGACTGTTAGAGGCAATTCTTTTTATGGTCCGCACTTCTAGAAAAAAAACATCTTTATATCGATATGCCTTTTCTCTCTCACTGGTCCACTTCTCAGTTCTCTCCATCGATTTCTTTGAGTTCTCTCTCAGTTATAATCCCTAAATCTCACCTTTACCTCATGAAACACCAGAGCAATTTCAGCCTTAACTTCACAATCATCTCGACAATTACTTTAACAAACACCAGAGTAATTTTCAGATCTGTATATTATGGTTTTAATTTTTGTTATTTTATAAGCTCTTTTTTTGGCGATTTAATATCAAGGTTTCTTTTCTTCTTGTTGTTTGTTCTTTCAATTTAAGGGTTTATAGTATTTTTGTTTTCTAAGTTTTTGCTGGTTAGGGATTTTGGGGTTTTGCTTTGCTATATCAAATTGGGGCTTGATAATTGTTGGGTTGATGAAGTGTGATTTTGGATTTGAATTTTTTGGTTTGATTTTTAGTTTATCTAAAGTATCATTATGAAATTGTTGAGTAATGGGGTAAATTCGATTAATTATGCAGTTGTTGAGTAATGGGGTAAATTCGATTACTATTTTTCTAGTTTTTATCTACAGTATAAAGAGTTACGGTAAATTCGATTATACTATTTATGCAATTGTTGATTTAGGGATTTCTCTTATCTTCCGTGGAAAGTGTATAAATGTAGATATTTGGGAAAGTGTTTGTATCGATAAACTAGCGAGCAGAGGAACTAGGAAGAGCCGGGACAAGATATTTGACGTGAATGGGCATCATTTGGATTTAGGTAAAAAGTAAACAAATTATATTTAGGAGTAATATTTTGAATGGTTTGTTGATGACTAATGTTAGTGATTAATTTAATGCATACCAAGTATTCGTTGAAATGTTTTGTGAGAAATTTTTCGGTCATATTTATTGGAAGTTTAAGTATTTGAGACTTCAGATTGCCGGTGGTATGATGTAATTTACAGCTTTAAGCATGCATCCTTATATTGATTTGTGCACCAATTTTTTTCTCGTGTGAAGTAATTAAACTACTTGACTATGCCTTTCCTAGATGGGAAGCTAACTTGTTTTATGTGGCATTGCCTGGTAACAGGAAGGTTATCTAATTTTATGTCCTAGCCATTCTAATTCGAAGTTTCCACATGAGGAAAAAAAAAGGAAGCTAGCAATGGACAATTCTTCAGCAGTCACAGGTATGGTTTCGTATTATGGGCTTCCACTAATATACCATGTTTATCGGATTTTGATTCCAAAGATTAAGATCTTATGATCTAGTAGTAAGATTCAATCACTTTATCTCAAGTTGGTACACTCATGCTTGTCAATTTAAATTTTTGTTGGACTAATTTATCTACAAAAAAGAGATTAGAGTGCCTATGTTCCCAAGAAAAAAAAGTGAATTAAGCTGATAAGAATTTATGAATTCCCTTTTTTTGTTGTTGCAAATTTGATGGGGTGGCTTGACAATATGATCTGTTGATTTACATAAAGAGTTGGCAAGCAACAGCCAGTGCTACTAGTAAACTGGTTCTCTGCGGGTCTTCCCTTTCATCAAAAGACAAGGTGCATATTTACACGATTTGAAATTTCATGACCATCCAAGTCTCCCCATGGTTGACAATTTGACAACTGCTTTTGATGTTCTTTTCATGAATCCATTTCCGGTGTAACCATTTCCGAAAACATGAAGCCAAA
>JAJJWX010005052.1:600000-769549 GCA_023529315.1 Papaver bracteatum | reverse complement strand
CGATATCGAGAGACATAGAAAGAGGCGCAACCACGAAATTAAGAAGAAAGAAACAATGGATGTTGTTGATCGATTAACGATGATAAATCGGAAAGGAAGTCTGCTGGCAGTTGGTGATGAATCAATTAGGGTTTGTGATTTCATTAATTGAAAGAGGAGATAGGTTATGCTGTTGTTTGAAACTGTGATAAAGATCGAAGAGAATGAGGAATTGGGTTGAATCCTATGAGTGGAACTGGTGTTGCTCTGGGTAGCTCGAACCAAGAATTCATGGTTGATGATGTTGATGCCAAGAACAAGAAGGGTTGGTGAACACAGAAAATGGGATCTGAGATTGAGGAATCAATAGAGGTTTCTGCGTTGAAGTTGAGAGGAGGAATCAGATAGTTCATGAAGAATGAACAAATGGGTATGAATCAGATATCACTTTCGAAATTCTTGGTGGACTGTGGAGCTATGCATATGTGTTGAAATTGCAGAAGAGGAATTCATGGAGGAGATTCAAGGGTTTTGAGCAGATGGATGAGTTATATTAAGAACATGAAATTGAGAATCTGTGAAGAAGAACAAAAGGGTTGCTGTTGCTTGAGGAATTGAAGCTGTGAGTGGTGATGATTATGAGCTTAACAGATTTGATGTCACAGAGCTGGTGATGCTGTTTTTGGATGAATTGGATGGAGCTTTAGCTGCAGGTGGTGTTGGTAATTCAGCTCTCTGAGTCTGGAAAAGGCTGTGATGGTTGGGTCAACAGCTCAAGTTAATGGCAGATGTAACTCAGAGAGTTGAATTGTGCTGCTTCTGATGAAACTGTGTTGATGGAACTGTTGGATGACTGAGATGATATTACAGGGTTGGCAGCTGATGGGTTAATGGTTGGTGCTATAATGTATAAGGCTTTGTTTCGGATGGTTAATATGGCCTTGCTGGTTATTTCAGTAAGGAAATGAGTGCAGGGAAGTTGAACTGGAGCTTGAGAAGGATTGCAATGGACTGTGCTGCAGTTGGTGTCATGGAATTGCAGCTGCAGTATTGTAGGTGTTGGTACTGGTAGTTACTACTATTGTCCTTGATGTGGAGAAGCTGTTGCAGAAGATGGAGGAGGTTATGGTTGTAACTGAGAGGGTAGCAACTGATCTTGTAGAATGGTCTGTGCTGAATGATATGATCTATGGTGGCAGTGATTGAGATAGAGATGATGTAGTGGTGTACATGAAACAGTATTGTGCAATGAGTTGCATGTCTTTGGGACAGGTGGAGTTTGCAAGTGAACTGCAGTTGGTAAATCTCCTGAGTGTGTGTCATTGCAAGTGATGCAGTGAGGAGCTGATGCTAGTTATGGTGATTGCAATAGGGGAATTGCAGGTGCTGATATTCATGGATTCTGGTTCTGAAATTGTTGTAAACTGGTGGTATGTAGTTAGCAGGGTTCAATTCCTTGGAAACTATGGAGATGGCAGTGCTATGTGTGGCTCAGGAATTAACTGAGGTAGACAATGGAAGCAGCTGAAATGAGATACAGATGAGAACTGGTGGAGACTTGGATGGCAATGGATGAATCATGAGTCATAGACTCAAGAATAGTTCAGTGTTATTTTCATGGGTAGAAGTGATTGAAATTACAAAGGAGAAATGGCTAGAAAGTTGCAGCTACTGTTGGGTTTGATTGTTGGCTCAAGAGTTGCAGAATTGCAGGATGTACAGCCATGATTGCTGGGTGGCATAGAAGGCACGGCCATCTTGGCCGTGCATAACACTTGGCAGGAGTAAGATGGCAGCCAAACCAAGTCATCTAGCTGACTTGGTCCTGACTCAGTGACTCAGAACTTGACCCAGTCAACAGTTAAAGACCGTTAGTCAATAGTTAAGTATAACGGAATCTAAAACGGAATATTCTCTGGACGAGTGATTTTCAGGCGACCGGCGGCGACTTTTTGGTGCCGGATTTCGGTCCAATTCCGATCAAAAACCCAGTTTTCCGGCGACCACTTTTGGGACAGATTTTCTACATGGGTTTCTCTTGATCGTGGGCCGGGTGAATTTCCAACTAAGGGACTTTGAAGACAAAACCTATTTTTGGAAGGAGAAAAAGCTATAAAAAGGAAGTTTTCTACACAATTTTATACAACGTATTATTCTATTCTTGGAGCTTTTGCAGAGAAAAACTTCTAGGGTTTGCTTTCTTTTATGTTTCATCTTATTTCTTTGAATATTATGATGATGAACTCCATGAATATGAGTAGCTAAATACAACTATTAGTTATGGGATAAAAGTTGATTTCTTCAAGCATGTTATTTGATTCTATGAATTAGTTTTGTCTCAATTTTATCGTTTATGATTCATTGTTTTATTATCATTTGATTTGAATGCTAGTTTGGTTGAGTCCGGAATCAATTGAATTTGTTTTCATCTCTATAGATATATTAGGGTTTTCAATACGTAAAAGTTGTTATCTCTGATTTTTAGTAGCATCTTGTGGTTAATACTTGTAGTGATACATCTTTTTAATCGCATATGAATCATAACCTTTGTTAAAACGAATTAATGCTTTTACACGTTTGTTTGCATCGATTAGTCTTATTTCATAGAACTTATTGCTCTTAGGGAGTTAAATCTAATTGTGCTTTTACACTTTAGGTTGCTTTTTAAGAAGATTTCACGATAGCATCTTTTAATGTTGTTTGTGATAAAAACAGGAAATAAACGGGATACACTTGCGATCAAGATATCCTAGGACTTTTGATAATTGAGAGATTAAATACCAATTCTAATCATAGATGAAAAATACATGTTTATGAATGATACTATCCCTTAACCAATATCTTCTCCTTATTGATTATTCCAACTATTTAATTTGCTTTATTTAGTATTATTACTTTGATAAAAACAAAAACACACGTTGGGTTATTTGGTTACATAAGAATCTGAAAATTGCATAACAACAATCGCCTCTCTGTGGATACGAACTCTTTCTTATGGAATACTATATTTATATTTAGTTGAGTGAGGAAGTGAAATTATTTTTGACGCATACGACACGCATCAATTAGGATGCCCACTGGCTATGTTGATGTTTTCCAGGGACGATGACTAGTGTAGTTGCCTTAGCGCCTCATCTTGACTTTGCAACTAGATTTGTCTGTGGGACTGGAATGCACAAGTTGAATCAAAACCGGATTTAATACAGTTGCCATGGAACTGTACTTCGACAGCTTCGATCAGCTGTACTATAACTGTCATATATAAAACTGGGCTGAAGCAGTTGTGAGGAAAACTGTATCGAAATAGTTTTGGGGAAAATCGGACTACAGCAGTTTGACCAACTGACTGTAGGAGTTAAAAGGGACTGCGGTAGTTCGATCAACTGGCCAGCACCTGTTGCTGTGAAACTGGATTACAATAGTTCGATCAACTGACTGTAGTAGTTTTGTGGAAAAGTACTACAACAGTTCGATCAACTGGACTGAAGTATTTCTGAGAAACTAGACGACAACAACTCGATCAACTAGACTGTAGTAAATATGCAAAAAAGGACCGCAGCAGTTCGATCAACTGGACTGTTGTAGTTTCGACGGTGATTGAATGTGACCATTTTTGGTGCTGTCATTTTACATTCCTAAAAATTAAATTTTCTCCTAAAATTGAATTTTCTCCTTCACGATGTTGGGAATTGACATACGACCTCATCGGGCTGAAAATCACTCAGTTTGGATGCACGAAGAAGGAGTTATCCACAAAAACTTCATGTTCAACAAAATAAAAACATACCCACTACTTCAAATCTAACAAAAAAATAGCAAAATAAAAAACATTAACTCTTTTAAATACTAGTCAGGTCAAAATCAAACACCCTAACTCTTTCACATATTATTTAGGTCAAAATCAAAAACCCTAACTCTTTGAGATACTATTTAGGTCAAAAAAAAAACCCGAACTCTCTTAAATGATTTTAGATGAAAATAAAATTAACCACAAACAAGGTTAAACCTGATGATAATCCAAAAAAATGCTGTTGAATGCTTTGATTTCGGATTAATTTCAGGGAAATAATAAGGTTTAGGAAACTGTTGTTGTAGATCGGGATTTCTGGAAGATGGGTTATGATGGGATTAGGTTTAGAAAACTAATTAGAAATAGAGGTGGGTTTTGGTGAAGAAAAGTTTAAATTTCAAGTTTTCTGTTCTCTCTGAAGTATTGAGTGAGTTTTGACGAAGAAGAAGATATGTGCGAAGAAGAAGAGAAAAGTTTTCTTTCTCTCTCTGAAATTTCGATGAAAAATAGAAAGAGAAGGATATGGGAAATAAAATATCACAAAATTTATAAAATAAATAAATGAAGTACTAATAGCCCATATAAAAACCATATATTACAAAAACACCATACAGTATACGTTGTACCACTACTTAATATTAATAAATGAAATACTAATAATTGGTGCAACGGATAATCTGGTGCGCAACGGATATTAACGTTGGTAACTGTTCAAAGTATATATCCTTTGCGCACCTCGGAAAATGAAGCGTTGCTAAAACCAGGATATGGTGTAGTGTTAGCTGTTATCCACTATGTAAACACTTATATAAATAGAAAGGCAGGAGAGAGTAAAGGAGGATACACTGAAAAGGTGAGGGTACTCCAAATACACCTCAAGCTATTACTTTTCCTTCCTATAAGTCCTTTTCCCGAAATTGATTGCTATGGACCGAGTCGAGACAATACAACAAATCGGTTCACACTATGTGTGATCGTCTATGGATACAAAATCGAGACAATACAACAACAAAGTGTGTTTACTTGATACAAATGTTCAGACTTAACCAACCTCAATAGGATTCACGTATCAAGTAAATAGGAATTAACGTTTGTGCAATTTACTTTAATTATAATAAAACAATTATAATGCGGAAATATAAAGTAAATGACACAACAAGATTTTGTTAACGAGGAAACCGCAAATACAGAAAAACCCCAGGACCTAGTCCATAATTGAATACTCTCAGGATTAAGCCGCTATACAAAATAATACCAACTTCGTATAGTTGAGACCAAACAACTAAACCTATAGTTCACCTAGTTCCGTCTGTATTCCCTTGTCTCCAACCTGTAAACAAGTCACGTACTTGGACCAATTCCTTTGGATCGTATTCCAAACAGTAAAGGAACAACAAATCTGTTTGGTATCAACTCTCTTCATACAAGTGATATGAGTTGCGCAGAGGTTCCCTTGTTTATCTTAACATAAACTTCTTTACCAGGTTCCAAGATCTATCTTATGTTCAATCACCCAAAGGAAATAGTTAATTTTAAGCCAATCAATACCTTTAATCATAAGGAAACGTATTGATGCCGATCTTCCTCAACTATTCTATCAAAATACCCAAAAGGATAAATCAATTATAGTCGGATCCTCCTTTTCCCAAACAAGTATTATGCACACCAAAGATTGTAAAAACTAAGTCATAAATCTTCAATATCTTCAAATCTTCTTAAATCTTCAATAAACACCTGCACACAACTACTTGAATCTCTTGTGATCAATCACACACAGAACGGAGTCTGTTAACAATGGATTATCACAAGATAGTCTTTAGATCTAACAACACTCTAAAGATCCCTGTTGAAACCTTGAACTAGTTTGAGTGAATCTTATATCATAAGAGAAGATTCTCAAGCATAACAAACTAGGTGCAATCAAAGTTCAACCACCGTAAGTCAATCACATTAATACGAAAACTAAAGATAAACCACAATATCTAGTTTCCCACCAACAGGTTGCGCTAGAGCTTCTCAATCCCAAAGAAGACTTTAAATTGAGCGGCCGTAAGAGATTTCACCTAATTAGATTACTCTCATCTCCGATAGGCGGCTTCACCAGTAACAAAGACAAAAGAGTAAATATAATGTTACGCAGGATTAGTTTGCTAGAAATGCAAACTCAAAGTATTTATAGACAGGGAAGTTTGGACACACACCAACCGCGCCAAAGCATGCCAACCATGCTAGACGCACCTCTGTGCCAATGGAAAATCATGCCATCAATACCAACCGCGCCAAAGCATGCCAACCATGCTAGCCGCACCTCTGTTCCAATGGCAAATCATGCCATCCACACCAACTGTGCCAAAGCATACCAACCATGCAAGCCGCACCTCTGTGCCAATGGAAAATCATGTCAGCCACACCAACCGCTCCAAGGTATGCCAACCATGCTAGCCGCACCTCTGTGACAAAGGAAAATCATGCCAGCCACACCGACCGCGCCATGCCAAACACATCTCGCCATGGCCCCCATGCTGGCCTTCCCCTCGTGGCTAATAAAGTGAAGGCGTGCAACAATCAATGGTTCCCCTTCAATCCTAGAGGAAAATCCTGGCAGCCTAAGGTCTCCTCACGGTCTTTGGCCCAAAACCCTAGCTTGGTCACGCACCTAGCCAAGCTATCCGCGTCATGCCAAATCTAACTCGCCATGGCCCCCCTTGTCGCTCCACCATGCTGGCCTTCCCCTCGCGGATACTAAAGTGAAGGCGTGTAACAATCAACGGGTTCCCTTCAATCCCAAGAGCAAATCATGGCCGCCTAAGGTATCCTCACATCCTTCGGCCCAAAACCCTTACTTGGTCACGCACCTAGACAAGCTAGCCGCGCCATGCCAAATATAACTCGCCATGGACCCTCATGTCGCACCACCATGATGGCCTTCCCCTCGCGGATACTAAAGCGAAGGAGTGAAACAATCAACGGTTGCCCTTCAATCCCATGAGCAAATCCTGGCCTCCTAAGGTCTCCTCACGGCCTTTGGCCCAAAACCCTAGCTTGGTCACGCACCCAGCCAAGCTAGCCGTGCCATGACAAATATAACTCTCCATGGCCCCTCATGCCGCGCCACCATGATTTCCTTCCCCTCATGGCTACCAAAATGAAGGCATGCAACAATCAACGGTTGCCCTTTAATCCCAGGAGAAAATCTTGGCTGCCTAAGGTCTCCTCACGACTTTGGCTCAAAACCCTAGCTTGGTCACGCACCTATCCCTATCTAGCCACGCCACACGCTCATGGCAAACCCTTGTCCCCATACACCAAGCCAAACCAAACCTAGCCCAAGCTAGCCGCGCCATGCCAAACGCACCCTGCCTTGGCCCTAGCTATGCTAGTCAAACCATGCCAAGCCAGACGCCCTTTCCTTGGCCCTAGCCACTCCATGCAACCATGGAAAATTCTTGGCCCCACATGCCCAAACCACGCCAAGGAATTCCATGACAACCTAATTGCACCAAGGCATGCCATGTTAGCCTGGCCATGCCGCCATCCCTCCTGAATTCTTTCTGAGTTTTGCTTTCGGGCTGTTTTCTCCACCCGTACTAGTATTCTACAATGATTCTAGTAAAGGGCGCTAATTAGGGTTTCTAAAAAAAAGGCGTGCAGCCATCAACGGCTACCCTTCAATCCCAGGAGTAAATCCTGGCCGTCTAAAGTCACCTCACGACTTTTGGCCCGAAAACCTAAGTTTGGCCACGCCAAACCATGGCATGCCAACCTAGTCGCGCCACCACATTGTCCCTCACTACCAAAACGAAGGTGTGCAACGATCAACGGTTTCCCCTCCTCTCAAGATGAAAAATCTCGACCGTCGAAGGTCACCAAGCTAACAAGCTCCCCGAGCCTGACTGGCCAAGCCACAACAACATGCTACATGTTTTTCAAAAACATTCGAGACATCAACACAAACTAGGGGATCCTTTTTGGGTATTGGTTTGGCGGTTTACAACGTATGGAATACACTACTCCCTTCATAAGTAAGTGTCATAAGGGTGAGGCGGCTAGTAAATACAGGAAGTTATGAGGGAAATGTTCATGGGACATAAAGCCGTGCGTTAACAACTTTATGGAGCATCAATTCCATAACGTTAACAGTTTCATGAAAACCAGTTTCATGCATTAACCACTTTATGGAACATCAAGTCCATGCATTTACTTCCCCACTCATTAATGAGACAAGGGTACATTTATACTTCGACTTGTATAAATAGGTCTTACCTATTTCCATTTGGACAACAAGTTCATTCGGACAAGACAACACTCGGAAATACTTACTTGCTAGCTCTCCTCATGAGCTCTCTTACTTTTGTGATAACAAGTCGTAGTAACCCAACTACTATTCCAGAATCAACTATTCTGGTCTTACCACTTTCCTTGCTTCCCTCCCCAAAACCAACCCATTCTCCTCCACTTTGTGACCGAAGCAAGTCTGGAATGGCCATTTCTTGGTTTAGGCCGGAGTTGTACAGATTGATCTCTCGTATCTAAAGTACTCCCTTACAGTACATTGTTTAGGGTTTAAACTGTTTCTCACCTTCACACCCGCAATTACCGAAATCAGTAGAAACTATTTTCACCTATAAACACTTATTTAAATTTTAATCTTGGGATTTACTTCCTTCTTAGCCTTTAAGGAATATCTTTAAACAATCAATACTTATTTATATAAAGGAGGATGTTGAGGCTGACGTGTTGACACCATATTCATTCTTACCAATATTGAAATATTAAGAAGCCACGTCAACAACCACCCTTTACAATCGGTGCCTAAGCCACTTGAAAAGACACAACGTTTTTGGAACAGTGGGTCCGAAAATAAACTTATCCATGAGAGTTTCTTTTGGTAAGAGATATTAAAACCTATCACTTGAAACGTCACAACTTGGACTTTGGAATACTATAAATCGATTATGAACTGGCATCTCCATTTATGACAGAAACAATAATTCTTTAGCCAACCATTTTGGTCAAACTCCGATCTTTTTTTTTTGTTTGTTTGTTTGTTTGTTTCGTCTGTTTGTTGTTGAGCGATTAACTGATATTTAGGAGTATATGATTTCGGTAATGTCAAACCCCAATATTAGTGGGATACTCGAAGGAAATGTAAGAAGACACACGACCCCCGGCGGGCGAGAATGCATGATAGTTCTGTTTCGAAGCCTTATCAAATCTTATCAGAACATATATATAATCGGCTATATTTTCGTAATAATACTTTTATGGTGTTTTGATTTTTCTATTCTGACTTATTAACTGTTAATATTAACTTTCGAGTTCTCTTGAGTTCGGCTGGAGTAATTGCGTCATATCTTTGTATTCATAGGAACGCTTAATTTGCTTCTTTTTTATAGGAACACTTACTTATTTTCATTGTATTCATCAGTGCAACGATCGGTGGCGCCTGATATGCAACATGTGCACCAGTTGTATATGTCCATTTGATTGATGGAACCCAAGCAAAATCAGATCAAGTAAGTACAATATTTGTAAATGTCATGAACGATCAGAATTCGTAAGTCAATAATGTCAATTTGGTTCAATTGTTTTTTACGAAATGGCTTTCCATGGACTTATTGGTGGTTTAGAAAATTCAAAAAGACATGATTTAGTCCAGATAGAAAGATAACCAAATCATGTTTTGGTTCAGATGGAGTGAAGACAAATTTTGATCAACTTATTAACCAAGATTTTACTACTGCGTGGTCATGGAAAGAAATCATCCGTGTGTGAGAGGTATTTTAGGACTTGGGTCAACAATGTTTGTAATAGACTTTGTCCTTTCTTCACTTCTTAGTTTCTTTAAATTTTCCATCATATGTTCATCATTTTCTGAAACAAGTTTCTATATAGTCGATTGAGGACAAGCAGGTCGTACTGATTTGGAAAATTAAGATATGTTGGGACTCATCCTCAAAATTATTTGGTGTAATATCGTACACTTGGGTTGATGTTTCTCTAATACAGATTGTGAATTTTTTTATTGAATGCTTGGGAAATTAATGGCAGGCCAGGTTTATCTTAAGTTACACCACAGAAGCAATACCTCAAGGTAATAACATGAACCGTAACTTTAAAAAAAACAATTCTTCACAAGCAGTGAGAAGCTTTTCAAATAGGTGACCAACAGCTTATATGAACATATTGTTATACGTTGGTACCTTTATTTATTTTTCCTCCAGGATTGAGGCCGCCAAGGTTCTTTCCTACTGTTTATGCTTGAATATCTATTCAGTTTCCCAACTCAGATTTTTAGGATACATTGATTGAATTGGTAACCATGTAATTTGTGTACAGAAATTGTTTCTACCGTTACATTTATAAGGCTTACATACCAATTATTATTCTCAAATTAAGATCTTATTGTGTGTGACTACATCACGATAGGAAGGATTTATATATGAGTAAGTTAAGGTGGTATATGCTGTATCTTCCCATTACCTTCCGCAAATTGGGTTTCACAATAGCTATGAAGTTCTTTGCAAAGCAGTTAGATTATGAAGCAAAAGATGAATTGGTCGGAACTCAGTGACCGGTCTGTCATCCCTGTAATGCTAGATGCATGCGCCCTATGTATGTTGTTGCTGCAAGGATTATGAATGAAATGGTTAGTGCCTTTTCTTTTAGCGTACTTCTAAGTTATGGGGCTCGCCATTGGTGCCACACTTATGAATCTGAAATCTGCAATAACATTGTGTATAAATGTTGTTATGGTTCATACAATCTCCAATAACAATTATACATTAAAGTTGTTGTTGGTTGTCACAATATGATAGCGGTGCATTGTATCTATGTGGACAAAGTGTAAGTTGCGGGGTTGGGCCTATTTTATGCAAATGGAAGATTAAAATCTCTATAGGTACTTACAAGGGTTAATAGGTTCATATGTTACATAACATAATTTTTTAAAATATGTCTCCGGCAAGTTTAAAGTTTCTCTTGACTTCCGCGTTTCAAAATAATTGTTCGGCAATTTACTTATGTTTTTTTTTATGTTAGTTGCGTAACTTCAAGGGAAACTCCAATGTTGTTGGAAGACCCATTTAATTGATATGAGTAGCACTTAATGACCATTTCTAATTAGGTATTGTTTTGCTTCATGTTTGCTTTATGTTTTGTGTTTTGTTTTGATTTTTTTTTAATTGATGAATTGCTAATTAGGTATTGTTTTTTCTTCTATACTATATTTCTATTTTCAGAGGCTAGGATGGAAAAACATTGACTACATTCGACGAAGAACTATATTACATGAATTTATCAAAAATTCAGTAACCTAGCCCGTGCATTAATGCACGGGCATTAAAAACCTTGTAAAGAATAAGCATTAATGCACTGTGTACAAAGAGTGACGATATCTTACTCTTGCAAGTCTTTTCCATGCTTGCTCACTTGAAACCGATTTACCACACTTTGAAACAAGTTTAGAATTGGTTCATCTGAATTTCAAGAACTATGTGATTGATTAAGTACCAGTCAATCACAACTCATGGGTTTACGGTTCTACCAAAACAAGTTTCGGTTCTACCTCCATGTGAGTACTGTGCATAGTTACACTAGCTTACCAAAGATATGGCTGACTAGGTACTAGGATCGGTTCCCCACATATATTTGGTATCTAACTTGTATGCACTGCACATGTTCATAGGATCGGTTCTCCCTTCCCAAAAACGTGTTGCACATGTTCATAGGATCAATTCCCCTTTCTTCCATAAACCTTGCTACACCTCATACATGGATGGGTTCCCATTGTGATGCACTGCACCTCTTACTAGGATCTGTTCCCATTCTCCCAGTAATAAGTTCAGACACTCACAACCCGATCATACCCCAGGTGATTACTTAAGATCGATTTCACTAATAAAAGTCATACTAATAGATAAGGCATGCCTCATGTGAATAGTTTTACCAAGAACATAAACAGGTCATGAGCGGTTATACTAATATTGGTCGTTCATAAGATATGCAATGAAGAACAGCCCCAATAATGCCCGGCGATTTCTTTTTCGGTTCACAACACATATCATGAACTTACTTCCTTAGAATACATGTAAACATTGTTCCATATGATGAAATCCTCACCTCATACCCATACATATTCACAATAGCATTCATACGATTATGTCGATGTCTTATATACAAAGTTTAATGGTTAAGAAAGAAACTTCATATTGTATTCCTTAATACTATATCTATCTAGAGTGTTCATGCTTCACAGTTTTATGTTTTCAATATGCACGACTTGAAAGATACGTTAGGGAATGAAACAGTTCAAGTCAAATATCACTAACCTCAAGTGGAAGGATGATGTTGTCGTTGCAGCTTTGTACTTCTTCACGTCTTCAAGTCTTCGAAATACTTGTAATGTCTTACCCTAATACTTTCAAGCGAACCTATACGAAGTTGGCTCTAGTACATTTAAATCAAGCGACTTATTAAATGAGTTTTGGTTCACTAAAATATGACAACCAAACTTGACATACCAATGCTTGGTGGGTTCAACTGAGCAATACTCTAACAATCTCCCCCTTTGTCAATTTTAGTGACAAAACTCTTACAATCATATGGATAAACAAATTACAAGAATTCATTACACATACGCTTGATTCCCGAATTCAACAACACATAACCTACATTAATTCAATCCTTAAAATGCCGATGTTGGCATTATAAGAACAAAGCTCATACTCCCCTTAAAGGTGACATAGGTAGATTTTCAATCCGCACGTCTTTGTTATCCCAATCATATGATATGTTACTCCCCCTTGGTCTATGCGTTTCCTCATTCGTTAGATAAACGTTCAAGCACCATTGTGCTCTTCCCTAGTGACACCAATCAACCATAAATTGATACTATCATCACTTGTTTACTCTATATATTTCTCCCCCCTTTTTGTCACAAAAATTCCAAAGTAGCGAACAAATAAATGATAACACGAAAAGGATCTTATAAATCTCAAAATAGACTTGCAACCTGTTGAGTCAAGCACGAGGGTTTTACACACCATTAACCATTATCAAAACCGAAACTACAAAGTAATTACATTTTGATATGTTATCATGGAAATAATTTCCCGAAGCAATTTTCCCAACTAGTTTAGCAAACCAAAAATCAACTAAGAAACTTAGTTCCTTTGCTAAACCGATTGTATAAATACAACCGCTTCATTCGATAAGACCAAAACAAAGATAAACTCCATTTTTCTCATCAAGTTCTAATTATCCATATAACTTAGACCTTTAGATTTCAAACAAGCCAAATACTAGGTTAGTTAACTAGTATTTTCTTGTTTAGGCTTTCGGCTAGACTTGAATAACCGAAACCTCCACTTTGATAAGTCTAACTAAGATCAGAATTAACTTAGTTTATCTTATCCGGAATCGAATTGGACTAAACAACTCGTCCTGTCAACATATTCATTCGTTAAGCTATAAATAATTCATACAAACCAATAAATCAACTTTCATAATTATTCACCTCAACCGGATGCAATTGAAACAACACACATAAATCAAAGTTTCACTATTGCACCGAAATTTTGTAAGCTTAAACAATTAATTGATACTACATAATAAAGCAAAATAAAAATTGTTTTACTTAACTGGAAGCAATTGAATTAACATAAACATTAAAGCACCGAAATTGCACTAAATTTTGTAATCCTAAACTATTGATATCACACAGTAAATCAAGATAACAAAAGTTTTACTTAACCAGAAACAGTTGAATAACACACACATCCATACATTCATATTGGAATAAACACATCAATTATACCAACAATTTTGTTTAAGCAAAAGCAATACATATATCAAATAAAAATAGGCTTTTTTTTAAAACAGGAAAACAATTAACTAACAAGATTGTTACCTAAATTTCGCATCCAACTTCTCCAAATATGATCGCATCGTTTTCTTCTTCCGGGAGAATTGATATCGAAATACCATTATGTTGTCATTCTCATGCCAAAAACAAAAGAATAACAACAACCAACCTTTACTATATAAAGGTTGAAAATCGATTTTAACAATTGCAAGAAAAAGTTGAAAACCGTAGAAACACATATTCTTTTATGCTAAACCAAAACCGATTCAACATATTGTGACTTTTTCACATATTATTTTACAGGAACACCTCATGATCCTTTGATAAAGCCTACAAACTTGGGCTAGAATTTAATCCTACTAAATCAAAAAGTCACCCAAACCATAAGGGTACACAACATATTATGAGATCGAATATCAAGGTAATAAAACCGAAATCAAACATCTCATACACATACATAGAAAATAAATAAATCATTAAAGTACCGGCTATGTAAATCAAAACAATTACAAGAAAAATTATAAATCAAATAATTCTATTCATCATAATAAGATAGATTTTTATTCATAATAGACATTTAAGCCAAACTTGAAATAAATCAACAACTAATGTCTACTCTTATTCTTCAAAGAAAAACACAAACTCAAACTTCAATTGTTTGCTCATTGAGAGTTTTTTGACGTTTTTTTTTTTTTTTTGATTCAATATTCCAGAACTAGGATTCAATGTTTAGAATTCGTTTATGAGTTTCTGGATTGTTTCTAGCAGCAAATGACATCTGTTTTTAAAAATAGTCAAGTTGTTTACCAATCTTTTCAAGCTGAATACCGAGAGACTTCTTGAGAAACTTAGATGAAATCATTTCAACCACATTCTTGAAGCCGATCCCTCCTATCATTTGGCTCATAAACTTATCGATTACAATACTGATCCTTTTCATATCAGTAATGTTATCTTCCCATGTATTTTCACATATTCTGGTGATTATACACGGAAACCAAAGATGCCTCTTAATTCCAGAAGACGAGATAAAATATGATATTTTTATCATTTGACTGACAATTATCCCGCAGATATCTATCTGGGAATCTTCTTTTAATAGAAGATAGACAAATTCAGAAAACGATTTGTCCCAAACTGACTTGTCTCCTGTACTTGCAAAAATGGTTGCTAGTGCAAGTTTTCCAAAAACCCTTAGATGAAAGGGTATATCCTTTGTTGGTAATCTATCATTTTCCCAGGTAGCCTTTCTTCCAATGCTGCATGTTGAAATGTTATCGTGTTCAATTTCAACTCCAGTAATCAGGTGACTACATTCCACATTGTACTTAATAGCCCTTGAAATCGTTGAACGATTAATGTAATAGATTCCTTGACCAACAAGGGTCACAAAACTGAGTTTTTTGTGATCAATATTGTGCATATTGGCATATAAAACTCTTGCCATATCAGGTGAATATTCTTCAAAATCAAAAAGATTTACCAGTTTCGATCTTGAACAAACTTCACACAGTCCTTATTTCGGACTTCAGGATCAAACCTTTTTTCATCAGTAAATTATATTTCCTTGAGAATTTCATACTTTTTAAAGCATGAGCTATCAACAAAACGAGCAAATTCATGCTTGTTATCAATACTGTTCGGAAATATGATCCTATCAACTTTATCGATTCTGACTCGATTATTAGTGGACTTAGTCCTTGATTTCCTTTTTCCCATATCTGCGAAAATATGAAAAACCCTAGTTACGGTTTTGACTAGTCTTCCCCAATATGTTCGAACACATAATAAGATATAATATTTTACAGGAAGACTTGAGATCAAAAATCGGAAACATCCAATTTTAGGAAATACTAGCAAAATCGGAAACCGACACTTGTGAGGAGACAACTAATTTTGTATCTAGGTCTCTCTTTTGGAAAACCGGTTCTTCATGGACTGGATCTTTATTTCGGATTGATTCCATGTTTTTATCCAAAAGTATGTTTACTCTTTTATTACCAGAGATTGATAATATTACTTGAAACTCACTCAAGAATCTTATAGAGTATACAGATACATGTTTGAACAAACGATGATATTTGTTAAGAATACCACTTGAATCATAAATCCTGTAGAATTCTAAAAGATCACTTGCTTCATTAAAACAGTTGTGAGGTGTATGAAGCAATCCATTGTTAACATAATTATTAACTGAAAACTCAATCCTTGGAGGATTACATATTTTCCAAAATTGTACCAATAGAGGCGAATCATTAACAATCTTTGATCTGAAAATGTATACAAATATACTTTGAAAGGCTATCCAAAATATATTTAAGATTCTAGATTTCACAAGAACACTATAGCCGAGGTTCATAAATTTTTTAAGTAGAATCTTATGCATCTTCAAGATACAGTATGTCTCAT
Organism: Papaver bracteatum; assembly: GCA_023529315.1. Lineage (NCBI taxonomy): Eukaryota > Viridiplantae > Streptophyta > Magnoliopsida > Ranunculales > Papaveraceae > Papaver > Papaver bracteatum. The sequence continues at coordinate 753,506 of JAJJWX010005052.1, read as the reverse complement.
TGACCATTACATCATTACTTATCATAATGATATACAATCCTATGACAATCAAAGGATTATGTAATTCATTCATGTCACACATATGCATAATTCCTAACATGTTTAGGAATAAAAGTATTGCATACTTCATATGTGTTATCCACCATGAATTCCTGAAGTAGTCAAATCCTGCCATTATGTTAACTGAATCATTAACCAGAATCAATTCTTATAGGATGGATCGCACCAAAAACAGATTGTTAGATTTTTTCGTGTTTGCCTTCTCTGATACCAATTGAAAAGGCGAGGGTAGCCCAAATATACCTCAAGCTATTACTTTTCCTTCATATAAGTCCTTTCCCCGAAAGTGATTGTATATGGACTGAGTGGAGACAATACAACAAATCAGTTCATACTTTGTGTGATTGTCTATGGATACGAAATCGAGACAATACAACAACAAAGTGTGTTTACTTGATACAAAGGTTCAGACTTAACCAAACTCAATAGGATTCACGTATCAAGTAAATAATAATTAACGTTTGTGCAATTTACTTTAATTATAATAAAACAATTATAATGCGGAAATATAAAGTAAATGACACAGCAAGATTTTGTTAACGAGGAAACCGCAAATGCAGAAAAAACCCGGGACCTAGTTCAGAATTGAATACTCTCAGGATTAAGCCGCTATACAAAATAATACCAACTTCGTATAGTTGAGATCAAGAAACTAAGCATATAGTTCACCTAGTTCTGTCTATATTCCCACGCCTCCAACCTGTAACAAGTCACGTACTTGGACCAATTCCTTTGGATCGTATTCCAAACAGTAAAGGAACAACAAATCTCTTTGGTATCAACTCTCTTCAACCAAGTGATATGAGTTTCACAGAGGTTCCCTTGTTTATCTTAACATAAACTCCTTTGCTAGGTTGCAAGATATATTGTATGTTCAATCACCCAAAGGAAATCATTAAGATTAATCCAATCAATATCTTTAATCACAAGGAAACGTATTGATGCCGATCTTCCTCAACGATTCTATCAAAATACCTAAAAGGATAAATCAATTATAGTCGGATCCTCTTTTTCCCAAACAAGTATTGTGCACACCAAAGATTGTAAAAACCAAGTCAGAAATCTTCAATATCTTCTTTGTCTTCAAATCCTGTTAAATCTACAATAAACACCTGCACGCAACTACTTGAATCTCTTGTAATCAATCACATACAGAACGAAGTCTGTTAACAATGGATTATCACAAGATCATCTTTAGATCTAACAACAGTCTAATGATCCCTGTGGAAACCTTGAACTAGTTTGAGTGAATCTTATATCAGAAGTGAAGATTCTCAAGCATAAACAAACTAGGTGCAATCAAAGTTTAACCACAATATCTAGTTTCCCACCAACGGGTCGCGCTAGAGCTTCTCAATCCCAAAGAATACTTTAAATTGAGCGGCCGTAAGAGATTTCACCTAATTAGATTACTCTCCTCTCAGATAGGCGGCTTCACCAGTAACAAAGACAAAAGAGTAAGTCTAATGTTACACAAGATTAGTTTGCTAGAAATGCAAACTCAAAGTATTTATAGATAAGGAAGTTTTGACACCAAGGAATTTCCAAAACCGAAAATATTCTCAAGATATTTTTCATTACTCCACCAAATTCGGATTTCATAACTCCTGTGTATGCACTGTCCAAAAATAATGATCGAAATCTCCTTGGAAAATCTCTAATTAGTAAATACACATTACTAATTCTTATTTTCCATATATAATTAAAAATACTTAATTAAAAATATTCTTAACTTATTTAAATTCGATCTTGGGATTTACTTTCTTATTAGCCTTTAAGGAATGTCTTTGAACAATAAAGAATAAGCATTAATGCACCCTATTCAAAGAGTGGCGACATCTTACTCTTGCAAGTCTTTTCCATGCTTGCTCACTTGAAACCGATTTACCACACTTCCAAACAAGTTTAGAATTGGTTCATCTGACTTTCAAGAACTATGTGATTGATTAAGTACCACTCAATCACAACTCATGGGCTTACGGTTCTACCAAAACAAGTTTCAGTTCTACCTTCATGTGACAATTGTGCATAGTTACACTAGCTTACCAAAGATACGGCTGACTAGGTACTAGGATCGGTTCCCCACATATATTTGGTATCTAACTTGTATGCACTGCACATGTTCATAGGATCGGTTCCCCCTTCCCAAAAACGTGTTGCAAATGTTCATAGGATCGGTTCCCCTTTCTTCCATAAACCTTGTTGCACCTCATACAAGGATCGGTTCCCCTTGTGATGCACTGCACCTCTTACTAGGATCGTTTCCCCTTCTCCCAGTAATAAGTTCAGACACTAACAAACCGATCATACCCTAGGTGATTACTTAAGATCGGTTTCACTAATAAAAGTCATACCAATACATAAGTCAGGCATCATGTGAATAGTTTTACCAAGAACACAAACAAGTCATGAGAGGTTATACTAATCACACATATTGGTCGTTCATAAGATATGCAATGAAGAACAACCCAAATAATGCCTGACGATTTCCTTTTTGGTTCACAACACATATCATGAACTTACTTCCTTAGAACAAATGTAAGCATTGTTCCCTAGGATGAAATCGTCACCTCATACCCATACATAATCGAAATAGCATTCATACGATTATGTCGATGTCTTATATACAAAGTTTAATGGTTAAGCAAGAAACTTCATATTGTATTCCTTAATACTATGTCTATCTAGAGTGTCCATGCTTCGCAGTTTTATGTTTTCAATATACACGACTTGAAAGATACGTTAGGGAATGAAACAGTTCAACTCAAATATCACTAACCTCAAGTGGAAGGATGATGATGTCGTTGTAGCTCCGTACTTCTTCACTTCTTCAAGTCTTCGCAATACTTGTAATGTCTCACCCTAATACTTTCAATCTAACCTATACGAAGTTGACTCTAGTACATTTAAATCAAACGACTTCCTAAATGAGTTTTGGTCCACTAAAATATGACAACCAAACTTGACATACCAACGCTTGATGGGTTCAACCGAGCAATGCTCTAAAATACACACTTTGTAAAGAGAGAGACACATTTTTTAGAGAGAGACTTTATTTTGTTTATCATCTTCTTTCCCAAAAACTAGATCTAGAGCTCTATCAAAAAACCATTAATGGAGATTCTAAATGTAACACTTATGTAATTTCAACAATCATAGTGAAGAACCATGGATGTAGTTCACATTGATCGAACCATGTAAAAAATCCTTTTGTCCATTTATAATTTTAGCACTTTAATATTTATTTTGATTACGAATTATACTTAGATTTCTACAAATTCTTAAGGGGTGTTAGTTGTGGGATTTACTGCAACTACATTTTGGCGCTAGAAACAGGGAGGAGTAAAGGATTTATCCTTCCTGTAAATTCAAGTGAAGATTAGCTACTTTTTATATCTTTCTGGATCTATAAAATTCAGGGAAGAAAACCCAAGTTTCAATGGAAGATTTCCATGTTCAGGAGAAAAATCAGGAGGCAAATTGTTGAAGGAAATAAAGGAAGGCGGAGATAAGGATAAGAGGCAGGCGATGTGATTTCGGTCACAAGCGAATTCTATCACAGATGGTTAAAGGTCGAGAGAAAAACCTATAGGTCATGAGTTCGAATTTGCGCTTATACAGGAGCCAGCTCAGTTGTTAAAGCGCGAAGTTAATAAGTAATAGAATTCGAGTTCAATTACCACCTCATGCGTGTCTTTTTTCGCGTATTTATATTTAAGCTATTAAGGGTGAAGATGAGGATAAAGGTATGCAGTTGTTTAGTTATTTCGCACAACAGAGTTGTCACATATGGTTCAGTATGGTATATCGCAACTCTCGCACATTTGTTTTTGTTACGCGAAATTTATACAGAATTGCTTCTCGCACGGTTGGTCTTTGATTACTTCGCACAGTCTTTGATTATTTCGCATTCATAAGCTAGCACAGTTGGTAGAGCGAGTTTTAGTGCTCGGGATCGAGTCTCACTTCGTGCTGAATTTTGACTTCGTACAACATTTTTACTTCGCGCATACTTGGTTAAGTATTCGCGTTACATTATACTTGCGCGAATTAGAGATAGCACGGTTGATCAAGAGGCATGTATGCGAGTGGAAGGTCATGAGTTCAAGTCTCACACACATCATTTTTTTTTGCAGCGCGAACATTTGCTGATCAGTTCGCCCAAGCCCATTACATCTTCAACTTAACAGAGTGGCAACTTCATGCCATATACTTCTCGCACGAGATTGACAGCAACAACAAATCACATGAAAGCTAAGTACCACTTTTCTTGAAAATTTTACTTACAGCAAATAAAAAGGTTTTGATTTGATTTACTACAACGCGATACAATCGCACAATTACAAAGATTCGAGAAAAATCTCGCACATATCAATTTTTAATATTTCTCTTGAATAATTGCTTTGCTTCAACTGATATGGTATTTAACATGGAGAGTAGTAGGAGGCATAATAAGACCTATACAATAGGCTAAATCAGACTTCATTAGGATCATTTCCATGGGAAGTATTTATCAAATGAGACGAAACAAGTCATACAAAGGAAATGAAACAAACAAAACGATTTGAAATCACACATAAATGAATTTTTTTGATATTTGAAATGTTGAATGCTAATTTAAATTCTTATTTGTATTATAATATATCATGAGGCAGAGAATATGGAGTAGTAGTTTCATTCACATGCTTCTTATTTGTTCGCATACTTCTTATTCGCAATCGAGGATGAATACTTCTTATACTTCTCAAATGATACTTCTTACTTCTTATACTTCAAGGGTTGATACTTCATGCATACTTTGCACAACAATTCTTCAAAACTTCACAAAAGAATAGAGGAAAGTATGTACTTTTCAATGTTAGTATTCTTTCGCTCGTTCCTTCAACAACAAAGATCAAAGGCTACCCCAACATCACGCATCTCGCTCCAACGACTACAACAAGGCGGGTTTTTTTCTTAAAGATCGCTCTTCAAGCAATATTCAAGAAAAAAAAGGCAAAATGTAGGGGGGAAATATTGCATAACACATTTTCTTAGCGCGCGAGATTCATTCCTTAGCGCGCGAGATTCATTAATTTCCTTAGTGCGCGAGATCCATTCATTTCCTTAGTGTGCGAGATTCATTTAGTTCCATAGCGCGAGATCCATTCATTTCCTTAGCGCGCGAGAGAGCGTAGCATGTGCGTGAGAGAACGTAGCACAACACGAGTTGAGGTGAAATTAGCTGTACTCCACTACATGTTAGTTATCAGGCACTATGTAAACACCTATATAAAGAGAAAGTCAGGAGAGAGAAAAGGAGGATACACACTTTGTAAAGAGAGACACACATTTTGTAGAGAGAGACTTTATTTTCTTTATCATCTTCTTCCCCAAAAAAACTAGATCTAGAGCTCTATCAAAAACCCATTAATGGAGATTCTAAATGTAACACTTATGTATGTAATTTCAACAGTCATAGTGAAGAACTATGGATGTAGATCACATTGATCGAACCATGTAAAAAATCCTTGTGTCCATTTACAATTTTAGCACTTTAATCTTTATTTTGATTACGAATTATACTTAGATTTCTACAAATTCTTAAGGGGTGTTAGTTGTGGGATTTCCCGCAACTACACCAACAAAAATACAACCCAAGGTGATTACAATTACAATTGGACGTACCTGCAGACTACATTGGAACTACGTAGTACATGAACTCAATGGCTACACAATTCATAATTACATCATGCTACTTTTAGGTCCCTCCTTAGTCCTTAGCCAAAACCTAAACCGAATTCGAAGATATATGGTTAATATGGAGAAATAGAAATTAATCATATGTGAAGAACCAAAACTGAAACTATAAATGAAAGTACCTGGTACTCTATCAAATTAATACACTCTCTTCTCCAAAAGGTGGATCTCCTCCCTAATCCTCATCTTGATCAGTTCTACACTAGAGAAATCCATCCTGAAAATTTGGTAGAAACTTAAGAATCGGGCAATCAAAGAATTTCAATGTCAGAAAAGAGTTCAGGACTGTACGTTCAGATCAACCAAGTTCAAAATTTCATCATCAATAATTCGAAATCCTTGAAACTGATTGCACCATTCAAATTTTTGAGTTTGAAGATTACAATCGGTTTGGAGTATCCTGCAGTAGGAATGAAACTACCTGTTCAAACCTTGAAAGATAGAAAGAACAATAATGTAATTTGATTTCACTATTGAGGACAAAAATTGAATTGAAATTATAAACAGAGATACTACCTGCTACTAAATCATCAAAGTATTCAAGTTTGTAATATGAGATAGACGGAATCAATCACTGGAAAGTGGTGATGAATTTGCTTGTCAACCCAAACAATGGTCTCTGATTTAACACCCCTTGATACTATCCATTAAATGCAGTTATATTCAGCTGCACAACATAGCCATATATACCAAATCAAAAGTAATCCGAAAATCAAGATAGGAGAAAGAAAAATGAAACTATAAGGAGAGAGAGAGTATGCCTATGCCGCCTAACAGTTTGGTACGGCCCTGGAGAGAGTACCTGTTACTTATTCATCAAATTAATCAAGTCCTCATAAGAAGATGGATCTCCTCGCTGTTCGTCTCTTTGAATAAAATCAACGTAAAGGTGGTGAAGACAGGAGATTGATTTGAGATCATAGGTTAATGACTCTTTCACTTGTGGGCAATTGAAGATGAGTAATTGCCGAAAAGAATTCAATCCTCGTAAATCTGGCAGAAACTTTAGAACCGGGCAATCTCTCAAATCCAATTCTTGAAGAGAAATATTGTTGAGTTTAGTGCCATACAGAGCATCCACGTTTTCATTCTCATCAGCATTTACACCAAAGCCTTTAAACTGATTGCACTCTTTAATCTTCAGAAGTTGAAGGTCACCATTGTTTTGGAGTATGCTTATTGGGAAGCATATAAGATCCTCAATATTACCCAACCACAGGCATCTGAGAGATGTCTGGTTTCTCCCAACTGAGCATACTAACTTGGGGTCCACATTCCTTAATACCAAATACCGTAGAGATGAAAACGAAGGGATTTCTGTTAAACTTTTGCAGCCAAGAATCCTGAGATACTGAAGACAAGGAGAATATGAATGACAGAATTCTTCGAGCAACATATCAGTAAGAAGTAGATCAAGTAAAGAAGGAAATCCCCCAATATCCAAACTCTTTAAAGACATTCCTTCAAGCTCTAGAAACTTGAGACGAGGGAGATGCGCCGCCTGAAGTTGTTTAATCTCTTTACAGTTTTTAAGTTGTAAGTCTACCAATCCTGGAAGACATGAAGTACGCATCCACGTAGGAAGGTCCCATCCCATAAATCCATAAACTTCCAACGTTCTCAAGCCAGTGGGAGGTTGGAGAGCTTCAAACACTTTAAGATGGTTCCAACTCTTCAAAAACAGCTGGCTCCCCCTCAATATGCCCAATTCTTCATCTGTTTCATTCCAAAATAGTACCAACCTCTGAAGATTCTGTTTGCCTTTTAAATTTGCTCTCTCAGCATCTTTTGGATCTTTCACGTTCTGAAGTTGATGAATACCTAGCTTCTCGAGAAAGTTTAGGTTTTCTAACTCTTCAACACCAACATTACATTCAGTTTCATTTATAAGTTTTTCTGGTACCGAGTAAAGCATCTCTTGAAGATAAACTAGCTTTCCTATACCCAATATTATTTGGTTTGGTGGAGGGTATACAAACTTTCTAAGTTCTACCCAATTTGTGACATCTTTGGGAACCTCACACTCGAAAAGATCCACAAACTCAAGATTGTTGAGGTTAGCACAAGACTCGGGTAATACTTTAATCTCAGTACCATCTAAGTTAAGATATCTCAACTGAGTTAAAGCTCCAAAATCGTTAGGTAAGGCTTCAAGTAATGGGCAGTTTTTGAAATTAAATATCCTCAATTTAGCAAGACCTGCCACATACTCTGGTAAGGCTTTCAAATTTCTGCAGGTATTGACGTCTAATGTTTCCAAATTGGAGAGGGTGAGGACGGAAGAAGGTAATTCTTCAATAGGGTTTAATGACAAATTTAGAAATCTTAGATTTTCCAAACCAGAGATTGAATCAGGAATGACTTTTAATTCACAATTATTGAGATCCAACACTTGCAAATTAGAAAGTCTTGTGACGGAATCAGGCAGTTCTTCCATATAAGTGACAGAAACTTCAAGATATCTTAATTTTTGTGAAGACTGAATGTTTGAAAGAAAGTTTTGAATTTGAACACCGGATACTCTGGTCAATAACAATGTCTCTAAATTAAAAAGTTTATTGATGAACTGATCATTACCTACTTCCGTAGCATCAAAACAGCATAGGTGGAGGTACCTCAAATGTTTTAGCTTAAAACTCAAAGAACGTAGCTTTGGGAAAACAGGATTTGGTGACGGACTCACATGTAACACACGTAATTGCTTAATTCTTGAAAATACAGCGGCTGAATCCAAGTTAGAACCTTCAGGGACGAAAACTGTCCGCAACTTCTTTGCCTTGCTTAAGATTTTCAAAGATGCTCCTGATATGTCTTCATCCACACCTAAGTGTAACCGACGAACTTCGGAAACATCATTGATCTCATTTACTCTGAGAGATACCAACTCATTTTCCCCAATAACATCTTTTGCTAGATCATGCACAAGATCATGCATCTGGCACGTTTCAATGTCATCTAATTCATTCTTCTTGAAATCCTGGAAAAAGGAGCGCCACGCCAGAGTTTCAAAATAATCACGTCCTAAGTCTTCAACTGATCTTTTGTTTTTTACATCAGATTGCTTAAGAAATCCTTCTGCCATCCAAAGATGAACCACATTTTCTTTACTAATCTCCCAATTCTTGGGAAAGATTGAGCAATACGAGAAACATTGTTTCAAATGAGATGGCAAGTTGTTATAACTTAATCTTAAAACCGGTAGGATTTTTCTTTTGCTTTCTGGAGTATTCCAGATATCATCATCCCTAATTGATATCCAATCACTTTCTTTCTTATTTAAGCGCATTAGACTTCCCAGAAATTTTGCTGCTAGTGGTAAACCACAACATTTCTTAGCTATTTGTTTTCCTATGTCTGACATTTTTGGAGCATCTAATGCTCCACCGGGGGAAAAGGCTTTCTGCTTAATAATAGACCAACATTCTTCATTTTCTAATTGATTCAAATTGTAAGGAGGAATACTTCCCCCAACAACAGATGCAACTTGCTCATTACGTGTAGTAATCAATATTTTACTACCTGGAGCACCAGCGAGCAACACAGACTTGAGGTTCTTCCATTGATCTGAATCTTCACTCCATAAATCGTCTAGTACTAACAAATATTTCTTCCCTCTTAAGTTGTCTTGAACTATTTTTACTAGTACTTGGAAATTTGAAACCCTATGAAACCTAGTTTCAGTAATGGACTCCATTAATTTTACTAAGAAGATTTCAATATCAAAAATTTCTGACACATGGACCCACATTAATGGCTCAAACACTTTCTTTATAAACTCGTTTTTGTAAACTAGTTGTGCAAGTGTTGTCTTACCCACCCCCCCCCATACCCACTATGGATATTACGGGAATCTTTTCAGAAAATTGACGAGGAAGGGCAGAAGGTGATGTTGCTGTTGATGATGGTGAAGTGGAGTTGGTTGTTAAAAGTTCTATTAATTGGGATTCATCATACTCCCTCCCAATGATTTCAGACTCATTTACATGGGATGTGTCTTGCTGGTCCAGCTGGTCAGTACTTTCACCATCAGGATTAGGTGTAGTAATTTCCAACTGAAACCTACTCATACCAAGAGTAATTTCATCTAATCTAATATTAATATCTTTAATTTTCTTAGCCATTTTCAAGCGAAATGCAATTGGAGGGTTTGAAGATGAAGCGAAATTAAGTACCTTATGCGTACGCTTCAAGCTATCCTCTGTATCAGATCGACGCATGTCCTCATAAGAGAACTCATCCATCACGTCATCAATATCATAAGCAATGTCCTTGAGCCTTCTCAACCAAAGTCTTACAAGTTGTTCCTTATTTTGCCTTTTTTCTGCATCAGCAATCCTAGCCAGAATCATTTCCAAGGTACTTTGAAGCTTTTTCATGTCATCTTTGACATGGAAAGTCAAAGCAATGTCTTTGGAAACAATACCTACAAGCTTTTTTAGGATTCCTGTTGCACCGCTCATAAGAATCTCTTCCATGGTTATAAGATGTTTATGGAAGAAGAAACAAGCGAGAATTTGTTTTTAATAGAAATTGAATAAAAAAGAAGAAAGAAGAAACTTAACGGAGTATTATGAATCTCAGATAGTTGTTTGTGTGTAAGAGAGATTTTGCAATTTTGCTTTCCTTAGTTTTTTTTTTTTTTTGATCTAATTTTGCTTTGAATTTATAGATTTGAATAGAAGCACCGTGAAACTAAACCGCATACTACATATCCGAGTTTCGCTATGTATTTTATCTTCAGAAGGTTTCGTATGCCATTATCTACTTTGCAATAAAGCGTAAAGACCAGTAGTCAATAACCAATCCATATTCTTCCCCACATATTTTGTTTTGTTTTGCCATCATATCATATACCTGCCCAAGAAATTTGTATTCGGATGTCATAAAAGTCACCTTGAATCAATCATCAAGTCATATATTCCACATCGATTTTGCATTTGTCTTCCTAGCTAGTTTCCATTCTATAACCTTGTTTATGCAGGATCAACTTAGAGACAGGACTGCCTACATTAGACGATTCTATAATTATAAGTTTTAATCGACGATTCTTTGAAAATCTTAACTGAACAACTATTTGTACATCTGTAGTTTTCATCATCAATTGGATTTCAACTTTTTTTTTTTTGTGGCTCCTACACCCAATGCTATCATTAAACTCTAATATCCAACTAAAACTATAGAAGAGTCAATAGCTGCCAGCAGCCTGCCATTGTTTACTTTCCAGTAATAATTCAGCAGATGAGTCTTTATCATCCATCCCACCACTTGAAGAGTATGTGGGTTTCAAATCCTCAACTAGTCCATTTTTATTTTCTTATCCAAGACATTTCAATGTATGTATATGCTTAGAGATTCCTTTATTAATATACACAGAATTCTAATCTGAAATGCTAACTATTCTTGGGAGCTAAATGTCTAACCTGGATTATAATCTTCATTGAGCTCTGATTATCCACATGGCAATCAACGTGACGTTGGAAGATGCAAAGAAACATGGATGAATTTGACATCATGAAGCAAACTCCAAAAACAGGAAGCTTCCTTTAATTGACACCAATGGTACATCACTCGGTTTGTACCGAAAAAGAGATTCAACAAAATTGAAATTTCAGCTAAATTTTTCATATCTTTCTGGACCCCAGTTACTGTGTTGCAAATTCAAAAATAAAAATAAAAATCAGATTATTTTCAAATTTGAATTTTGGGAGACGAATTGTTCATAAATCAAATACGTTGAATTATCATCCAGGACTGTAGAAAATCTGATATCAAAGACTTAATAAAACAAACGGATATTCAAACTATTCTTTCAGTTGATGTAAATAATCTCATGGCTCAACAACCTAGCTACTTATAGTGTATGTACATATTTAATCACTCGCCACGTGTCCATGGCTAAACACGTGGGAGGCATGCAACTCGGAGCATCAAGATATGATGCCACATGTGGACAGCTAGGAGACATATCTCATCCACGCAAGATCATCATTTGACAAGATCCGATGGCCAAGGATCGAGGAGCACCAAGATACCAAGACACCGCAAAGTACTGAAAAGCACCCAAAGACTCACTTTATCCCATCTCGAGAAAGATCCAAGATCGACGGATGGGGGAAGTCCAACTAACGCGGATGTGACAGGGGCAGAGGACCATTGTCTGGCGCGTACAGACGACTAAACTACCCGCATTAAACACCCTGAGCAGCATACGTGTCAGCCAACCGGTGCAAGATACGACCGACACTCTTCGACAATGAGCAGAGAGCGCTGGGGGCATCATAGAAGACGAAGAGGTCTGCGGTACTGGCACAGAGCACCATACGATAAGGATACAGCGGCCTCCAGAAGTGGACCCCACGTTGTGACCCTATAAATACCCCTCCCCACTAAGAGAGAGGGGCAGATCGGTTGGAAGAGAGAAGATAGGAAAGAGAATTAGGAAGAGTAAGTAATTCCCCTAATCCCGCAGCCTCAGTTCATCAGTTCATACTCCAAAGTCATTAGACTATCTTTGTAACCAATCTACATATAATAAAACACCAACCCCGTGGATGTAGGCCTTAGTAGTGAACCACGTAAATACTTGTCTCATTTATATTTCGCACTTTATATTCTGTGTTACACATGATAAACTTTACATTATGCTTCAATCTCTATTTATTCTAGTACACGAACATTTTCGATGATAATATACGACTAGACAAGGACGATCCCAAAGGATCTGAGTCAATGAATCGATATAATCATCCCCCTCTACACGTGTAGTGCATAATCCATCGTATTGAGTGTATGCGAACATTGTTTGTGAACTCGTGGATGCCATCAATATTTACATGTTCACAATCTGGCGCTAGAAACAGGGACTCTGTCCCGGTAAAAGATTTATCTTATCCTGTGACATAAGCACCCTGTCTGTTCCGTGCACCGCTCTCTGAAAATAACGGTGCCTGGAGCCTTTTTTATTTTCAACATTCATTAGTAACGCTTGAAAATAACATCTTTATGAGTCTATCCACGCATTATTTAGTAGATCTACGTCTTTATAAGAGTTTTCGAGCTTTGTGACTTTGAAAAACAAAACCTTTGGATAGATCCACGTCTATCTCACTAGATCTACATCTTCGAAAAACGTTTTTAAGCTTTTGTATTTGAAAAATAAAACCTATGGGTAGATCTACATTTATGTCAGTAGATCTACATCTTCCATGGGTAGATTCATGTTCATTTCATATATTTATTAGAGGGTCCGCACCTTAAAAACGATCTTAAAAATATTTGTTAAACTACATTTTCGTCAACAGATTTTCTGTCATATCTACATTTTCTTTTCAAACTACTGTTGATGGTGGTTTTTAGACAAAAGGTAAAATTGTAAAACCCCGAATAACCTAATGTCACCTGTGACACATTTATTAGAATATTTAATACATGTAGTCAGTAATTAATGGGGGGTATTTTTTCAAATTAGGGTTACATCGAGCAAAACCCTAATTCCCCTATGTGCCAATGGAAAATCATGCCAGCCACACCTATCCCAAGCTAGTCGCGCCATTCCAAACGCACTCTTCCTTGGCCCTAGCTATGCTAGTTACACCAACCGCGCCAAAGAATGCCAACCATGCTAGCCGCACCCCTGTGCCAACGGCAAATCATGTCAGCCACACCAACCGCCCCAAAGCATGCCAACCATGCTAGACGCACCCCTGTGCCAATGGTAAATCATGCCAGCCACACCAACCGCGCCAAAGCATCCCAGCCGTACCACGCGCCAAAGCATGCCAACCATGCTAGCCGTACTTCTGTGCCAATGGAAAATCATTCCAGCCACACCAACCGCGCCAAATCATGCCAACCATGCTAGTCTTACCTCTGTGCCAATGGTAAATCTTGCCTGCCACACCTAGCCCAAGCTAGTCGCGCCATGCCAAACGCACTCTGCCTCGGACCTAGCTATGCTAGTCACACCACGCTAAGCCAAACAGCTTTATCTTGGCCCTAGCCGTGCCACCATACTGGCCTTCCCCTTGCGGATACCAAAGTGAAGGCGTGCAACAATCAACGATTGCCCTTCAATCCCAGGAGCAAATCCTGGCCGTCTAAGGTCTTCTCATGGCCTTTCGCACAAAACACTAGCTTGGTCACGCACCTAGCCAAGCTAGCCGCGCCATGCCAAAATCACCCTCTTCCCATCTTGCCAAACCGTGCAACCAAGGGACCAAGCCTCCACGTGCCATTGACACATGCCAACATTCTCGCTGGTAGCCTAGCTTGCAAACTGTGCAACCTAGGCAAAATTGGCCACGCATGCCGTTGGCACATGCCTACTTGCCCCATGTTAGCCTAGGCTTGGAAACCGTGTAACCTAGGTCAACTTTTCCATGCGTGCCATTGGCACATGCCAAATATGCTAGCTGGTAGCCTAGGCTTGCAAACTGTACAACCTAGGTCAACTTGGCCGTGCGTGCCATTGGCACATTCAAAATCCGCTCGCTGGTATCCTAGGCTTGAAAACCGTGCAACCTAGGTCAACTTGGCCGTGGGTGCCATTGGCACATGCCAAATCCACTCGCTGGTAGCCTAGGCTTGCAAACCGTGCAACCTAGGCCAACTTGGCCGTGCGTGCCATTGGCACATGCCAAATCCGCTCGCTGGTAGCCTAGGCTTGAAAACCGTGCAACCTAAGTCAACTTGGCCGTGCGTGCTATTGGCAAATGCCAACCTGCTCGCTGGAAGCCTAGGTTTGCAAACCATGCAACCTAGGTCAACTTGGCCGTGCGTGCCATTGGCACATGCCAACATGCTCGCTGGTAGCCTAGGCTTACAAACCGTACAACCTAGATCAACTTGGTCGTACATGTCATTGGCACATGCCACACACGCCACTTGCATCCTGACATTTCCATTTGCACTCAAGGTGCAACCTGCAACCAAGGCATTCCGCACATGCCATTGGCACATGCCGCATGCGCCACTTGCAGCCTGACATTGCCACTTGCACTCAAGGTGCAACCTGCAACCAAGGAATTTCGCACATGCCATTGGCTCATGACACACGCGCCACTTGCATCCTGGCATTGCCACTTGCACTCAAGGTGCAACCCGCTACCAAGGCATTCCGCACATGCCACACGCGTCACTTGCAGCCTGGCATTGCCACTTGCACTCAAGGTGCAACCAATACTCGAGACATCAACACAAACTGGGGGATGTTTTCCAGGGTCTTGGTTTGGCGGTCATAGCATGCAGTGTACACTACGCTCACATTAATAAAGCGTGAATAGGAATAAAGCGGTCAAATAAATGAGGAAATAATGGTGAAAATATTTTCACCCATAAACACCATGCGGTTACCACCTCCTCCCATTATTTCACCATTTACTCTCTTCCTTCATGAGGACAGGGGACGTTTGAATCTAGACTTGTATAAATAGGTCTTACCTATTTCCACCAGATAACAAGTCTCGGTCAGGAGAAAAACACAACACTCTCAGAAAAGGCAACTTTGCAATCTCTCCAAAAATCTTTCATCTCCTGCAAGCTTCCGAAGCTTTGACTTTCTGATACAAGTCGAGACACTACTCTTCCTGAATTATTCTTGTCTTAACACCTTTCTTCGCTTCCCTCCCCAAATCAACCCTTCTCCTCCACTTTGTGACCGAAGCAAGTCTGGAACGACCATTTCTTGGTTTGGGCCGGACTTGTACAGATTGATATCTCGAATCTAGAAAGTTCTCACATGCAGCACATTTGTTTAGGGTTTAAACCAGTTTCTCACTCACCTACCGAATTTACCAAAATAGGCAAAAACCATTTTTACCCATAAACAATTGGCGACCACGGCGGGAGGATTGATCTCTCGGTTACCATATCAGCTTTTAGAAATCGATCTCATACTTCGATCCAGGCATCATGACTGCATAAGAAAGCAATCTATTTCGGGATCTACAACCCGACTACCAGACATCCTGGTTACCAATCGTGAAACTACATGAAATGGCTGAGGACTTCACAAGAACCGAAAGACATCCTGGTTACCAGTCATGAAGCTACATGAAACGGCTGGGGACGTCACAGAAATCGAAAGCAAACGGTCCAGTCATTAAGTAACTTAAAACGACTAAGGACTTTCCACAATCACGGTGGTGCTTTCCGAGAAATCCGATCTTACACATGAGGATCCCTTATCATCAGGACATCTGGGAAACCGAGTAAGTCTTGCCTAGACAGAATATATATGGTTTACCATTTCAAGTTTTCACGGGAATGATAAAACCAATAGCCATGTTGTGTCCTATCCCATGTCATCTAGAAACACACAATGTTCACGATTCCATATCTTCCCTGGGATATTCGTATCACTTATAATCATAACCAAAAGTGGCATCATCCCTAAAAAAAAAGAAGAGGAACCACATATTCATCTTTTCATATCTTCCATATCCAAAAACGGTTCATCCCGAATAATAACCCAAAACCCTCATAGGTAACACTTGCCTATCAACCCAGAAATCCAGAAAATCAAAACCATAAGGCAGGTGTTTCATTTGCATTTCAAAAAAAAAAAAAAAAACACAGAAGAATTTCAGAAGATAGAAGTGCAAAGGAATCCATTCAACAGTGGTTTACTTTTCTCGAAGAAGACGTCATTCGTTATTTGGAGGACCGCCTGTTTCATCTCCAACTCTTTGTTGCATCACCATGCGTACCGACTTTGCATCATAACGGTTACCAGTTACTATTTATGAAGTAGCTGACGCTACTACAGTAATATTCGAAGAGAGGAACTATATTCCTACATATTTATGGAAGGCATACCTATGGCTAAGGTTTGCACCAACAAAAAAAATAGGAGAACAAACTGAAGGAGGAACGCTGAAGTGCATAGCCAGAATATGCTTGCCCACTTTGTTGCTACCACGCTACCGCTAACACCAGCATTCCATGATCCACCATGCACGCCTTCCAGATATCGATTCCACCGTCCCACAGAAAGAAGCCTCCCGCGCTATAATTACAGCTTGATAGCCAAAGTTCCAGTGCCAACAGTCCGCATCCAAGAAAACACCAGACGTGCTTACCAGACGCTCTTACCGGATGCACATGCCAGACTCACATGTCAGGCACACATGCAACACGCACATGACCGGCCATAATACCACACCCTTTTAAGCACCAAAAGATAGTGTCTCTCCAGTGCAAGATTCTCTGCTCAATGTCTAGCACCGGCAACTTGCATTTTCTAGCGCTGACAGCTTACGTCTTTCAGTAGCCGATAAACCGACAACCTACATCCTTTCCAATACACGCATCTTGCATCTTTTCCAAGACTTGACAAAGTTGCGTCACACTTGCACTTCCAGTTTGCATCTTCCCAGTGTTGGAAGCCTGCATCCTTCTACCATTGCACTTGAACGCCCTATAGGGAATCAGCAATCCAATTTCATCATATGTAAAGATAGGAACGACTTCTCCAAAATCGAAGCAAATCATCAAACCCCCTGGGTTCACGAAGA
This sequence comes from Papaver bracteatum, assembly GCA_023529315.1. Taxonomy (NCBI): domain Eukaryota; kingdom Viridiplantae; phylum Streptophyta; class Magnoliopsida; order Ranunculales; family Papaveraceae; genus Papaver; species Papaver bracteatum. The sequence continues at coordinate 736,194 of JAJJWX010005052.1, read as the reverse complement.
ATCTCTTCCTGTCAAGAGGCGCATGATTTCTGGGGATTTCGCCCACAAAACTGTGCGGTCCATGATAAAATATTTATGTGAGATTCTATGTTTCCCCAAGGAACAACGTCAAGACATATCTACAGCCCTCAACCGCACTTCTTTAGGGAAGCATCTGTTCCAACCAAGGAAGCCGCTCCCAAACTAAAGCACGGTTGATAGAAGAAACCAGCGATTCCTAACCACTGTTCACTTGAAGGATGTCCGGTTTGACAACATAATGATTAACACAACCGCTACGCTTCAACATTCTCTCCATATGCTGCTCCAAGGTCCGAAGCCAAAACTTTAATGTTTAGCTTCCTAAGTTTCAACATCCTCACCAAGAGCCGAAGATACTTCAACGCCGCTTCTTCATGTCAAGGATTATAGTCACATCTAGCCAATATTTTTACTTCCACGGAAGCCCATACAATTCCAGCCAACTTACTTTGTTACCACGACAATGTAGTTTCTTCTGATTACATATCCTACCAAGAAATATTGTCGCACACTCGTTGATACCAACCAGAGACTCACCACAGCAGCAATTACTACAAAGATAGAATCATGTAAACCATGATTGAGGACTGAGGATATACACGGAATCCCTTCACTGTCAAAGATCAAAAGACACAGTCAACCAAAAAGCCGTACTCACAATAAGGTCATCTACTCTTCAAGGGTACATCGCAATAATACCATCATCTCTCTGTCTAGAAGGAGCTTTCAACACTTTACAGGGTCGTATAGGGTCTCAAGCCTGCACTATCAGAATATTTCATTAAGTAATTTATGAGCATCCCACTGTCACATCCAGAAGAGTACGATATGATCATGTCGAATCCTATGGACGGGGAATTCAAGAATATGTAATGAGAGTAGGATATGCATGGGGTCAACCTCCGACGAACCAGTTTCTATTATTCTAGATTCGGGTTCCACCATCTGAGGCTCAATTGGGATTTTTGCCACTTCCATTGCATTGGCAATCAATACTTCATAACCTGGATGCGCAAGTAATTCATCGTCAACAACCCCAGGATTTCTCGTACTAGTGGATCCATGATTCCCAACTTCGTTGTTAAGCACCTAATACGAAGATTACATGGGATTAGGATGGATCAAGCATGGAAACTCAGTACGATCATCAAATTAATAAAGTAAGTGAACTAACATCATTCAAGTTCCTTATTATGCTTCTATGACATGTGCAAGAAGTACCGAAGTCATGAAACACGTTTTCCAAAATTTACAATGCCCTGTGTTCAATTACGAACTGGGAGCAATTGGTGTAAAATATAGTGTTGGTTTATGTACCATTCTCTTCACATGGAAGTCACCAACAACATGTCAAAATTTCATGGAAATCATATGAACGAGCAAGGAGAGGTGACCATAACATCAGACAACACGCAACCTGGAAAAGTTCTGAAAACCTCCTGGAAGTTTACTGTTTCGCATTTTTCATCCCCTAAACGTGCTCGAAATTCAAAAATCTTATTTGTTAAAGCTTGGAAATTTCCTGGGTTTGAAGATATATACGCGGACATCGAAAATCCGACTCCAAACGAGGATTCTACATCAACTTTAGAGAAGCGCGCCAATTAAGGTTTCGGCGTGTCAAAACCTAAACCGCAACCTAAACCTAAATTGCAAGAGCTTCCCAATCCACGCCAGCTTCCCAAACAGCGTCATCTTTCCAACCGGCGCCATCTTCACAATACATGCAAGCTTCCCAATCCTGGCCATCTTCCAAATCCTGTCCAGCTTCCCAATACGTGCAAGCTTCCCAATCCTGGACAACCTCCCAACGTGAAAGCTTCCCAATCCTGGTCAGTCTCCCAATTGCACCGGTCCCACCAAGATCGCGCCAGCTTCCCAATCTCCTAATTTCACCGGTCCACCAAGCTCAAGCCCAGATTCCCAGTTTCCCAATGCCTCATAGCTTCCCAATTGTGACAGCCTCCCGATTTGTGCAAAACTGCCAGAGGCAAGGATTCCAAATCCTATCTACAAAAAGGTCATACAAGCCTCCTCAATCCTCTTTACGATTTACTGTTGATAATTTGTTACCATATTATGCTTACCTCGCAACAAGGGTCCTGTTCCGAGCTAAGCAGGGGACTTTGTTGGGCCAGGTGTGGCTGGTATGATTTTCCATTGGCACAAAGGTGCGGCTAGCATGGTTGGCATGCTTGGTGTGTCTGGCATAGCTAGGGCCAAGGCAGAGTGTGTTTGGCATGGCGCGGCTAGCTTGGGCTAGGTGTGGCTGACATGATTTTCCATTGTCACAGAGGTGCGACTAGCATGGTTGGCATTCTTTGGCGCGGTTGGTGTGGCTGGCATAGATAGGGCCAAGGCAGAGAGTGTTTGGCATGGCGCAGCTAGCTTGGTCTAGGTGTGGTTGGCATGATTTGCCATTGGCATGGAGGGGAATTAGGGTTTTGCTCGTTGTAACCCTAATTTGAAAAAATACCCCCCATTAATTACTGACTACATGCATTAAATATTCTAATAAATGTGTCACCGGTGACATTAGGTTATTTTGGGTTTTACAATTTTACCCTTTGTCTAAAAACCACCATCAACAACTGCATAACTTGTCATGCACCTATAATAATATCTGCATAACATGTTATGCAATCGCGAAAATGGATGCATAACATGTTATGCATCCGAAAATATGGCTGCATAACCTATTATGCATCCGAAAATATGGCTGCATAATGCATTATGCATCGAGAAAATTGTTGCACAATCTTTTATGCATCGAGAAAATAGATGCATAATGCATTATGCATCAATTTTTTAAGTACGCACTAATACAATTGCTAAATAACTTGTTATAGATGCATAACTTTGTTACGCAGTGGAGAAAATGGCTGCATAATTCGTTATGCGTCTGTAGAATGTGTTATGCATCTTTTTTGATGGCTGCATAATAGTTATATATCAAGTTTTCGAAAAAAATTCCTAAAATGATGATCACCTCCGTTTTTTTCGTGAAAAACAAAAATTTGATATTTTTGTTTGTACTCGTTACGTAGCTCTCTTAAAAAGATTTCCAACGATATAAAATTTGTAAGATTTCAAGGCGCGGAATTTTAGATATGTTATATCCAAGTTGCGTTGCCAATTATACCCCTGATGCATAACCTGTCATGCAGATGCATAATCTGTCATGCAGATATTTTTAATAATTTCATATAATTATGGGTGTCACAGAAATAATTATGGATGCCACGGTACCTAAAATTAATTGTGGGCCTGACAATGAGATTTTTTTTTTTTTTGGGCCTGCGCCCAATTTTCCCTATTCAAAGAGAAGATGCAAAACACTTTCTGTAGGTGATATTGTTCAAGCTGAAAAATAAGAATACTTTACGAGTGATCTCATCATTATGGTTTTTCTTATGTCAGAAACTATGAACCTTGACGGAGATACCAGAACGTTATTTTTCTTTGTTGTTTCCTCATATCCAATCACTTTTCAATCCTGGCAAATCCTCATTTTTCATTAACTTCAAGTGATTTATTATGCTATATATATCGATGAATCTGGATTTATAGTCAACTTTCTGAATATATATTTTTGCCAAACTTATTCCAGAACGAAACAGCAGACACATAAGCAAAGACAAGGAACCTTGATGACAAGGAGGAGAGTTGTAAGAGTAGGAGTAGAGATGTGAAATACGTCATGGCGGCACCACCACATCCCTCATCGCTAATTCTAAACATAAACGCCGTGTGGGCGATCAAATGTGTGCACATGCCACATTTGAGGCCGTTTAAATAAAGAGAACTGGAGAGGAGGCATGTATAAGACAACACTCAGTCAAATGACAACAGCGTCAATAGTAGTGTTACAACAACACTAGAAAGAAAATAAAATAAAATCATAGTTCATATAATACTACACTACGGGGGGAAAAGAACTGCCAAAGGAGGCTAACTATATAAATTAGTTGTCAGACCAGTTACTATAGCTATCTGAGATCTCTGACAAATTAGGTTCGATCCAACTGCAGTTTAGTTTCTCCTTCGAATCACGATAATCTTTAGCAGAATGTCTGCTCCCAACACAGTGAAACATGTGTGTATCAAGAGAAAAATAAAAAATTCCTTCGTTGTGCAACCTCGGAAAATAGATCTTGTTCTTCATTTGACCAGTCGGAGCAATTGCTGAGATACAAGATGTATTGCTAATGAACAACATATGCCGTCCCAAATGCTTGACTTCAACCCAAACCATATCAGCATCGTTCGATCAAAAAACACGAACCCTAAATGGCCTAATAGAACAGATAAAAGTTTCCCTTCGCATTCCACCAGGAAAGTCTTATAGATAAACTCACAATTAGGACGGGTCACATTGGCCAATATTTCCCAACTAATGCTGTGCTCTATTGTAGAGACTCCTAAAGTTCCATTGTTGTCTAAGCAATAGAATGCACCGCGATAGAAAACGGGGTTGTTAAAATCCGCCTCGAATTCCATCATTTTCCCGTCCGGAGGTAAATAATTAGAAGTAAAGGAATCAGTTATCCAACGGTCATCTCCCCGTTTAACGAAGAACGTAAAAATATCAGACGCCTCAGACCCCACTCGTTGGCCGATGCCAAAAACTACGCAATCTGAAGAAGTAGGCAAAGAGGAGAACGAGATACCTGAGAAGTTAAGGCAGCGATCATCTGATAAGTCTGGAAGTTTGACGGTTGATCTCGTGAAAGGATTGTAGAAGAACATTGTCTTGCCTTTTGACATGAGCAACCACCCACCTTTTGAAAAGCGGATTCTAAAACCTTCAAACGACTCGGAAATGTTCATGAGGTAGCTCTCATTATTGTGCATTGGATTTACGAATTTGTAAACGGCTTGATCACAGTCAGGAAAAACCATCCATGGGGATGCATCAGTGATCTGTAAAGTCCTAGTAGAAAAGGATCTTGTCAAACTTATTAACGATCGATATTTTTTACTCACTGCACGCAAATGTAGGTAATCAACTGGATGAAGAAAATCTGAAATCAACTGCAAGACATCATCATAAAGCATATCGCACGAATTCACTTCTCCAGTATCCGTAGCTACATCAGCTTTGTATTCCACTGCCTTGACAACTTTACCCACATCTTCATCCGTACTTAAAATAACTTCCGCAGTTCTTCTATCCTCGACCCTCGTAGTTGCATTAATCATGAGCCATTCACCAGCCAGCCATGGCGAAGATATATCTGGACATGGTAAAGATAGTAAAATACTGTCGTCTTCAGAAGTATATTTATACACCCCCATATCCATATATTGCGTATAGTACACACAACCCCTGGAAAAACCCAAGTCTGAGGCCAAGCAAGACAGCTGCTGATATTCACCTAGAAAGAAGACATAATCATCCAAACGTTTTACTTTCTCCCAAGCCAGTGTTGGAGTTAATTACAATAATCGAATGCAAATGGGAAATAATACTTAGATTACACTGATAGTATTAACAAATAACTCAATAAACTTAGTAGAGGCACGTATGAGATACGCTGAGCTAAAGGTAATATTGCCTGTTACTCCTCTGAGATGCTATAGCAATTAACAAATTACCTCCAGGATACAACTACTGTTAGTTCTCCTCTATGTGTAGCATACACAGAGAGAACCCTTAGAACTTGGCAGCAAAAATGAAAAACAAAAACACAAATCGAAACTACAACCAGTTTCAGATAAATATAAAAACTAATTTATGTTTCTGTAAACTAATTTCTGTTAAACAAATTTTCTGTAAACAAAGAAGTAGTTATACAAAATTATGTTTCTGTAAACTACAACTTGTTTAAGATAAGAACTCGATTTTATGTTTCTGTAAAAAAGAAATTGTTTCTGAAAGCATAAGAAAAGAAGAAGAATTTCGAAGAGAAGAGTTACGAAAGGTATATTTTACAAATGAAGTTTACAACTCGTATTTATAGCAAGAAAATGTTCGAACGTTGGAAGAGAATCCAAAGCACGACAGACTGTCCGTGATTCACGCATCTCGAACGTTGCAAAAGTAAGGTAAAAATCGCGTTAAAAGAACAGTGCACACGCATTCAAAATTTGCGAGATTCTTCTCGAGGAAAACAGTGTGTACAGGTGTCAAGAAAACCGTGTGACACGCGTGAAAGAAGATGCTTCTCGAGGCTGTCGGATATCCAAAACCGAGAAGGCAAAGAATAAAATTCTTTACATGTGTGGGAGAAGCGTGTGGTAAATTTCAGCAAAAAGAAAGGATGGGTCGGATACACCCACACCCACACCCACACCCACACCCACACCCACTCCCACTCCCACGCCCTTGCCCGCGCCCGCGCCCGAGCCGAGCGAGCGTGCGTGCTTCTGTGCGAAGCACCGCATGAACGGGAAAGGCAATAAGAAATGCAATAAGGTTTAGGAAACCTTGCCATAGTCTAGGGCTTTCCCCATACACAAAGGTCTAAATACCCAAAGGGCCATGCCCTTAAGGCTAAACCAATGTTATTTAAGTCTAAAACTCTAAATGTTTTAGTCTATATGGGACTAATGTTTTATTCATTCACATGAAAAAAACATCTAGGGAGCATAAGGTCTTGGGATCAAAACATGGTTCATGCATTTTTAATTAAATTTTTAAAAACATTTTTTCTAACAATCCCCTACATGAATAATAAAACATGTCGATAAAACACGAGAAAACATAAGGCAACAATATAGGCTAAGGTGTCCCAAAGATTGAACCTTAACTTAGTGAAAGGTTACCTGAACTGCTTGTTGATACGGTGAACGCAATGTCTTGAACCGCCAACAATAAATGCAATTCAGAAATAACATCCACACTTGATGCCTCAACCGATGAAAACAGCTGCCAAGCTCTTGCGGTTGTGCCCATTTTGGCCGTGGGCTAAAATCCCGGACTTAATGAATGTCTCTAGAGAATCAGCTCAAATTCTCATAGGAAGCGGCCCCACTTCCAACTTCCACAAAGGTGAGTCCATAAAGAGTGTCCTGCCACACCCCGCTTTAATCAAAGCCATGGTACCCATTAAGATCGCAAAAGATCATCCTTTATTTTTGCAGGCAGCACTATCGCACAGTTACACCATATGGAGGGACAAAGATAGTGCTTTCCCAATATCACCATAAATTAGTTGTCTCATTGAACCTTGATCTTGGAGATCCAATCACAAGGTTGAGTATCCTTCATGGTGATTTATTCAATGAGCTTAAGTCCCATCCCCCTCGATGTAAATTTAACTTCCTCTCTGGTTAAGCCTTTCGTCAAAGGATCTGCAAGATTATCTTTGGATTTTACAAAGTCTATCGAGATAATACCAAAGAGAGAGTAGTTGTTTCACTTTGTCTTGTTTCTTCTTCGTATATGTATAGACTTCCCGTTGTATACATTGTTCTTTGCGCAACCAAGAGCAGCTTTTTACATCACACAAAGGATTGCGATTGAAGACACAAGCTTGGGCCGTAGTGGAATTCCTCCCGAAACATCGTATCCATTCAGCTTCCTTTCCAGCTTTTTCGAAGGCTATAAATTCAGACTCCATAGTGGATTTAGCTATACATGTCTGTTTGGTAGACTTCCATGAGACACATGCACCTCCAAGTAAGAAGATGTACCCACTAGTAGACTTGCACTCTTCTGAGTCTGATATCCAGTTGGCATCACAATATCCTTCCAAAGACAAAGCAGGATACTTCCCAAAACTTAAGCAATAGTTTGAGGTCCCTCTCGGGTAACGTAAAACTCAAGAGAGCATTCCAGTGATCCTGCCCTGGGTTTCAAGTATACCTGCTTAATCTACTCACGAGTAAGCAATATCATGTCTTGTACAGTTCATCAAATACATAAGACAACCAATAATGCGAGAATACTCAAGTTGATCAATACCCTTACCCTTGTTCTTTTTCAATTTACAAGTGGGATCAAAAGGAGTATATGCAGGTTTAGCATTTTCATAATTAAATCTCTTTAGTACGGTTTCAGCATCATGAGATTGACTAAGACTATATCCATCAGACATCTTTCTGATTTTCATCCATAAGATTACATCAGTAGGGCCTAAGTCTTTCATGTCAAAATTATCTCTTAGCATGCTTTTAATGGTATTAATAATATCAAGGTTACTGCCTAATATGAGCATATCATCAACATATAGGCATACAATAACATGTGAATCATTCACAGATTTAATGTAAACACATTTATCAGATTCATTAACCTTGAAGCCATTAGTTATCATAACATGATCAAATTTTTCATGCCACTGTTTAGGTGCTTGTTTTAAACCGTACAGAGATTTGTTCAACTTGCAAACTTTGTTTTCACAACCTTTTACAATAAAGCCTTCAGGTTGGTCCATATAAATTTCTTCATTCAAATCACCATATAAAAATGAAGTTTTAACATCCATCTGATGTATATGCAAATCATAAATTGAAGCTATAGCAATCAACATCCTAATCGAGGTGATTTTAGAGACTGGTGAATAAGTATCGAAGAAATCTAATCCTTCCTGTTGTCTATAGCCTTTAGCTACCAACCTAGCTTTATATTTATCTATAGTTCCATCTGTTCTAAGTTTCCTTTTGAACACCCATTTGAAACCTATGGATTTACTTCCAGGAGGCAAGTCTACAAGCTCCCAAGTTTCGTTTTGCTGAATGGACTCCCATTCATTTAATGAAGCTTCTTCCCAGAAAGGAGCTTCTGGAGAAGTCATAGCTTCCTTGTAGGTTTGGGGTTCAGACTCTACCGTAAGAGTCAAAAAATCTGGCCAAAACTTGTTTCAGTTCTAACCCTCTTACTTCTTCTTGGTTCAGTCTCATACTCCAAAGTTGGAGTTTGACTAGTCGATGGAACATCCGGGAGGTCATCATGGACCCTTTTCCGAGGTCCAGACCTTAAAGGAAATATGTGTTCATAAAACACAGCATCTTTAGATTCCAATATGGTGTTCTGACCAATGTTATTATGGTCAGAACTGATGACCATGAACCTGTATGCAATTGTATGCTCAGGATACCCTAAGAAAACACAATCGATTGTTTTAGGTCCTATTTTAGTTTTCTTGGGAAGAGGAATGGCCACCTTGGCCAAACACCCCCACACTTTAAAGTATGCATAGGAAGGTTGTTTACCATTCCACAATTCATAAGGAGTTTTATCATATTTTTTAAATGTAACTCGGTTCAGAATATAGCAAGCAGAGAGGATAGCTTCCCCCCACAAGTTCGAAGATAACCCCGAACTTGTCAACATAGCATTTACCATATCTATGAGTGTTCTATTTTTTCTTTCAAAATACACCATTCGATTCTCGTGAATATGGTGCGATTGTTTCATGAATGATTCCATTATGTTTACAAAACTCACCTATGGGTATCACATACTCACCGCCACGGTCTGACCTAAGAGTTTTAATTTTAACTCCTTTTTGGTTTTCTACTTCAAGTTTATAAAACTTGAAAGCCTCTAAGGCCTCATCTTTACTTCTAAGAAGATGAACCTGACAGTATCGTTTGTAATCATCTATAAAAGTGATGTACCATTTTTTACCACCTCTTGTTGATGTTGATTTCAAATCTCCTAAATCCGAGTGTATTAGTTCCAAAGGAACTGTTTTACGTTCAATCCTTTTATTAAACGGTTTTCTTGTATATTTAGATTCAACACAGATTTCACATCTTTGATTTTTATCAAAGTTTATTTTTGGTATGCAACCTAAATTATCAAGTCTTTCTAGAGATTTGAGATTAACATGTCCAAGTCTATCATGCCAAACATGTGAAAATTCACAAACATAAGCAGAAGAAGATGCAGTAACATTCAATTTCAAATCAGATACACTAAGCTTAATCATGTTATTGGTAACATAACCTTTTCCTACGAATTCACCATGCTTAGAAATAACAACAGTATTAGATTCAGCAACAATCTTAAAACCTCTTCCTAGTAAGATGGTTTCTGAGATAAGGTTTTTGCATATGTCTGGGATGTAAAATACGTCATTCAATGCGAGAGTTTTTCCTGAAGTTAGCTTCAGTTCGACCTTGCCTTTCCCCACTACTTTCGCGGTGGAAGAGTTTCCCATGAACAGTTTCTCATCATCTCCTACTATGGCATAGGAGGAGAAAGCATTTCTGAATTTACAGACATGCTTGGCGGCTCCAGAATCAAGTCACCAGTCTCTCACATTAGTCATACTAGAGACAAGGTCGACTTCGGACCATGCCGATGAATTATCCGAGTCCTCTACTATGTTTTCCTTATTTTTCTGTTTTGGATCATATTTGATCCTTTTAGGGGCCTTACAAATCTTTAGCCATATGTCCCGGTTTACCACAATTAAAACAGTCGCCTTTGATGGTGTGCTTAGTGACACCACCCTAGGCTTAAAATTGTTACCTCTGGGTTTTCGACGTCTGTTCGTCTATTACCCATTTTTTGGATTCTCCAGAGTTTTCTTTGAAGCGACTTTATCATCCAAAACATGAGCTTTGTTGGACATGTTTTTGCTCAGCATCATGCTCTTGTCCTTGCTGCACATAAGCTCCTCAACCTGGATCTTTTTGCCAAGCTCCACCATGGTGATTTCACGAGTCTTGTGTCGCAGCCTCCTCTTGTATTCGCTCCATGAGGGTGGAAGCTTTTTAATCACAGCCGATACTTGTAGAGCTTCATCAAAAGTCATGCCTTGACAAGAATCTCGCTGATGAGGAGTTGAAGTTAAACGAACTGTTCTACCACAGCTTTTAAATGTCAGTAATGTTGTATTCTAAGAACTTAGCCATCAAGAACTTCTTACTTCCAGCAGCTTCAGCATGATATTTTTCTTCTAGATCTTCCCATAAATCAAAAGCATTAAAATCTTCTTTTGCATTATAGAAGTCATACAAGGAGTCATCAAGACAGTTAAGAATATGATTCTTGCACAAATAATTCTTCCTATTCCACATGTCCAATTTATCTTCATTACCACGGCGATGAAGTTTTCTCGAAGGTTTTTATAAAGCATATCCATCTAACCTTTAGTCGTTTAGGAAGAATAGCATTTTAGACTGCCATCTCTTAAAGTCCTTACCACTGAACTTTGGTGGTTTTTCTACAGTATTCTTTCCCATGTTCTTACAACAACGAATATTACAGTATTACAATATTACAATAAGGCACGATATTACCTTTAGAGTGTTGGAGTTAATTACAATAATCGAATGCAAATGGGAAATAATACTTAGATTACACTGATAGTAGTAACAAATAACTCAATAAACTTAGTAGAGGCACGTATGAGATACGCTGAGCTAAAGGTAATATTGCCTCGCTACTCCTCCGAGATGCTATAGCAATTAACAAATTACCTCCAGGATACAACTATCGTTAGTTCTCCTCTATGTGTAGCATACACAGAGAGAACCCTTAGAACTTGGCAGCAAAAATGAAAAACAAAAACACAAATCGAAACTACAACCAGTTTCAGATAAATATAAAAACTATTTTATGTTTCGTAAACTAATTTGTTAAACAAATTTTACGAAACAAAGAAGTAGTTATACAAAATTATGTTTCAGAAACTACAACTTGTTTAAGATAAGAACTCGATTTTATGTTTACGTAAAAAGAAATTGTTTCTGAAAGCATAAGAAAAGAAGAAGAATTTCAAGAGAAGAGTTCTGAAAGGTATATTTTACAAATAAAGTTTACAACTCGTATTTATAGCAAGAAAATGTTGAACGTTGGAAGAGAATCCAAAGCACGACAGATTGTCCGTGATTCACGCATCTCGAACGTTGCAAAAGTAAGGTAAAAATCGCGTTAAAAGAACAGTGCACACACATTCAAAATTTGCGAGATTCTTCTCGAGGAAAACAGTGTGTACAGGTGTCAAGAAAACCGTGTGACACACGTGAAAGAAGATGCTTCTCAAGGCTGTCGGATATCCAAAACCGAGAAGGCAAAGAATAAAATTCTTTACATGTGTGGGAGAAGTGTGTGGTAAATTTTCAGCAAAAAGAAAGGATGGGTCGGATACACCCACACCCACACCCACTCCCACTCCCACGCCCTCTCCCGCGCCGAGCCGAGCCGAGCCGAGCCGAGCGAGCGTGCGTGCTTCTGTGCGAAGCACCGCGCGAACGGGAAAGGCAATAAGAAATGCAATAAGGTTTAGGCAACCTTGCCATAGTCTAGGGCTTTCCCCATACACAAAGGTCTGAAGACCCAAAGGGCCATGCCCTTAAGGCTAAACCAATGCTATTTAAGTCTAAAACTCTAAATGTTTTAGTCTATATGGGACTAATGTTTTATTCATTCACATGAAAAAAACATCTAGGGAGCATAAGGTCTTGGGATCAAAACATGGTTCATGCATTTTTAATTAAATTTTTAAAAACGTTTTTTCTAACAGCCATTGAATCAAAATCCAATTTCGATATTATTATTTGGGTTGAACAGTTCTGATAAACACCTCTTGGAATGTAATACCTTTCTATTCTAAAAAATTCCCCATAAGACTCCATCCAAGATTGTTCAGCACGACGATGTTCCAACCATCCTGCTACTGATTCACGTTCAAAATTGTCCTCGACTAAAAAAAATCACTTACACTGACACCTTGTTTGTTTGCAGCTGACTCGGCATCTGGATCTGAGTCAACCCCTAACTCAGGCCGAGTCAGCAGTCAGACCGTTTGTTTTGCATTTTGAGTCAGATCTAACTCGACCCCTGACTCAGACGTAACCTCTGACTCGGACCCATTTGAGTCAGGTAATAAAATACCCCTGACTCATGGAACCAAACCACTGACTCACATAATTTTGAGTCAGGTGAGTCAGATCTGACTCAAAACAAACATATCGAGTCAGATCCAGATGAGTCAGGTGATTTCACTCAAATCCAGATGACTCAGATGAGTCAGGAGTAAACAAACATGGTGTGAGTGTTTCTTCCTTATCAGGACCATGGTGCAGTATTTCTATCTCTAAGTGAACACTTTCTTCCGAAAACATTACAAATAGTTTACCATTGAAATACAGCATTGACCGAAGAGTATTTGAAACCACACCAACAAACTTATGTTTTCTCCATTCTTTTTCACCAGGGTGACAATATAAAAGTATGTCAGACTTCACATTATTTGCATCGTTTAAAAGGATATAAACCATCCGATCATCATAATTACCATTGCCACTGCTGCCCTCAACTCCGTCCCCTGCACCACCAAAACTTAAAACACAATCCTTGGGATAATGCGACCCAAAGAAGGACTCTTGATGCAGACTTCGAAGCACATTAGGTAACATGATAGTTTCAAGTGAAGCAGGATTCCATAGATAACAATTTCCATAATTTTCCTTTGTTTCAGTATCATCATCACAAATAACGATTACCTATCCTTGATATGATTCTTTTGCCAAAAACTTCTATTACACAATTCTGGTATCATTTTGTTTTTGTTGCAAGATTTATTCAAAGGGTAAGATAAATTATAAAAAGTTTGAAACTTACGATCTTTTCCATGTTGGTAGACAAGCCAAGGTGATGCTGCTGGTGAGGGTGGTAGTCTCCGGCTACCTCTCTGATCCCGTAGTTCTGATGTCATTGAAGATGAAAAGACTGATGATGTGAGGAGATTGCTGAAGAGACTGATGATCTGATAAAATTGAGGTGAAGAGATTGAATTGAGGAGGCTGAAAGAAACCCTAAGTCTTATACAAGTAGAAATTGAAATTGCCCATTTTTCTGTATTCCGAAAACAGTTTGATTTTGCAATTAGGAAACAGTGTTTGTCAGGAAACTAGAGATTTCTTCTTCTACGACCTTCCAACAATCCTCTGGTTGACTAGAGAGACATACCTATACCCATTCTTGGCTTTCTTCAGCAGATGATTAGTTTATCATCTTCAATTTTGATTTATTTTTTCAATTTGACCCCAAAACCAGAAACTAGCATATTCCAACCTCCTTTCCGTGGAATACCCTCCTCCTCTCAGAGATCCAACCCAAATATCAGTTCACTTCAGTCGATAAGAAAAGTAAAGTTACTTTCCAGAATTTGGACCGACTTGTTCTCCAAAATTGAAACCCGGTACTTGCTAGTATGGGCGCAGCCGCGCAGGTGAATTATCTGGTATGGCATTAACTAATACTCTGCATAACTGTTTTTTCTAGAAAAATCCTAAATTTTCTCTCCTGGTTTTCCTCCATTATCTTCCTCCTTAATCCAGATTTAATCGGTTTTGGTATGAGATTTCAGATCTACCGAGGAAATCTAGGAAATAATAATTAGAATGTTTTTCTTTTTAAATAAAAATATTGCATCTAAGCAATATTAGGTTTAGGTCTTTATTTTGTTTAATTTCAATGGATATTATATGCCTTATGTTCTTCTTTTACACTTATAAGGCGGTTTATCATAAGCCCCTGGGCTTTTTAATGGGATTTGGTAACATATGGAATTGTTACAACATATTTTTTCTTCAAAACTTTTCTCAAGAACCTCATCCATCCAAATCAGTGGAAGCAAGAATAGAGAAGATGTGTCATGTTGGACGAAATCTTTTTTGGTTTTTCATGAAGAATATTCAGGATTTTTTGGTAAAACAAATGGGATACCAGATTGATTTTTATACAACTTCTTCTCTGGAGGATGAGACAAAGGTATGTGATTTAGAATTTCAATTGAAGAAAAATCTTATTCTTATTGATGTGATAATTCAGGGGGATCAACAAGCCGGTATGGGGAATGATCAAGATACTTTTTGGAGCATCATTTTTCTCACTTGTAGGATCAAAACCTCTGTTAGTCTCTTCCATGTTATTTGGTTTTATGTAATCTCAAAAAACGCAAATTACATTATACAATTGTTCTGTTGGTACAAAATGTATAATGATGAAACAAGATGGTGTGTTTATCTACCACCTCTTCGATGTAATACTTCAAACCTCAATTTGAATGAGGTAGTCTAATAAATTGATCTTAGGGGCTCTTTGAAGCCCCTCATTCCTTCAAAAAAAAATAAAAAATTATCTGGGACCTATCGATTTCTTCGCCCAACATAGATAAGGGGTGTCTTAAGGTATTTTAAAATTCAATTCTAAACCTAATGCATTTAAATTTGAAACCCTTTCAAAAACCAAAACCTGATCCAATCATTTCTTTCAGAAATTAAGATTAAAATTAAAATTAAAATTCATCAATCGATTCTAACAACATCGATCGATTTAAAAGAAATTTCACCATCTATTTTTCTTACAAAATCAAAGTAAACTTCGTCTATTGCAACTCATTAGTAATCTTAACTATACTTGTGATTAATTTATCTATTCAAGAGTGAAAATCACAAACAATCTTGAGTTATTGTGTTTTACCATAATTGGTCGATGCTCATGTCCATATTTACTGATTCCTACGATAATCAAACGATGTTCGTGACCACGTCAACCGATTTATTTTGTATGTGTTATCTGATTGAAGAATATCTAACAAGAATCGGTCGATGTTCACGCCCACATCGACTGATTCTTAATGGAGAAAATGGTCAACTTGTCTGTGTATTTTTTAACCCGGAATTGGATTACATGAGCACTTGTATAAACCATTTTTTTTTTGAATTGTCTGGAATCAGTCGATGTGTGTGTATCATGCTCTCCGATTCTTACAATCGGGATATGTAGTAAGTAATATGCACCGATTCTTGGTGTTATTACAATCGTGTACTATGATTGTAGTACTGAAATTACACGTCATTGTACATGATTTGGACCAGTCAAAGAGGTTTTGTTTGGTCAAAGGGTCGAACTGGCTTGAGAAACAAGGGATGTCATTTTTGTAATTAGTTATATCTCAAAGCCACATCTCAATCATCATAATAGAGAGAAAAGAGGCTACAAATAGAAGAAGCTGAGGTACAAAGAGGGGGGGGGGTTCGGAGTTCGGTGATCTGAGTACTATTTCCTGGAGTAGAGGTGATACCCTTTCTATTTTCTCGGGTGTGACATTTAGGGACTTCACTGGCCTCTCCTTACATGATTTGGACACAGATCCCACAACCTTGCTCCATCGATCATCACCTCTCAATCCTCACTTGACCACCACTACCTGAAACCTACCATAGATTCTGATATTCTCGAAATAAATAGAGAACCAAAAACTGGTGGTATTGAAATCTCGACAAAATAAAACGAAGAAAAATCTCTAAAATTGTTTCTCAGAAAAAGGATTTCTTCGTCAAAACCCTAATCAATCTAGCTTGTAGCCAAAAAAATCAAATCAATTATGAAAACACGGGGGTACTAAAATACACCACCAACTTTTTCGTAGGCAATCTTATGGAAAAACTTAAATACAATGACGAGAGTTCAACTTAATGAATTTCAATCAAAGAATAATATCTAGAGTTATATCTCTTTCTCTCACAATCAGAATGTTTATAGTGACAAGTCCGTGAACCTGATTTACGTGTCAAAGTACTTGGACGATTCCAAAGATAAATATCTAAGAACCAATCAAGTCATATCCAACAAAAAAGGATGAATGTATATACTTTGATTGATTTACGTACAACCTGTGGTATTTCAATTATAAAAATAAACAATATAATGCGAAAAAAGAAATAACATAGATACCAGAAATTTTGTTAACGAGGAAACCACAAATGTAGAAAAATCCCGGGACCTAGTCCAGATTAAACACCAAATTGTGCGAAGCCGCTACATACACTAGCCTACTACCACTAGTGGAAAATGCAAAAATAAAGTCTGCCAAAAAAAAGTCATATTACCTCTAAAAAGGACTACTTTTGGGAGCCCCAACTCAGTAGTCTTATTTCCATGAAAAGACTGCTTCTGAGATTCGTTTAATTTTTAAAATTACGAATTCCTTCATCAATCCATCAATATATACTGATAGAGATAGACATTTTACTTTTATATTAAAGAACATAAAGCTGGTCTGAATAATTTTAGAATAGCTGATTCGTCTGAATCGCACTCTAACTGGTATATCTGACTGGACTTATTTCAGAAAATATGATTCATTTAAATCTTCTAACTTATTTATGACTGAACCAACGATTAAAAACTTATTAAATTGATGGTCTTTCTCATGATCCAAAGTAATTAATGAGAGTATTTCATTTAGCATGAGATTTCCAAGTAATTACACTTATATCCAAAGTAATTAATGAAATATCCTAGCCAAATAATAAAGGGCGTTCCTTTATATACCCCTTAAAAACATTAACGATACCCTTTATCTGCCTAATTGTAAGGCGGGATGGGATGAATAGTTGTTTGGGTTCTTTGACAGGCAGGGTAAGCATGTGGATGCATTTACTCTCGTCCAATAGAGGGGGGTATGGGTATAAAAATTTCAAAGATCAAAAGCCATAATGAATATTGTAACTAACATAACTAACTATTGGGGTATCATTAGTGTTTTTAAGGGGCATATAAAGGAACACCGATAATGAATAGTAACATAGTTGATAGTCATTACATTTTCCAACTCTTACTTACTCAGATCAATAGCCGCAGGTGAACAAACAATATCATAGTAGCAAGCTAGACGACAATGAAGTAATCTCTTCGTCAATCAAAGCAGCAACAAGCAGGGATTCCAAAAGTGGGAAAAAACAAAGTGATGAACCAATTCACAAAGAACATTCAAAGTAGCGAGTATAGAGCCAAACTATTAAGCTACAAAACCACATTAAAACAACAAGCTAGAAGATCAATTGAACCATCGATGAAAAGGGGTGCCGCAATGATGAGAAAAATGAACAACCTCTTCGCTGAAACAACTCAATAACGAGAATATCATCTTATATACCAACAACAATCCTCCATCGCAGCAAGATAAGTATCATTAAATTATAAAACTTTCATACTTACAAAATATCATGATACATTACTTTGATGAGTAATACTTGTCATAAAAAGGTCACAATAAGACCTCTTCATCAGGATGATAAAACCCCATACAAACAATAGACAAAAAGGAAAAATAATCCCTTCAAACGGGCACAATAAGACCTACCAGCGCAAAATCAGACCTTTCCAACATGCAATCAAGACCTCATTAGGAGTATGATAAGACCCCAAATATATCTAAAAACTCTACTAGGGAGGCTAGGTACCCAATCTTTAGCGTGCAACCTAGTTCACACATTATGCAAGAGGCACAACTACGTAAGTCCTTAAGTACGTCATATTAGGAAAACCCTAGAGATATTCGTACGAGGCACACGTGAAGTAAGTTCTGGTCATCAAGTACCATTGGGATATACACCTGGAGGAATACATATGGCATGGGGTGTAGAAATAGACAAGGGCACAGAGGTACATGGTTGAGCTATGGGTGTCGGGGATTCTAAGGCGTCACTGGCCGTTACCAGTTGGAAAGTCCTTGCTACGATACATCCGATCTCAAAGAAACCCCGTAGGGTGTGATCTCGTAACCATATCCCTATCGGCGAAGGGATAATAAATCACGAAAATAAACTGACTATTAGAAAATATGGATGGCACAAGCCCAACTATATCAGTTAGGGGTAAGCTTCCTTGAAGGGGGAGTCACGGGGAATATATAGGGACGATACCCTTCTCTAGGGATTTGAGTGACTATATAAGGCAAGGTCGAAGGTCTATTTCTCACGGGAGTACTTCGACCCACGATCTTATAGCGAAATAAAGAACTTATAAGGCATAAAAGATAAGGAAAGATCAATGGAGTATTTCTCGCAAGATTATATAGGCGCCTGCGACTTCGTCTCCAAAAATAATGAAACTGTGAAACCTAAAAGGCTTACAAGTAAGACCTAAAAAAGGGGTAAGAGGCTAAATAAGACGTTAACTAGGAGGCACAAAAATACCTCAAAATGATATAATAAAATCTCAGGAAGGCAAAAAGAAGAAATAGGACCTCAATGAGGTATGAAGAAAATATGGAAGGGAATATGTTCGTCAAAGCAATATGAATAAAGTACCTCTCCGAGGCATGAAAAAGAAATATAGTGACATGTTCTCGCCAAACTAAGTATTATAAAATTTCAAGAAAAATTTATTGAACAAGAAATACTTACATCATTTACGAAGTAAATTTGATAATATTATTATCCAATTTAAGTAATATTATGTTTAGGCTGTTTCCCACGCTATACAAACTATTATCGCAGAGTGATCTCTGAGAAAACATATGGTACTTGTAGTATTCTTAGTACAAATTGATAAGCAGATCCAAAATTTAGAAGAGGATAATAGAAGAATCAGAGAAACAGGGAAGAAGTAGATAAGGAATTAGAGAGATAGAGGGATCCGAAGAAGATAAGTCTCGTTCAGGTGAATGCAACCGATAATTATATTTCATTAATCATACCCTAACTCACTACACTCTTACACAATTAATTCTACCAATCATACGACCTAAAATCTACCATCCTGAGCTTGACACGCGAAAACATCCGCCTAGCTAACGTAACACGCCTAAGGACCAATAACAACTCAATTACAACTGGCACCCACAACAATACTCAGGGAACCCCTAGTACATAACATTACTCCTTTCTTGGAAGAATATCCTCGTCCTCAAGGATGAAGTTTGTATAGTGAGCTTAGATTTTTGACTTGTCCTCCAAAGTAGCATCTTCTAGGGTGGAGTTAGTTCATTGATGAGAAACTATGTAATCTCCCTCCTGCGTGTGGTGATTTATCTATTAGCAAGGACTTTTTCAGGCAACATAATGATCTCTCCTACGTGATCAATAATAGGCAGTGCTGGTGATGGTAAATGAGCCTTACCAATATGCTTCTTCAACTGTGAATTACATGGAAGACGGGGTGTATTCTAGAACTTGATGGTAATTGTAACTTGTAGGCTAGTGACCCAATCTTCTATAGAATGGGAAATGGACTGTTATACTTATCTTATAATTTGAAGTTCTTGCGCAATGATACTGAGGCTTGTCTGTATTGCTGTAGCTTTAGTTATACTTTATCCCCTACCTCAAAAGACCTCTCAGTCATTTTCTTATCAGCAAAGAACTTCATTCTCGCTTGAGCTTTATGTAGACTCTCCTTGAATATTTCCATCACGGCATCTCTCTGCTTCAAGTATTTTTTCTGTTTTTCCTATATAAGTGACTTTTGTGGTTGGAAATGCCATATGGGGAGGGTTGTAACCATACATGTCTCTAGAATGAGTCATTTTTAGGCTGGTGTGGTAGCCCATGTTGTACTACCACTCTGCTAGTGCAATCCACTGGAACCACTTTCTAGGTTGATATCCTGTAACATATTACAAGTAGTTTTCTATACATATATTCACCCCCTTAGTTTTCCCATCAGTTTGAGGGTGATAAGTTGCTCTCTGGTTCAGACTTATTCCCAAAGCCTTAAAATTTTCTTGCCAGAAGTTGCTGGTGAACACTATATCTCTGTCTGACGCAATGGAAGAAGGATCCCATGTTGAGGAATAACACCAAAGTAGCTTATCTTTTTCTCTACACAATGAGTAGTTAAATAGATACGAGCCCATAAACCTGATTGTAGTGTAAGAGAAACTTGGACGGTACCAAAAACTAATGTCCAAGATCAATCAAGTCATATCCAACAAAAAAGGTTAGATTCAACAACTGTGATTGATATACACACAACCTGTGATTGATATACACACAACCTGTGATATTTCAATTATATAACGAAAATATAATGCAGAAAAGAAATAACACAGACACCAAAAAAAATTTTAACGAGAAAACTCCAAATGCTGGAAAAACCCTGGGACCTAGTCCATACTTGAACACCACACTGTATCAAGTCACTACAGACACCAGACTACTGACAAGATAACTTCGGACTGGAATGTAGTTGATCCCTAACCAAGTGTCACACCGATTAAGGTACATTCGTGTTCCTTACGCCTCTTAAATATCATAAGACATTTGGGCACTTAATTTCCCTAGCTAATTTCCTTTACATCCTAGAATTTTCTACGACCCAAAGTCTAAGACTTATAAGCAAATCTGTCTCCCACAGATATATATATATATATATATATATTATGTTTCTTCCGTCTTTTGATTCAAGATCAAGGTGAACAAGATATAACTAATAATATAGTATTACAATACCGATTGTAGCCTAAAATATTAGTCACCTCACAATAACCAAACTAATAGATAAAACAAGTTATCGTGGGGTCACAAAGTCAAAGACAGAGAACTTTGTGATTTCTTTGTATCTTACTTATTAGAGATAAATCTTGAGATAATCTTAGAGAAGATTAAACTCAATACGATAGAAGAAGTAAGATAAGGATACACAATTACAAAGATAAATAGTTGGACCTAGCTTCACGAATCCCAAACTAAGTCTTTAAGTCGTTAAACCTAGTAATGGTTTTCAGAAAAAATGGAAACCTATGTTAAGAGAGAATCGACTCTAGTCTGCAACTAGGACACACGAAAGTGTCGGGATTAGGTTTCCCAACTGCTAGAGGTTCTACTTATATAGTCTTTCAAATGAGGGTTTGCTTATAATCAAAGCTAAGATAGCTTGGTAACAAAGCAATCAATATTCACCGTCAGATGAAAATCTGGTTTGAGATTCAAGTTATAAGTTGGATTAAAAATAAAGCAACCAATCTCCACCGTTAGATGGTTTAGCTTGATATACACTAACGAAATATACATATATTTATATATGAGTAAACCGTACCTAACCATGTATAACAAGTTGACTCAAAAACATTTAATTTTAAAATAAATTAAATAAACAACGTAATCTAGTTGTTGTGCTTAGCGGCATTTATGAAGGATCGTAATTCAGAAGCAAACTAAAGTGTCGTTCCATAAAAAGAATTAATTCTACGGCACTTTCAGCGGCAACTCAAAAATGTCTTATTTCTTATAATATGACACCTTTTAACTATCTTGAAACGGCTTCCACTAGTGGTGGGATTCACCAAGATACGAATTTCAGAAAATGCTAAATAAATTTGCTAGAAAGAGAATTTTAATGAATCGCGGACCTGCACAGGTTGACAAATAAAAAGTGGAAAATCACCCAGGCATTCACCATCAATATTATTTTATATACATCACTAGGGTTAGGATGGCTTAGGATCTTTTTTTGCCATGTATCAAAAAAACAAATAAGAAAAATTATGCAATGGTCATGATGGCTTGAGTGCCTAGTTAAGGTGGGAATAATATTTTGGTAACACTCCCGAATGAACAGTCACATCTAACTTCCACATGGCTTTATAGATGTGATGATAAGAACTTACTTATTGCAAGGTCTAACGGAAAATGAACCATTTTTAATATGAGGCCATACAAGTTTATCTTTTATCAGAAATAGGGATTCTAGCATTTAGGATTTTGGTGACATCTTCAGAAATGACATAATTCTCTAAAAATTTCCTATACACCTTCTAAGTATGCTGATTTGATTGGGTAAAATCCGTAAATCCGGGTGTTTTTGCTCACCCATATGAATCAGACGATTAAGGTAAGGCACGTCCGACCGACCATATCGAGGCCCGCCTGCTACAGATCCACCTCCCATAGCCGCTCTTTTCACTTCTTTCCCTTCTTTCTTTCAGTCTCTCACTCACTCTCAATAGCTATCTAGGGTTTCTTCAATCGATCTTCTTTTTCAGCTCAATCTCTTCAATTTCCATGGCAAAATCAGATTCAGCATCAGATCAACAGAGAAGTGAACGAAAACTCCCACCATGACCAAGAGCAGCATCTTGGCTTGTTTTCCCACATGGAAAAAATTGTAAGTTTCACGTTTTTTGTAATACATTAGATTCTACAAACAAATCTTTCAAAAAATTCATACCAGAGATGAGTGGAAAGCGATTTTGGCAAAAAAATTCTCATCAAGGATGGTTAATTGCTCTTTGTGTAGATAAGGAAGACCCGAATTTTAATTTTAGAGAATTGTTTTTGTGGAATCCTGTATCACTAGATACCATACGCTTACCTAGTGTACCTAATCTAGTAGATGGATATTTTATCTTCACCACCTCAAATTAACAGAACTAGTAGTGGTGGCACTAGCAGTAGCCTTAGCGGTAATGGTAATGTCAATTATGATTATGACTATGGTAATGTTGATTATGATTCAATGGTTTGTATCCTATACGGCAGAGGTAAAAGTCCGAACATTCTTATATATTGTCACCCTGGTGAAAAACAATGGAGACAACATGAGTTTGTTGATGTTGCTGAAAATCTTCATAGAATGGTTTATTTGAAGGGTAAGTTATTCATAATGTGTTTGTCTAATGCTTACATCGAGATAGAAATACGACATGGTTCTGATATTGAAGATGCTGAAATTCTCAGTATAAGTGATGCTATTAGTTTCCCTGACAATTTCCAAATTGAAGTGGTGGCAGGAGGTTTAGATTATCAGTTTCAAATATATTTTGTAGAATCATTTGGTGAAGTCTTTCAAGTTCGTAGAAATTGTTTTCCAAGAGGTATTCACATAAACTGTATAACCAGCATAGACGTATGGAAATTGGATTTCTATTCAATGACTCTCGAGGAAGTTAAAAGTATGGATGGCCATGTCTTCTTTTTGAGTACTAATACACAACTGTCTTGCTTGGCCTGTTAAAATACTAAACTTGATTAATCAAGATAAATCTAGAAAAATCTAATTAGATAAGTATTAGAATAGATAAGTATTAGTCAAATTAGACATATGAAGGATAAACTTCTCCATACTTATCCTTGATGTATTCTCTCTAGATAAGAGAATATTAAACATGTGATGGATATGCTCCTCCATACTTATCCTTGGTATTATACCTAGAATATTCTCTTTAGATAAGAGTGTAATGAAAGTGTAAAGAAGAGTCTAGATAGAACTATCTAGAGAAGTAAGTGAGCCTATAAATAGGCAACAATGGTTCACTTGCAAACCATCCAAAACCAAGTGAGCTAGCAAATAATAAGAGTGGTGTAAGAAAAGAAAAGTGAGTCTTGTACAACAAAGTTTGAGAAATAAAATTCAGTTTTGGTTAAACACCAAGTTGAGTCATTCCAAAACCCAATTTCAATACCCATCAACCATTAGCCCCAAAACCATTTCCAACAAAGTGGTATCAGAGCCAAGGTCCTAATGGCTACTGAAATGTTTCCCTTCCAAATTCCTAAACTCACTAAAGAAAACAATGACAACTAGAGCATTCAAATGAAGGTGTTACTAGGCTAGCAAGATGCGTGGGAGATAATAGAAAAAGGTTCGAACCGGAAAATGAAGCGGCTCTACCACAAGTTGAAAAGGATACACTACGTATTTCGAGAAAGAGAGATAAAAGAGCTCTTTTCCTTCTTTATTAAGGAATGGATGAGTCGTCCTTCGAGAAGATATCAAGAGCCGCTAATGCAAAGCAAGCATGGGAGATTTTGCAAAATTCCATCAAAGGCGTGGACAAAGTAAAGAAGGTGCGGTTGCAAACTCTAAGAGGTGAGTTTGAATCTCTCTCCATGAAAGAGTCTGAATTAATATCGGATTATTTTTCAAGAGTTTTAGTTGTTTTCAATCAACTAAGAAGAAATGGTGAGGTCATGAGTGATAATCGTGTGATCGAGAAAATATTACGGTCACTCGTTCCAAAATTCGATTACATCGTCGTCGCAATTGAGGAGTCCAAAGACGTCAAAACCATGACCGTGGATGAGCTAATGGGATCGCTACAAGCCCATGAAGAAAGAATGAAAAAGAGAAGCAAAGAGGGAGCAGTAGAACAATTTCTACAAGCAAAGCTCACTTTGAAAGACAAAGGAGAGAGTTATGGTAGTAATGCTAGAGGAAGACGACGCGGCTACTATGGAGGAAGAGGAAGAGGCAAGCAGAATGACGATGATCAAAGGGGCCAGAGGTCAAGTTCCACAAGAGGTCGTGGCATAGGAGATAATTTATGGCGCAACAATAATAGGCCAAGGAATAACAAATATCAAGTTGAATGTTATAATTGTCATAAGCGTGGTCATTATGCTCGAGATTGTTGGTTTTCATCGGATAACGTCGAAGAAAAAGCTAATTATGCTAATAAAGAAAATGAAGGAGACCATACTTTGTTGGTGGCATGCAAAGGAGGTGACCACAGTGAGAATTGTACATGGGTGCTTGATACAGGAGCAAGCAATCATATGTGCGGCACTAAGGAGAAGTTCGTGGAGCTTGATGAATCATTTTCCGGCAACGTAACGTTTGGAAATGGAGCAAAAACTCCGGTGAGTGGTCTTGGTAAAATTTTAATTAAGTTGAAAAATGGAAATCATGAGTTTATTTCCGATGTTTATTACGTCCCTAACGTAAAAATGAATATATTAAGTTTGGGACAACTCTTAGAAAAAGGCTATAGGATGAATATGGAAAACCTTAGTCTTTTCATAAGAGATAGGAGAGGAAAATTGATTGCCAAAGTGCCAATGACTGGGAATAGGATGTTCTATCTGAACATTCAAAATGACATCGCGAGATGTCTGACTATTTGTGTTAAAGACTCGGCATGGTTATGGCATCTTAGGTATGGACACCTTAATTTTGGAGGGTTAAAATTATTGTCCAAACAAAAGATGGTTAGAGGTTTGCCAAGAATTGACCACCCGGATCAGTTGTGTGAAGGATGTTTACTTGGAAAACATTTCAGAAAAAGTTTTCCCAAGGAAACATTCTCAAGAGCCACAAAACCACTGCAGTTGGTACACACAGATGTTTGTGGACCAATAAAGCCAAGCTCGTATGGTGGAAATAACTATTTCCTCATATTTGTCGATGACTTTAGTCGAAAGACATGGGTTTATTTCTTGAAACAAAAATCGGAGGTTTTCTCCAACTTCAAGAAATTTAAATCCCTTGTGGAGAAGGAGAGCGTCTTTGAAATTGTGGATTTGAGATCAGACAGAGGAGGCGAATTTACTTCGAAGGAGTTCGAGGCATACTGTGAAGAAAATGGAATCCTTCGTCCTCTTACGGTTCCATACACACCTCAACAAAACGGAGTTGCTGAAAGGAGAAACAGAACAATTCTCAACATGGCCCGGAGTATGTTGAAGACAAAGAGAGTGCCCAGGGAGTTTTGGGCAGAATCGGTTGACTGTGCGGTTTACCTGATAAACCGATGTCCCACAAAAAGCGTGAGGAACATGACTCCTTTAGAAGCTTGGAGCGGAGTAAAACCCGGCGTCTCACACTTACGATTATTCGGAAGTATCGCATATGCTCATGTGCCGAGTCAGCTGAGAACAAAATTGGATGACAGGAGTGCCAAGTACATATTTATCGGTTATGACTCTCGATCCAAAGGATACAAGTTGTATGATCCAATCAATAAAAAGGTCGTCACAAGCCAAGATGTGGAGTTCGATGAAGAAGGCTTCTGGGATTTCGGCATTCAAGAAAAGGATTACAATTTTCTTCCTATTCTAGAAGAGGAAGAAGAACAACAACCACCCGAACCAGTTGCTCCAGCTAATTCACCACCACCATCACCTCCAGCAGTGCATCATGATGATCCATCATCAGCAGATGAGAGCTCCAGCGAAAGGCCCTTACGGACGAGGAGTTTAAGTGATATCTATGGAGACAATATATCTCTATTTTGTCTTTTTGCAGATAGTGAACCAATAACTTTTGACGAAGCCGTGGAAAGTGAAAAATGGCGAAAGGCGATGAATGAAGAAATGAAAGCTATCGAGAAGAATAGTACTTGGGAACTTGTGATCCTTCCAAAAAGACAAAGAGCAATTGGAGTAAAGTGGGTGTACAAAGCCAAGAAAAATGCTAAAGGAGAGGTTGAAAGATACAAGGCAAGATTGGTTGAAAAAGGCTACAACCAAAGAGAAGGCATCGACTATGATGAGGTATTTGCTCCTGTCGCTCGTCTAGAAACTATAAGACTAATTATTTCTCTAGCTTCCCAAAATAGATGGAAAGTTCATCAGATGGACGTCAAGTCTGCCTTTTTAAATGGACATCTTGAAGAGACGGTATACGTCGAACAACCACCGGGGTACAAAGTAAAAGGACAAGAAAATAAAGTCCTGAAGTTGAAAAAGGCTTTATACGGCCTAAAACAGGCACCAAGAGCGTGGTACAGTAGAATCGACAAGTACTTCCAAGAAAATAATTTCAGTAAATGCCCGCATGAACATGCTCTCTATGTGAAGGTGAACGAAAAAGGATATAAGTTGCTCGTCTGCCTATATGTGGATGATTTGATCTTCACCGGCAATAACCCAATAATGTTCGAAGAATTCAAGAAAGCGATGACGAGAGAATTTGAGATGACAGACATCGGTCTCATGTCATACTATCTCGGGCTCGAAGTAAAACAACGAGAAAATGGAATTTTTATATCTCAAGAAGGATATGCGAAACAAATCCTTAAGAGATTTAAAATGGAGGAGTGTAATCCGGAAATTACTCCTGTAGAATGCGGAATCAAGCTATCAAAGATCGATCGAGGCGAGAAGGTCAATCCAACTTTTTACAAGAGTCTAGTTGGAAGCTTGAGATACTTAACTTGTACAAGGCCAGATATTCTCTATGGAGTAGGGCTAATCAGTCGCTACATGGAGGCACCTACGACTACACATCTGAAGGCTGCCAAGAGAATTTTGCGCTACTTAAAAGGTACGCTTGATTTCGGTTTATTTTACTCGTCGTCAGACAAGTACAAACTCATTGGATACAGTGATAGTGATTGGGCTGGAGATTTAGATGAAATAAAAAGTACTACTGGGTTTGTATTTTTTCTTGGAGATACGGGCTTCACTTGGAGTTCAAAGAAGCAACCGATAGTCACTCTCTCCACCTGCGAAGCTGAGTACGTCGCAGCAGCATCATGTGCTTGTCACGCGATATGGCTAAGGAGTTTAATGAAGGAACTTAAAATGGAGCAGGAAGAACCGACTACAATATTTGTGGACAACAAG
Organism: Papaver bracteatum; assembly: GCA_023529315.1. NCBI lineage: Eukaryota > Viridiplantae > Streptophyta > Magnoliopsida > Ranunculales > Papaveraceae > Papaver > Papaver bracteatum. Next base: position 708,192 of record JAJJWX010005052.1, on the reverse strand, counting down.
TCAGCAATGGATTTAGAAAAGAACCCGGTGTTCCACGACCGCAGCAAACACATCGACACACGATACCATTTTATCCGAGAGTGCATATCGGAGAATAAGGTACAATTAAAATACACAAAGTCTCAAGGCCAAGTTGCGGATATTTTCACGAAACCGCTAAAGCATGAAGTCTTCGTCAAATTACGAGAAGTTCTTGGAGTTACTTCAAATCAAGTTTAAGGGGGGCTGTTAAAATACTAAACTTGATTATTCAAGATAAATCTAGAAAAATCTAATTAGATAAGTATTAGAATAGATAAGTATTAGTCAAATTAGACATGTGAAGGATAAACTTCTCCATACTTATCCTTGATGTATTCTAGAGTATTCTCTCTAGATAAGAGAATATTAAACATGTGATGGATAAGCTCCTCCATACTTATACTTGGTATTATACCTAGAATATTCTCTTTAGATAAGAGTGTAATGAAAGTGTAAAGAAGAGTCTAGATAGAACTATCTAGAGAAGTAAGTGAGCCTATAAATAGGCAACAATGGTTCACTTGCAAACCATCCAAAACCAAGTGAGCTAGCAAATAATAAGAGTGGTGTAAGAAAAGAAAAGTGAGTCTTGTACAACAAAGTTTGAGAAATAAAATTCAGTTTTGGTTAAACACCAAGTTGAGTCATTCCAAAACCCAATTTCAATACCCATCAACCATTAGCCCCAAAACAATTTCCAACATGGCCTCAGACGTGGGTTTATCGAAGGGTTGCGTGTATTTTACTGAAGCTAACGAGTTGAGCTTGTACAAATATGACTTGGAAGATGATACTCTTTTACTTACTTTACCATGTCCCGATCTACCAGTACCATGGTACAAGCCTCAATGGTTGATGATTTCTGCAGCTCCAAGGTAACTTTTAAGTACAAAATATTCTTGTTTATTTTTCTGTAATGTTGCTTATTGAGGGAGCATCGATCCATTGTCACTCTACTTATATTTGTCTCAAATAGGTTGCTTAGAGTACTTAAGTTCCATTTGTGACTCAGTGTTGTCTATCTGGAATTGGCCTGTCACTGGGAGCTGTAATCCAGTCGGTCTTCCAAATATCTCTGTCTTTTCCCACTTCCCATGTTGAGATTATTTATTTTTTGGTATGCTGAAGACCCTTCCCTATACAAGCTAGTTAAATGTTAGTCTCTAATTCGGTTGTTATTTGCACCTTTGATATTTTGGGAATTTGTAATAATGTGCTGTTATTTTGTTTGTAGGCTCGGAGACAGTATAAGAACCGCAAACCATGTGTTACGAAAGGACGAATACATACATAAAGATGTTATTAGGGCAATGGAAAACAGAACAGTAGATAAAGACGGAGAGAAAGAAGAGGATATCGAAGAAGCAAGACCATGGATCATGCTTAAGGATGATCATATGGTATGGCTGATATCAAATTATCTGCATACATTGGATTACATACATTTACGTGGGGTGAATAAAAAATATCGGATGATACTAGATTTGAGAAGATCCTCATCTACCAAGGCAGTGCAGACCACATATTTATCCCCATGGATGGTTTTTCATAAGCATCAAGCCATCTACAGCTTCATAAACCCAATGCATAATAACGAGAACTACCTCATGAACATCCCCGAGTTGTTAAAAGGTTTCAGAATTCGCTTTTCAAAAGGTGGGTGGTTGCTCTTGTCAAAGGGAAAGACTTTGTTGTTCTACAATCCCTTCACCAGATCATCTGTCAAACTTCCAGAGTTGCCAGATTCGTACCATGATTATGCTTTCACAGGTATCTCATTCTCGTTCTTGCCGACTTGTTCAGATTGTGTAGTCTTTGGCATTGGTGGTGATTCATTTGGTGATAGGGTTGAAATTTTGTTTATCAAGCGGGGAGATGATAGGTGGACACATGATGTCTTTGAATATTTAACACACCAGTTTTCTACCATGGAGCTTTCTATTGCTTAGACCTCAATGGAACTTTGGGGGTATATAAATTAGGGCCTGACATTTGTTGGGAAATTCTAGCCACGGTAGCCCCGCCAAATTGCGAGTTTATATATAAGAGTTTCTTGGTGGAGTGTGAAGGAAAGCTTATGTCTGTGCTATTAGGCCATTTAGGAAAATGGGTTCGTATATTTAGATTGAACGACAATGAAATGGCTTGGGTTGAAATCAAACGTTTAGGGCGGCATATGTTATGTATCAGCAATACAACTTGCGTCTCAGCAGTGGCTCCAGCTAGTCATATGGAGAACAAGATCTACTTTCAGCGGTTGCATAATGAAGAGATTTTGTATTACTCTCTTGATACAGGTATGTATCATTCTTTTGGGAGTGAACATTCTGCTAAAGATTATCGTGATTCGAAGGAGAACTTGCACTGCAGCTGGATTGAACCTAATTGGTCACAGATTTCAGATCACTATCTAGACTGGCTTAACATCTGAATATTGAATTCCTGTTGTATGAATGCTGTTATTTTTATTTTTCTGCATCCGATTCTGTATCAGTTTCCATGCTAGTATTTTATTTTTCTGCATCCGATTCTGTATCAGTTTTATCACTATCTAAGCTTTGCCTTGCAATTGCTGGATGTAGATGTAAAATTTTGTATTCTCATTGCATTTTCTTACTGCAAAACCAGCATGTTGAAAACCAAGTTCCTCGATTTTTCTATCAACGGAAGGTTCTCTGAGCAACTGTAATATTGATTTGATTGCCATGGTAGAAAATTCAAATGTCTTTAAACGAAGCTATTGCAAGTCTATGGACTATGGGTTTCGAGAATTGTAATGAATTCAACTTAACTCACTGGTCAAATTATCAAGACGGTTAAACGTTTTTACCGGAAGTAAATTTCTTTTTACCCTGAGTTTTTTTTTTTTTTTTTTGGATAGTGAATTTTAGTGTGGTTTAATGTTGTTTTACTTTGCTCCTGCCGTCCGAAATATGAACACGGAATTTTTCTTTCTTTTGTTGCGCCGTTAGATAAGCCAAACTTTGGAGTGTTTAGATACGAGAAGTAAGAGTCAAATCCCAAAGGCATAAAAAGTTTGCCTCAAGATAGTTTAACCTTTCGTTTCTATAAGTAATCTCAAATTTTTTATGCCGATCTCAAAGTAAAAGTGTATTACTTTTCGACTTTTCCATTCGACTTTCCATTTGATGTCCTCCTTACATACGTTGCAGAAATCGATGCTACCAACAAAAGTATGATTGTCACAATCAAAAGGTGAAGAGATGCATCATCCCGATGAAGTTTGTGTTGGAAATAAGTTACAATTTCGTATGCAACTGAGAAATAATACTTTGATTACACTGATAATAGTAACAAACAACTCAAGAAACATGAGAAAAATACTTAACACTCACTGATGTGTTATTGTTATACCTGAGATGCACAGATGATAGTATTTAAAACTTAGTAGAGGCACGTATGAGATACGCTGAGCTAAAGGTAATATTGCCTGCTACTCCTCTGAGATGCTATAACAATTAACAAATTACCTCCAGGATACAACTACTGTTAGTTCTCCTCTATGTGTAGCATACACGAGAGAACCCTTAGAACTTGGCAGCAAATAATGAAAACAAAAAACATAAATCGAAACTACAACCAGTTTCAGAGAAATATAAAAAGTAATTTATGTTTCTGTAAACTAACTATGTTTTTGTAAACAAAGAAGTAGTATTACAAAATTATGTTTCTGTAAACTACAACTCGTTTTTTATGTTTCTGTAAACTAAGAACTCGATTTTATGTTTCTGTAAACTTAAATAAAATTTCTGAAAACATAAGAGAAGAAGAAGAATTTCAGAGAGAAGAGTTCTGAAAGGTATGGTTTCAAATGAAATTCTTCTCTCGTATTTATAGCCAAAAAAACATTTCAACGTTCGACCAAGAATCCAATGTGCGACAGACTGTCCGTGATTCACGCTTCAGCTTTTGTCGGACGAGTAAAAGCATCCGTTAAAAATACAGTAAAATGTTTTGTCGGAATTAAATTTTTTTCGAGATTCTTCTCGAGGTGCACAGGTGTTACAACGACATTTTTTCAAAGATGCTTCACGAGGTTTTTTTGCACACGGGTCGGACACCCAAAACCGAGAAGGCAAAGAATAAAATTCTTTATATGTGTGGGAGAAACGTGTGGAAAAATTCAGTAAAAAGATAGGGTCGGATAAACCCACACCCACACCCACACCCTCACCCTCACCCTCGCCCTCGCCCTCGCCCTCGCCCACGCCCACGCCCACGCCCACGCCCACGCCCACGCCGAGCCGAGCCGAGCCGAGCCGAGCCGAGCGAGCGTGCGTGCTTCTGTGCGAAGCACCGCGCGAACGGGAAAGGCAATAAGAAATGCAATAAGGTTTAGGCAACCTTGCCATAATCTAGGGCTTTCCCCATACACAAAGGTCTAAAGACCCAAAGGGCCATACCCTTAAGGCTAAACCAATGCTATTTAAGTCTAAAACTCTAAGTGTTTTAGTCTATATGGGACTAATGTTTTATTCATTCACATGAAAAAAACATCTAGGGAGTAATAGGTCTTGGGATCAAAACATGGTCCATGCATTTTTTGATTAAAACAAAACATTGTTTTTTCTAACAATCCCCCACATGAATAATAAAACATTTCGATAAAACACGAGAAAACATAAGGCAACAATATAGGCTAAGGTGTCCCAAGGATTGAACCTTAACTTAGTGAGAGGTTACCCGAATCGCTTGTTGATACGGTGAACGCAATGTCTTGAACCGCCAACAATGAATGCAATTCAGAAATAACAGCCACACTTGATGCCTCAACCGAAGAAAACAGGTGCCAAGCTCTTGCGGTTGTGCCCATTTTGGCCGTTGGCTAAAATCCCGGACTTAATGAATGTCTCTAGAGAATCAGCTCAAATTCTCATAGGAAGCGGCCCCACTTCCAACATCCAAAAAGGTGAGTCAATAAAGAGTGTCCTTCCACACCCCGCTTTCATCAAAGCCATGGTACCCATTAAGATCGCAAAAGATCATCCTTAATTCTGCAGGTAGCACTATCGCACAGTTACACCATAGGGAGGGACAAAGATAGTGCTTTACCCAATATCACCATAAATTAGTTGTCTCATTGAACCTTGATTTTGGAAATCAATCACAAGGTTGAGTATCCTTCATGGTGATTTATTCAATGAGCTTAAGTCCCATCCCCTCGATGTAAATTTAACTTCCTCTCTGGTTAAGCCTTTCGTCAAAGGATCTGCAAGATTATCTTTGGATTTTACAAAGTCTATCGAGATAATACCAGTAGAGAGTAGTTGTTTCACCGTCTTGTGTCTTCTTCGTATATGTATAGACTTCCCGTTGTATACATTGTTCTTTGCGCAACCAAGAGCAGCTTTCACCAAAGTGGATTGCGATTGAAGACACAAGCTTGGGCTGGAGTGGAATTCCTCCCAGAAACATCGTATCCATTCAGCTTCCTCTCCAGCTTTTTCCAAGGCTATAAATTCAGACTCCATAGTGGATTTAGCTATACATGTCTGTTTGGTGGACTTCCATGAGACAGACGCACCTCCAAGTAAGAAGATGTACCCACTAGTAGACTTGCACTCTTCGAGTCTGATATCCAGTTGGCATCACAATACCCTTCCAGTACAGCAGGATACTTCCCAAAACTTAAGCAATAGTTTGAGGTCCCTCTCAGGTAACGTAAAACTCTAAAGAGAGCATACCAGTGATCCTGCCCTGGGTTGCAAGTATACCTGCTTAATCTACTCACAGAGTAAGAAATATCAGGTCTTATACAGTTCATCAAATACATAAGACTACCAATAATGCGAGAATACTCAAGTTGATCAATACCCTTACCCTTGTTCTTTTTCAGTTTACAAGTGGGATCAAAAGGAGTAGATGCAGGTTTCAGCATTTTCATAATTAAATCTCTTTAATACGGTTTTCAGATAATGAGATTGACTAAGACTATATCCATCGACGTCTTTCGATTTTCATCCCTAAGATTACATCAGTAGGGCCTAAGTCTTTCATGTCAAAATTATCTCTAAGCATGCTTTTAATGTTATTAATAATATCAAGGTTACTGCCTAATATGAGCATATCATCAACATATAGGCACACAATAACATGAGAATCATCCACAGATTTAATGTAAACACATTTATCAGATTCATTAACCTTGAAACCATTAGTTATCATAACATGATCAAATTTTTCATGCCATTGTTTAGGTGCTTGTTTTAAACCGTAAAGAGATTTGTTCAACTTGCATACTTTGTTTTCACAACCTTTTACAATAAAACCTTCAGGTTGATCCATATAAATTTCTTCATTCAATTCACCATATAAAAATGCAGTTTTAACATCCATCTGATGTATATGCAAATCATAAATTGAAGCTATAGCAATCAACATCCTAATCGAGGTGATTCTAGAGACTGGTGAATAAGTATCGAAGAAATCTAATCCTTCCTGTTGTTTATAGCCTTTAGCTACCAACCTAGCTTTATATTTATCTATAGTTCCATCTGTTCTAAGTTTCCTTTTGAACACCCATTTACAACCTATGGATTTACTACCAGGAGGTAAATCTACAAGCTCCCAAGTTTCATTTTGCTGAATGGACTCCCATTCATTTAATGAAGCTTCTTCCCAGAAGGGAGCTTCTTTGTAGGTTTGGGGTTCAGACTCTACCGTTAGAGTCAAAAAATCTGGGCCAAAACTTGTTTCAGTTCTTACCCTTTTACTTCTTCTCTATTCAGTCTCATACTCCAAAGTTGGAGTTTGACTAATCGATGGAACATCCGGAGGTCATCATGGACCCTTTTTCGAGGTCCAGACCTTAAAGGAAAAATGTGTTCATAAAACACAAAGATCTCTAGATTCCAATATGGTGTTCTGACCAATGTTATTATGGTCAGGACTGATGACCAAGAACCTGTATGCAATTGTATGCTCGGATACCCTAAGAAAACACAAATCAATTGTTTTAGGACCTAATTTAGTTTTCTTGGGATGAGGAATGGCCACCTTGGCCAAACACCCCCACACTTTAAAGTATGCATAGGAAGGTTGTTTACCATTCCAAATTCATAAGGAGTTTTATCAGATTTTTTAAATGGAACTCAGTTCAAAATATAGAAAGCGAGAAGGATAGCTTCCCCCACAAGTTCGAAGATAACCCTGAACTTGTCAACATAGCATTTACCATATCTATGAGTGTTCTATTTTTTCTTTCAAATTACACCATTCGATTCTGGTGAATATGGTGCAGTTGTTTCATGAATGATTCCATTATGTTTACAAAACTCACCTATGGGTATCACATACTCACCGCCACGATCCACCTAAGAGTTTTAATTTTAACTCCTTTTTGGGTTTCTACTTCAATTTTATAAAATTTGAAGGCCTCTAAGGCTTCATCTTTACTTCTAAGAAGATGAACCTGACAATAGCGTGAGTAATCATCTATAAAAGTGATGTACCATTTTTTACCACTTCTTGTTGGTGTTGATTTCAAATCTCCTAAATCCGAGTGTATTAGTTCCAAAGGAACTGTTTTACGTTCAATCCTTTTATTAAACGGTTTTCTTGTATATTTAGATTCAACACAGATTTCACATCTTTGATTTTTATCAAAGTTTATTTTTGGTATGCAACCTAAATTAGCAAGTCTTTCTAGAGATTTGAGATTAACATGCCCAAGTCTATCATGCCAAACATGTGAAGAGTCACAAACATAAGCGAGAAGAAGATGCATTAACATTCAATTTCAAATCGATACACTAAGCTTAATCAAGTTATCATGGTAACATAACCTTTTCCTACGAATTCACCATGCTTAGAAAGGACAACAGTATTAGATTCAGCAACAATCTTAAATCCTTTTCCTAGTAAGATGGTTTCTGAGATAAGGTTTTTGCATATGTCATGGGACGTAAAATACGTCATTCAATGCGAGTTTTTCCTGGTTAACTTCATTCGACCTTGCATTTCCCTCCACTTTCGCTTTGTGGTAGAGTTTCCCATGAACAATTTCTCATCATCTCCTACTATGGCATAAGAGGAGAAAGCATTTCTAATTCTGAGACATGCTTGGTGGCTCCAGAATCAAGCCACCGAGTCTCTCACATTAGTCACACTAGAGACAAGGTCGACTTCAGACACCATGCCAGTAAAGTATCCAGGATCATCTACTAGGTTTGCCTTATTTTTCTGTTTGGATCATATTTGATCCTTTTAGGGGCCTTACAGTCTTTAGCCATATGTCCAGGTTTTCCACATGCTAAAACAGTCGCCTTTGATGGTGTGCTTAGTGACACCACCCTTAGGCTTAAAATTGTTACCTCTGGGTTTTCGACGTCTGTTACGTCTATTACCAATTTTGCTGGATTCTCCAGGAGTTTTCTTTGAAGCAGCTTTATCATCCAAAACATGAGCTTTGTAGGTCATGTTTTTGCTCAGCAACATGCTCTTATCCTTGCTGCACATAAGCTCCTCAACCTGGATCTTTTTGCCAAGCTCCACCATGGTGATTTCACGAGTCTTGTGTCGCAGCCTCCTCTTGTATTCGCTCCATGAGGGTGGAAGCTTTTCAATCACAGCCGATACTTGTAGAGCTTCATCAAAAGTCATGCCTTCAGCAAGAATCTCGCTGATGAGGAGTTGAAGTTCAACGAACTGTTGTACCACAAGCTTTTCGTCAGTCATCTTGTATTCTAAGAACTTAGCCATCAAGAATTTCTTACTTCCAGCAGCTTCAGCATGATATTTTTCTTCTAGAGCTTCCCATAAATCAAAAGCATTAAAATCTTCTTTTGCATTATAGAAGTCATACAAGGAATCATCAAGACAATTAAGAATATGATTCTTGCACAAATAATTCTTCCTATTCCACCTGTCCAATTTATCTTCATTACCACGGCGATGAAGTTTTCTCGATGGTTTTTCTAAAGCATATCCATCTAACCTTTGGTCATTTAGGAAGAATAGCATTTTAGACTGCCATCTCTTAAAGTCCTTACCACTGAACTTTGGTGGTTTTTCTACGGTATTTTTTCCCATGTTCTTACAGCAATTACAATATCATAATATTACAATATTACAATCAGGCAAGAATATTACCTTTAGATTGTTGGAAATAAGTTACAATTTCGTATGCAACTGAGAAATAATACTTTGATTACACTGATAATAGTAACAAACAACTCAAGAAACATGAGAAAAATACTTAACACTCACTGATGTGTTATTGTTATACCGGAGATGCACAGATGATAGTATTTAAAACTTAGTAGAGGCACGTATGAGATACGCTGAGCTAAAGGTAATATTGCCTGCTACTCCTCTGAGATGCTATAACAATTAACAAATTACCTCCAGGATACAACTACTGTTAGTTCTCCTCTATGTGTAGCATACACAGAGAGAACCCTTAGAACTTGGCAGCAAATAATGAAAACAAAAAACATAAATCGAAACTACAACCAGTTTCAGAGAAATATAAAAAGTAATTTATGTTTCTGTAAACTAACTATGTTTTTGTAAACAGAGAAGTAGTATTACAAAATTATGTTTCAGAACTACAACTCGTTTTTTATGTTTCTGTAAACTAAGAACTCTATTTAATGTTTCTGTAAACTTAAATAAAATTTCTGAAAGAATAAAAGAAGAAGAAGAATTTCAGAGAGAAGAGTTCTGAAAGGTATGGTTTCAAATGAAATTCTTCTCTCGTATTTATAGCAAAAAAACATTTCAACGTTCGACCAAGAATCCAATGTGCGACAGACTGTCCGTGATTCACGCGTTTGCTTTTGTCGGACGAGTAAAAGCATCCGTTAAAAATACAGTAAAATGTTTTGTCGGAATTCAAATTTTTCGAGATTCTTCTCGAGGTGCACAGTTGTTACAACGACATTTTTTCAAAGATGCTTCACGAGGTTTTTTGCACACGGGTCGGACACCCAAAACCGAGAAGGCAAAGAATAAAATTCTTTATATGTGTGGGAGAAACGTGTGGAAAAATTCAGTAAAAAGATAGGGTCGGATAAACCCACACCCACACCCTCGCCCTCGCCCTCGCCCTCGCCCACGCCCACGCCGAGCCGAGCCGAGCCGAGCCGAGCGAGCGTGCGTGCTTCTGTGCGAAGCACCGCGCGAACGGGAAAGGCAATAAGAAATGCAATAAGGTTTAGGCAACCTTGCCATAGTCTAGGGCTTTCCCCATACACAAAGGTCTAAAGACCCAAAGGGCCATACCCTTAAGGCTAAACCAATGCTATTTAAGTCTAAAACTCTAAGTGTTTTAGTCTATATGGGACTAATGTTTTATTCATTCACATGAAAAAAACATCTAGGGAGTAATAGGTCTTGGGATCAAAACATGGTCCATGCATTTTTTGATTAAAACAAAACATTGTTTTTTCTAACAGTTTGTAAGGGGGATCTTGTCTTCAATGATTGAGATGAGTGACATGATAAGACCAGTACGGTGTGGGAAGTGCCATCTGACTATGCGTGAAAATTTTGAATTTCATACCCCTCGGTTCTATTGAAAATATTAATACAGGAATTGAAAGTTGCAAATGGTGGATGCGTTTCCTAGGAAGGATGCGCTAGATGATTTTCCTTGAATGTTTTTATTTTTTGTTTAGGATTCTTTTCAGAGGTGTTCCAGAAGATGAGAGATAATTTGATTTTCTGATTTTGAATGAGCAGGTAATTGTTTTGTGGGGATTTTGGGATTTTGTTTTGAAATGATTCATGAGTAATTTTCTAAAAGGAAGTGATGCTTCGATTAACTGATAAACTCAAATCCTAACTATGAATGCAAGCCAGTGCAATCATTTTGGAGGAATTATAAATATTGCATGAAAAGAGAAATGCTGGAGGAAATGCTAGAGGAAATGCTAGAGGAAAATGCGAAATGACATCTTACGTATTGAAAGGTTTGAGCCACCTGAAGTGTATTACTACTCCTTCCATCTTGTTGGTACCAATGAGCTTGCAGCATCCTCCCAAAATGATTTCTGTAACCAGGAGGGGTTCCTTCTCATTTACCGGAGACTGGGTGGAGCAGGTTGAGCATTGTAGTGATCTTTAATACCCAATCCCCGATCTGAAAAGGATTCGGGTCATGTATGGCTATTTTGCATCCATACTTCTCATCATTAAGCAAGATTGCTTCTAAACGCTTGATAAAATATCGGAATGGACCGGTCTCCCATTCACATTTCCTAGTGACCGCTAGTTTGACAATCGGGTCGAGTCCCCGGGACTCAAATGGATGAGGAGTAACTGGTTGTAAAAAAGGTTGTTCAATAATACTTACTTGTGCAAGGAACCTTTGGACAAATACTGCTCCACTCTCTCCAAAAAGTTGTATCACATTTGTGAGTTGTTGATACGGCAACAAGTAATCTTCAGGATTGAAGGGCTTATTGGAGATCCTCTCAGAAACATACACTGGTATAGGACATACTCCTAGCTTCGCTTTGTTGTTATGTATCCATGAGCGCCCAAGGATCATATCATAATTTGGGCATTCCTTAACAATATGAAACTTGGCGTGCGTTAGGGCATCTCCTACCTTGATTTCGATATTAATGTACACGTAAGAATCTTTGGACTCTCCTTTTAAGTTTTTGATCAATGTTGGGCTATAAGCAGCTTCTTGCTTCGAAATTCCTGCAGCTTTCAGAGTCTTGACGGTGACAATTAATGTTAAAATCAGAGGCTGTGTCAATGGGTGTATTCTCGAACTCGGCGCCTTTGAGGCGAGCAGTGGCTAGGAGTCCCCAGGTACATACACTAGTTACATCTTCTAGGAGAGATTGAGGTTCAGGAGCAGCTTCTCTGACTGGAAATAATCGTTTTCCTGACATGAAACGATTGAGAGTTGCGGATATGTCTTGACGTTGCGCCTTAGAGAAATAGAGAATCCCACATATATGTTCCATCATAGACTGCACATTTTTGTGGACGGAGTCCCCGGAAAGCATACAGCTTCTAACAGGAAGAGGATTTCTATAAACTCCCTCAATACCTAATTGAAGTTCTCCTGCATCCACTTTATCTTTGAAAAAGCGCTTCACTTTGTTCCAATCACTGATTGGGTGATTGAAGAATCTATGGTAACGACCGTATTTGGGATCTTCCATTTCTTTCTCAGCTGGTGGACGTCTGACGGGAGGTAGCTTGATAGCATCATTTTGGATCCATGCCTCTATGAGCTTAGATACATCTTCGGTTAGAAATGGGAAATTCGGAGTATCCTCTCCTGTAACTTGTTGCTTTGTAGGAGCATCCACATAAGCTAAAATAACCCCCGAAGTGTTATGGAATTTTATTCTAGCATACTAGTCGCAAAACCAATTAGTGAAGCAACGCTGAATCATTCAGCGTGAACATTTTTTTTTTACCTTATGTTGAATGAAACAGTGTAGATACCGTGAAACATTCCACTATGCGCTGAACCAAATAGTGAAAAGCTATTTTTTCCTACGCCTATCCATTCAACGAAACTATCTCCCTACTAGTTGGTATATATTTGGAAAGTGAAGTAGATGAGAAGACTTAGATTTAAGGTAAGGCACGTCCGACCTTAAATATAAAATGACCACACCGAGGCCCGCTACAGATCCACCGCCTATGCCCCCTTTTCTTCTTTTTCTTTCAGTCTCTAACTCACTCTCATGCCGAATAGTTAGGGTTTCACTTTCAATCGGTCTTCTTCTTCAGCTCAATCTCTTCAATTTCCATGGCAGAATCAGATTCAGCATCAGCTCACCAGAGAAGTGAAAGGAAACTCCCACCATCGCCAAGAGCAGCGCCTTGGCTTGTTTTTCCACATGGAAAAAATTGTAAGTTTCAAACTTTTTGTAATATCTTTGAAGATGATTTAGATTCCACAAAAAAATCTTTCAAAAAATTCATACCAGAGTTGAGTATTAAAGTATTTTGGGAAAAAAATTCTCATCCAGGATGGTTAATCGTATTTTGTTGTGATGATGAAGACCCAAAATTCAATTATGAAGAATTTTTTCTATGGAATCCTGCTTCGCTAGAAACCATACGCTTACCTAGAATACCACATCTAGTTGATGGGTATTCTATTAGAGACTGTGTTTTGTCTTCACCTCCTAAGCTCAGCACTACTGATAATGGTAGCAGTACCCTTAGCCGTAGTGGTAGTAACAGTAGCTGTTCTAGTAGTGATGATGATAATGTTGATTATGATTCAATGGTTTATATTCTTTATAATGGAGATGAAAGTACGGATGTTCTTCTTTATTGTCATCCCGGTGAAAAACAATGGAGAATACATGAGTTTGTTGATGTTGCTGAGAATCAAAGTCTTCAATCAATGTTTTATTTTAAGGGCAAGTTATTCGTAATGTGTTTGAATGAAGTTCACATAGAGATATCAATACAACACGATTCTGATATTGGGGGTGCTGAAACTCTCAGTTTAAGTGATGCAATTTGTCCGGATGGCAATTTCCAACTTGAATTGATAGCAGGAGGTTTAGAGTATGAGCGTCAAGCGTATTATATAGAATCTTTCGGTGAAGTTTTTAGAATTTATAGAAATAACTTTCCAAGAGGTATTTACGACAACTGTGTAACCAGTATTGATGTATGGAGATTGGATTTTGATTCAATGACTTGGGAGACAGTGAAAAGTATGGATGATAATGTCTTCTTTCTGAGTAAAAATACACAACTGTCTTGCGTGGCCTCAGACTTGGGTTTGTCAAAGGGTTATGTGTATTTTACACAAGATGAAGAGATGAGCTTGTACAGATATGACTTGGAAGATGATAGTATTTTACTTTATTTTCCTTGTCCAAATCTACCAGCGCCATGGTACCCGCCTAAATGGTTGATGATTTCTGCAACTCCGAGGTAACTTTGATTTACAATACATCCCGGGTTGAGTTTTTCTTTTTTTTCGTACTATCTGAATATGTAACATTGTTCTGTTCTTTTGTTTTGTAGGTTTGATGACAACATAAGAAAAACGGACCATGTGTTAGGAAAGGACGAATACATAGCAACGGAGAACAGAACAGTAGATAAAGACGGTGAGAAAGAGGATATCCAAGAAGCAGGACCATGGATGGTGCTTAAGGATGAACATATGGTATGGTTGATATCAAATTATCTGCATCCTTCGGATTACGTACATTTACGTGGAGTAAGTAAAAAATATCATTCGATGCTGGATTTGAGAAGATCCTCTACTAGGGCAGTGCAGACCACAGATTTATCCCCATGGCTGGTTTTTCATAAGCATCAAGCTATCTACAACTTCATAAATCCAATGCATAATAATGAGAACTACCTCGTCAACATCCCCGAGCTGTTAAAAGGTTTCAGAATTCGGTTTTCAAAAGGTGGGTGGTTGCTCTTGTCAAAGGGCAAGACTTTGTTCTTCTACAATCCCTTCACCAGATCAACTGTTAAACTTCCAGACTTGCCAGATTCGTACCATCATTATGCTTTCACAGGTATCTCATTCTCCTCCTTGCCGACTTGTTCAGATTGCGTAGTCTTTGGCATTGGCGGTGGTGGATTTAGTGACAGGGTTGAAATCTATTTTATCAAACGGGGAGACAAAGGTTGGACAGGCAATGTGTTTGATAGCATATATTTAACTCCCAGAAGGAATAATGTGGATTTTCGTGTAAACTTTAACAATCCAGTTTTCTACTGTGGAGCTTTCTATTGCTTAGACATCAACGGAACTTTGGGGGTATTTAAATTTGGGTCTGGCATTAGTTGGGAAATTCTAGCCATGGTAGCCCCTCCAAATTGCGAGTTTATCTACAAGAGTTTCTTGTGTTAAAATACTAAACTTGATTATTCAAGATAAATCTAGAAAAATCTAATTAGATAAGTATTAGTCAAATTAGACATGTGAAGGATAAACTTCTCCATACTTATCCTTGATGTATTCTAGAGTATTCTCTCTACATAAGAGAGTATTAAACATGTGATGGATAAGCTCCTCCATACTTATCCTTGGTATTATACCTAGAATATTCTCTTTAGATAAGAGTGTAATGAAAGCGTAAAGAAGAGTCTAGATAGAACTATCTAGAGAAGTAAGTGAGCCTATAAATAGGCAACAATGGTTCACTTGCAAACCATCCAAAACCAAGTGAGCTAGCAAATAATAAGAGTGGTGTAAGAAAAGAAAAGTGAGTCTTGTACAACAAAGTTTGAGAAATAAAATTCAGTTTTGGTTAAACACCAAGTTGAGTCATTCCAATACCCAATTTCAATACCCATCAACCATTAGCCCCAAAACCATTTCCAACAAAGTGGTATCAGAGCCAAGGTCCTAATGTCTACTGAAATGTTTCCCTTCCAAATTCCTAAACTCACTAAAGAAAACTATGACAACTGGAGCATTCAAATGAAGGCGTTACTAGGCTCGCAAGATGCGTGGGAGATAATAGAAAAAGGTTATGTCGAACCGGAAAATGAAGCGGCGCTACCACAAGCTGAAAAGGATACACTACGTATTTCGAGAAAGAGAGATAAAAGAGCTCTTTTCCTTCTTTATCAAGGCATGGATGAGTCGTCCTTCGAGAAGATATCAAGAGCCGCTAATGCAAAGCAAGCATGGGAGATTTTGCAAAATTCCATCAAAGGCGTGGACAAAGTAAAGAAGGTGCGGTTGCAAACTCTAAGAGGTGAGTTTGAATCTCTCTCCATGAAAGAGTCTGAATTAATATCGGATTATTTTTCAAGAGTTTTAGTTGTTGTCAATCAACTAAGAAGAAATGGTGAGGTCATGAGTGATAATCGTGTGATCGAGAAAATATTACGGTCACTCGTTCCAAAAATCGATTACATCGTCGTCGCAATTGAGGAGTCCAAAGACGTCGAAACCATGACCATGGATGAGCTCATGGGATCGCTACAAGCCCATGAAGAAAGAATGAAAAAGAGAAGCAAAGAGGGAGCAGTAGAACAAGTTCTACAAGAAAAGCTCACTTTGAAAGACAAAGGAGAGAGTTATGGTAGTAATGCTAGAGGAAGAGGACGCGGCTACTATGGAGGAAGAGGAAGAGGCAAGAAGAATGACGATGATCAAAGGGGCCAGTGGTCAAGTTCCACAAGAGGTCGTGGCAGAGGAGATAATTCATGGCGCAACAATAATAGGCCAAGGAATAACAAATCTCAAGTTGAATGTTATAATTGTCATAAGCGTGGTCATTATGCTCGAGATTGTTGGTTTTCATCGGATAACGTCGAAGAAAAAGCTAATTATGCTAATAAAGAAAAAGAAGGAGACCAGACTTTGTTGGTGGCATGCAAAGGAGGTGACCACAGTGAGAATTGTACATGGATGCTTGATACAGGAGCAAGCAATCATATGTGCGGCACTAACGAGAAGTTCGTGGAGCTTGATGAATCAGTTTCCGGCAACGTAACGTTTGGAAATGGAGCGAAAACTCCGGTGAGTGGTCTTGGAAAATTTTTAATTAAGTTGAAAAATGGAAATCATGAGTTTATTTCCGATGTTTATTACGTCCCTAACGTAAAAATGAATATATTAAGTTTGGGACAACTCTTAGAAAAAGGCTATAGGATGAATATGGAAAACCTTAGTCTTTTCATAAGAGATAGGAGAGGAAAATTGATTGCCAAAGTGCCAATGACTGGGAATAGGATGTTCTATCTGAACATTCAAAATGACATCGCGAGATGTCTGACTATTTGTGTTAAAGACTCGGCATGGTTATGGAATCTTAGGTATGGACACCTTAATTTTGGAGGGTTAAAATTATTGTCCAAACAAAAGATGGTTAGAGGTTTGCCAAGAATTGACCACCCGGATCAGTTGTGTGAAGGATGTTTACTTGGAAAACATTTCAGAAAAAGTTTTCCCAAGGAAACATTCTCAAGAGCCACAAAACCGCTGCAGTTGGTACACACAGATGTTTGTGGACCAATAAAGCCAAGCTCGTATGGTGGAAATAACTATTTCCTCATATTTGTCGATGACTTTAGTCGAAAGACATGGGTTTATTTCTTGAAACAAAAATCGGAGGTTTTCTCCAACTTCAAGAAATTTAAATCCCTTGTGGAGAAGGAGAGCGGCTTTGAAATTGTGGCTTTGAGATCAGACAGAGGAGGAGAATTTACTTCGAAGGAGTTCGAGGCATACTGTGAAGACAATGGAATCCTTCGGCCTCTTACGGTTCCATACACACCTCAACAAAACGGAGTTGCTGAAAGGAGAAACAAAACAATTCTCAACATGGCCCGGAGTATGTTGAAGACAAAGAGAGTGCCCAGGGAGTTTTGGGCAGAAGCGGTTGACTGTGCGGTTTACCTGATAAACCGATGTCCCACAAAAAGCGTGAGGAACATGACTCCTTTAGAAGCTTGGAGCGGAGTAAAACCCGGCGTCTCACACTTACGATTATTCGGAAGTATCGCATATGCTCATGTGCCGAGTCAGCTGAGAACAAAATTGGATGACAGGAGTGCCAAGTACATATTTATCGGTTATGACTCTCGATCCAAAGGATACAAGTTGTATGATCCAATCAATAAAAAGGTCATCACAAGCCGAGATGTGGAGTTCGATGAAGAAGGCTTCTCGGATTTCGGCATTCAAGAAAATTATTACAATTTTCTTCCTATTCTAGAAGAGGAAGAAGAAGAACAACCACCCGAACCAGTTGCTCCAGCTAATTCACCACCACCATCACCTCCAGCAGTGCATCATGATGATCCATCATCAGCAGATGAGAGCTTTAGCGAAAGGCCCTTACGGACGAGGAGTTTAAGCGATATCTATGGAGACAATATATCTCTATTTTGTCTTTTTGCAGATAGTGAACCAATAACTTTTGACGAAGCCGTGGAAAGTGAAAAATGGCGAAAGGCGATGAATGAAGAAATGAAAGCTATCGAGAAGAATAGTACTTGGGAACTTGTGACACTTCCAAAAGGACAAAGAGAAATTGGAGTAAAGTGGGTGTACAAAGCCAAGAAAAATGCTAAAGGAGAGGTTGAAAGATACAATGCAAGATTGGTTGCAAAAGGCTACAACCAAAGAGAAGGCATCGACTATGATGAGGTATTTGCTCCTGTCGCTCGTCTAGAAACTATAAGACTAATTATTTCTCTAGCTGCCCAAAATAGATGGAAAGTTCATCAGATGGACGTCAAGTCTGCCTTTTTAAATGGACATCTTGAAGAGACGGTATACGTCGAACAGCCACCGGGGTACAAAGTAAAAGGACAAGAAAATAAAGTCCTGAAGTTGAAAAAGGCTTTATACGGCCTAAAACAGGCACCAAGAGCGTGGTACAGTAGAATCGACAAGTACTTCCAAGAAAATAATTTCAGTAAATGCCCGCATGAACATGCTCTCTATGTGAAGGTGAACGAAAAATGAGATAAGTTGCTCGTCTGCCTATATGTGGATGATTTGATCTTCACCGGAAATAACCCAATAATGTTCGAAGAATTCAAGAAAGTGATGACGAGAGAATTTGAGATGACAGACATCTGTCTCATGTCATACTATCTCGGGATCGAAGTAAAACAACGAGAAAATGGAATTTTTATATCTCAAGAAGGATATGCGAAAGAAATCCTTAAGAGATTTAAAATGGAGGAGTGTAATCCGGCAATTACTCCTGTAGAATGCGGAATCAAGCTATCAAAGATCGATCGAGGCGAGAAGGTCAATCCAACTTTTTACAAGAGTCTAGTTGGAAGCTTGAGATACTTAACTTGTACAAGGCCAGATATTCTCTATGGAGTAGGGCTAATCAGTCGCTACATGGAGGCACCTACGACTACACATCTGAAGGCTGCCAAGAGAATTTTGCGCTACTTAAAAGGTACGCTTGATTTCGGTTTATTTTACTCATCGTCAGACAAGTACAAACTCATTGGATACAGTGATAGTGATTGGGCTGGAGATTTAGATGAAAGAAAAAGTACTACTTGGTTTGTATTTTTTCTTGGAGATACGGGCTTCACTTGGAGTTCAAAGAAGCAACCGATAGTCACTCTCTCCACCTGCGAAGATGAGTACGTCGCAGCAGCATCATGTGTTTGTCACGCGATATGGCTAAGGAGTTTAATGAAGGAACTTAAAATGGAGCAGGAAGAACCGACTACAATATTTTCTGGACAACAAGTCAGCAATGGCTTTAGCAAAGAACCCGGTGTTCCACGACCGCAGCAAACACATCGACACACGATACCATTTTATCCAAGAGTGCATATCGGAGAATAAGGTACAATTAAAATACACAAAGTCTCAAGGCCAAGTTGCGGATATTTTCACGAAACCGCTAAAGCATGAAGTCTTCGTCAAATTACGAGAAGTTCTTGGAGTTACTTCAAATCAAGTTTAAGGGGGGTTGTTAAAATACTAAACTTGATTATTCAAGATAAATCTAGAAAAATCTAATTAGATAAGTATTAGAATAGATAAGTATTAGTCAAATTATACATGTGAAGGATAAACTTCTCCATACTTATCCTTGATGTATTCTAGAGTATTCTCTCTAGATAAGAGAGTATTAAACATGTGATGGATAAGCTCCTCCATACTTATCCTTGGTATTATACCTAGAATATTCTCTTTAGATAAGAGTGTAATGAAAGTGTAAAGAAGAGTCTAGATAGAACTATCTAGAGAAGTAAGTGAGCCTATAAATAGGCAACAATGGTTCACTTGCAAACCATCCAAAACCAAGTGAGCTAGAAAATAATAAGAGTGGTGTAAGAAAAGAAAAGTGAGTCTTGTACAACAAAGTTTGAGAAATAAAATTCAATTTTGGTTAAACACCAAGTTGAGTCATTCCAATACCCAATTTCAATACCCATCAACCATTAGCCCCAAAACCATTTCCAACATATTGGTGGAGTGTGACGGAAAGCTTATGTCTGTGTTATTAGGCCATTTAGGAAAATGGGTTCGTATATTTAGATTGGACGATACTAAAATGGTTTGGGTTGAAGTTAAAAGATTGGGTCGGTATATGTTGTGTATTAGAAATACAGCCTGTGTTTCTGCAATGGCTCCGACTAGTCTTATGGAGAACAAGATCTACTTTTCGAGGTTGCATAACGAAAGGATTTTGTACTACTCTCTAGATACAGGTATGTATCATTCCTTTGGGAGTAAGCATTCTTCTAAAGATTATCGTGATTCTAAGGAGAACCTACACTGCAGCTGGATTGAACCTAATTGGTCAGGGACGCCTGATAAGTACCTTGACTGGCTTAACATCTGAATATTCAAATCCGAATGCTGTTATTTTTGTTTTTCTGCATTATGGTGTATTTTTATTCCTGTGGATGATCTCGTGTACTTTTTCTTGCACCCTACATAATGCTTTAAGCTTTTCCTTGCAATTACTGAATGAAATTTTAAACTTTGTATTCTCATTGCATTTTCTTACTGCAAAACCAGAATATAGAGATGCAACAAAAAAAAAAACTTGTTATTATTCTGGGCGTTCACTGTGATTTAATATTCCCACTAATTATTCTACCCATAAAAATGTCACTTGACACCAGATATGGTCAATGATGTTCTCTAGTCATAGGTCGTCCATGCTCTGTACACTGTAATCTAGATTTTACCCTTCGCAGGAACATTCCTTTCATTGCAACGATTGCCATGGAAGAAAATCCGAATTTCGTTAAATAAAAGTTTGCATGTCGATGGGGTTCGAGAATTGTACTGAATTTAACTCAACTCACTGGTCAAATTATCAAGAAGGTTAAAAGTTTCAAAGTTATTTTACCCAGGTTTCTTTTACCATGAGTTTTTTTTTATTTTCTTTCGATGGTAAAACATGTGTTTTTTTTTATGGTAAATTTTAGTGATGTTTCACTTTCTTCTTTCCGTCCAAGATATATACATGGAGTTATGAACTTTGGTTGGGTCGTCAGACAAGCCAAACTCTTTGGGTTTTTAGATGCAAAAAAGCTAAAGCCAATCAAAGATGTTCGAAGCAAAAAAAAGTCTGCTTCAGGAAAACTTTGTTGTGAACTAGAGAAAGAGAGAAGGAGACACAAATAGAAGGGGAGAAGAAGGGAGAAATTCTATTAATGTTTGTAGAATTACAATGGGTTAAGCCTCTATTTATATAGATAGAAGACTTGGTTCCCAAGATATGTAAACCCTAATCTTAGACACGAAGGGCATCTTAGTAAATAAACTTGGTTTATAACACTCCCCTTGATGACCACTGTGGCTAAGTCATTACAAATATATCAGGAAAACTCAAAAGAGAAAAACCTGAAATTGTATAAGTATGTAAAGACTTGGACAGTGTTGGACACACATATGTTTCCTCGTTAAAACCTTGACAAGGAAAAACCCAGTAGGACAAAACCTTGACGAAGGAAAAAGAGTACAACGTGATAATCCAGTAAAATAACTACGATGCTCTTCCTAACGATTACCTCAGTAAATTCTTGGCTTGCAAATCTTTCAGTCGAGCCAATTTCGGTAAACGAATTTCTTGAATACTAGAGATAGCAATGCTTTCGTGAAAAATTTCCAAGTTGATGAAGTCTTCTTTTGTGTTAGTCTTCTAATGGTAGTGTTCTCGAGTCTTCACGCTTCCTTAAGTACATCGAGGACTTGCTTCTTGGATTCCTAGCTTCTCAGAGATGATTTGCAAAAGTAGTTGATGTAGTTTGTTCAACAAAGTGCCAATATGCAGTTATGTACCATAGGTAAGTAAAGTCTGTGATCATACCATATATGGATCAGTTTCATATCCAAATTCCTAAGGGTACTTATGTTTATGTGGTCTAATAAAACAGAATGACCTAGTTAATGGTGGGAATCCACCAAATAACCAAAATTATACAACTCCCCCTTGGATGACCACCATGTTGAATAAATTGCCTCACTAAAACCTTGCCAATAAAACCCTATGGGAAAAAATTTGGACAAAGGAAAAAGAGCACAAATATCAACATTTTTGAAAGAAAATCAAACGTCAATGAGATGTTGCCTCGTTAAAACCTTGTCAGGAAAACCACATGGGATAAAACCTTAAACGAAGGGAAAAGACTACAACTTTTGACGTAAATATGGATGCTAACCTAACTATATGAGTTTTAAAAAAGAAAAGCATCAAAATAATAACTATAATCTATCTTAAAGAAGAGTTTAAGCTAGCATAATTCCAACTGCAGATTTAAGAAAATAGAATTTATGTTGCCAAAGCGTGGATTTTTGTGTTTTTATGGACTCCCCAAGAGACCTATATATAAAGCTTATATCATCAACTAATTAATCCGGATTTTCGGTTTGGTAACAAACTTATAAAAACACATACAGGATTGTTAAACCTGACATAATTGAGTCAAGTGGTTGTCCAAATATAATTTGAATCCTCTAAAGAATACAAATTTGAATATGTTCTCCAAGAAAATCACTTGTGTGAATGCAATACGAGTCTTTCAAGACTACCACACAAAATGCATCATATAGGGAGAATGATATAGTATTAAACCAATCCTCGGGTTTGAACTTATAACCCTCAGTCATTCTTAAAACGACTTATTTCTCTTAATACGCAATATGACTACACCAACCTTTAATTAATAAGCTTGGAAATTTAAAGTGTTAAGTCTTGGATCCAAAATTGCGTTAACTGAGAAATTAATCCAACCTAATTGGATTGTATGCCAACCAATCACATGTGTCGATATTCCTTTGCAGAGGGGTTGAAAACCACCATCATTTATTTCAGTAGCTACTATATATGAATATTCGACAATGTTAACTAACTATGATCCCACACAATTCTCAAATGTATGCATATCTTGAAAAATTCATAGAATTATTGGTACCAGCACCCGCGGGCATTATAATCTCCTCTTATTCAATTGAGGAGATAATAACTTTGAGAATGAAAATAGTGTTTTTGGTACACTCAATTGGAGCACTACCAGTAGCCTATTATAGAACGCTACTTATTTTTCAAGATGTGATTGGATTTTCCTCTTAAAGAGGTAAACGCTTATGCAAAAGCAAATATGATATTTCACGCCTAGTCAATGGCAGCCCTTTTTTTTTATTTGATCATGATGGGAGAGAAACTGATATAACATTCAAGTTAATTAACACCAACTTTTGCTGGTAGTGTATAGTCTTCCCCTGATTATGGCGGAAATATTTTCACCTTTTAAAAACGAAAACAAATTTCGTAAAGTATTATCGGATTAATTCGAGGACATATACTTATAATAATTTCTGGATGTTAATAATACCAGGTGGGACAGTAGATACTGATTCCAAAATCCATAAAAAAAATGTCCACAAATATTATAGTTTATACAAATTAAAGATCAACCATGGATTTTATTAGTTACAGCCAAAATATACAAATAAAACTCCAAAATAATTTCATGACCTCAAGGATCAACGAGATAATGAACTAGAATGAAATTATGGACACTTCTTTATCAAAAGAAAATTATATCAAGATCGATATAGTCACAACAAGGACTAATGATATAGCTAATAAGCCGGGTGCACCCTTTGATCTTATGTGTCCTTCGGTGTTCCAACAACAAGTGGAATAGTCCGAATTTTGTAGATTATTACCGAAAAAATAAAAATTAAATACAAAAAATTAAATACAAAAAAAATAAATTAAATTAAAATTTCTCAATATCTTAAAAGAATGCAGCAAATTCTCGTTCATCGGTATTCAACGATCGGCTTATAACATAATAACGATATTTCATCATTTAGGGATCGATATAGATGAATTATATGTTTCTTTTTGAGAATATAAATAAATCTTTATCATTATTTTTCTTTGAAGAGATAAAATCCACTCTTTCTAGTTGATGAATGGTTTCATGTAAAGGAAAATAGAAACCAATGGTTTATTATTATATAAAACCATACATATTTGATCGTAAAAATTTGTTTGAAACGATCAATCTTCCGTAATAGGAAAAAAAAATCAAACCATTATTGGAAAAAATTTAGAAAATATGCCAATCTATTTTCTCTTCTATTATAAAAATCAGTGAGAAAATTCACAAAATTGGTTTTTACGATTTATCAAACTCGTATCGACAAAATAAAAATATTGCCGTTTTAGTTATCGCTTAGGAAACCTATTTTGAGGTTGACAGATGGTTTCTTGCATATAAGAAAAATAGAAACCATATGTAAATCACATGATCCTTGTCTAAAAGACAAAAATACCAAATAATTTGCCGGAGGTTTTTCAACCATGCACGTGATTAATTACCGTAAAGGTATTTCAATTGCGACAACACCAATTTTGGTGATTATAGTTTCTTTTAGAAGGATGGAAACTATAAACCATCTATTGATGGATTTGTTTTTTTTTTCTTTCTTTAGAGAAGGGATTAGAGAACAACGGGAAATCAATTTATATAGTAAATTTGACTACCCACAAGGTATATATATATAATAAGAAAAATAGTCGGATATAGAGTATTATAGCTTACCGCTCATCTCGGCAACTTTAGGTAGATAATCACGACATCAATCCAACTGATGCTAATCCGTATAGCTTGGTGTCGTAACTGGAGATAGTACATCACCAAAATCTTATATTCGCCCGGGGTAAGTTTAACTCCATGTACAAAAGCTAAAATCTAACCAAGATCAATCTTTGTATACGGGAGTCACAAGTTTGTGGTTGGATTATCCACCATCAAAGAGGACTTAGGTCTGTTTCTCATGTGCTTGTGCACTCCACCACCGTCCAGAGTTGTATGACTTGCTCACATATATACTGTACCATATCAAATCAATAATAGGACAGATTAAAATCTTGCATAAAATAAACAAAGTGAGATAAGATAAGATGCATGTGGTTTAAAGAAAATTCTTTGATCAACGATAAGTCTGTAACTCTTTGAATCAAAGTGTGTGATATAGGGCTAATAACTAATTATGAGTAGATTATCATCCTAGTGCACCGGTGATGTGATGGAGGATACATAGATGCAACTACAAAATCTTACAAAAAATCATAAGACTTAATAAAATCCAAAAAAAGATATTTGACAATTTCTAACATATGATCACAAAGACAAACTAACAATATACTTAAGTATATGTCACCGTTTGAGCTTAGAAGCAAATATAATAAGACCTAATTAAATAGGGTTTAATAATTTTTACAAAAATCATCGCTCATGAAAAATAAATAAAATAATTGCAATAAAAATTGCTCAGTGATTAGAGCTACGTTGCTGATGACGTGTTGTGAACTAGAGAAAGAGATAAGGAGACACAAATAGAGGGGGAGAAGAAGGGACAAATTCTATTAATGTGTGTAGAATTACAATGGGTTAAGCCTCTATTTATATAGATAGAAGACTTGGTTCCCAAGATATGTAAACCCTAATCTTAGACACGAAGGGCATCTTAATAAATAAACTTGGTTTATAACAAACTTAACTTTTTTGCTCGAACAGTTATTCTCAAATTACTGGCCGGATTTGGGTATACCCAGATTAATAGGTATACCTAATGAGACAAAATAAGGTCATTTTGAAGTAAAATCCAAAAACATTTCGCCACATATTTTCAAAAGTGGCTAAATTACCTTATTTAATTAGCACTAATCAACCTGTTTAATTTTAATTAACCTAACTAGATTAATTAGTTCAACTAAAAGTTATGAAATCTTGTTTTGGTTAGATTGAAATTATGGATTTTGCTGGGAGATTTTTTTTTTTTGAGATTTTTTTTATAACGGAAATGAAATCACACAAGCCAAACACTTTTAATATGGGGCTTGAACAGGTATTTCAGTGTTTCATTCTCCAAATTACAGAAGAAATCAACACTTTCAGATACCACAGTATGAAAAATCGGCATGCCCGACTGAAAAAAATAGCATGTCGACTAAGTACCTTCAGAACTTAGTCCATGAACAGTCGGCATACAAAACATGCTGACCAAACTTAGTCGCTCGCTCGATAAAAAACAAAGCATGCCGACCGAATATTAGTTTTTCGCATTTATAGTCGTCATGGTTGAAAATGCATCACAATGAAAAATGTTCGTCAGTCGTCATGTTATTTTACAAAACCATGACGAGCTATAACAAAATTGCACACAGGAAAACTTGTTTTCGGGGAGTTATTGGTTGGCATGCTCGATTGAAGCAAATCACGCTGACCAAACTTAGTCGACATGCTCGACTTAAACTAAGCATGCCGACCAAACATAGTTTTTCGCGTTTACAGTCGTCTTGTTAGAAAATGTGACACACTGACGACTGTCTATTAGTCGTCATCTCATTTTTACAAAACTATGATGACTAACAACAAAATTAGAAACAGGAAACCTTGTTTTCTGAGAGTTATTAATCGTCAAGGTTTAGGGATGAAGATCATGACGACCGTGTCAATGTTACTTGCAGAAAAACAATTCTTCGAAAAGTCATCACGCTGATCATCCTACAACCTTGACGGCTGAAAATAAATATGAAAAGTCGACATGCTCAATGAAGAGATTCCATGACGACCGTGTAAGTGTAATTAAATAATTTCGATTTTTCCTACCTAATATGTCATTTAAACAACAAAACAAAGTAGTAGATAGAGTTTGAAAGAATTAATCAACAATAAAAAAAACTCATATAATCGATGATTTTTTTTTCATTTGAAAACGATGAATTGTAGAGAAGGAGAAAAGAATTGATCACTATATTGACGATGAAGGAGAAGAAAAGTAATTTGGATTTAGAAAAAAAAGGAGTAGTTTGAGTTATTATTAGGGGAAGAGTAATTAGGTAACTTCGTACACATGAGACACCCCTTAGCCCACCCTAATGGTTGGGAACAAAATTTGGATACCACAATTTGGCCAGTCTCAAATTGTGATGGAAACTTTTGAGTATTTTGTTTCTAAAAGTCGAAAAACAACTTCTGAAAGCATACTACTTTACCACTTGTAGAAGCGAAAAAGAATCAGATTTTAGTTTAGGAACACAATTTTAAAACAACTTTTTGTAAACAAATGAATAGAACTTATTTTGAAGCACATTAGTTTTGCTTCCGAATTTTGGGATTACTTCAGCTTGTAAAACACTTTTACTATCTAAACGCCCGCGTTTGGATATACCTTAAGATTTAACTTTTCGGTTTCCAATAGCGAAAAAAGCACAAATTCGGTTGGGAACGAAAATTGAGAATAACTTATAGAAGAAAATTTCTAAAACTTCCGACTCCTAGATTGACTTCTGCTTCTGCAAATGTAAAAACACTTCTAGTATCTAAAAACCTGGCTTGATTGGGGTATTCCCAGATTAATTGGCGTATACCCAATGAGACGAAATAGTGTCATTTTGAAGTAAAAGTGGTCACCCCTTAACCAAATATTTTCAACATGGCAAAAATTCCCCCAC
Source organism: Papaver bracteatum (assembly GCA_023529315.1). Classification (NCBI taxonomy): domain Eukaryota; kingdom Viridiplantae; phylum Streptophyta; class Magnoliopsida; order Ranunculales; family Papaveraceae; genus Papaver; species Papaver bracteatum. The sequence goes on along the minus strand of JAJJWX010005052.1, from coordinate 680,758 downwards.
AATGATTAACACTAATTTAATTTAAATGATTAGATTTGTTTAATTAGTTAGTTGTTATAAGTTGGGTTTTAGAAATAATTGAGAAAGAGAAGTTTAATGAAGTAGTAGAGGAGGTTTTGTGGGGGAAAAGTTAGGGTTTTTGTGAAATTCCTGATATGAGTGATTCTAATCCTGATTTTGAAGTGGGGAAGTCATATAACTTTCCTTCTACAGATGAGTACTTGTATGATGATCTACCAAACCATGATCTAATGGATTATTTGCATGATCCCCACTTTTATTTTCCTCAAACTCAAGATGGGTATGGAAGTGATGAATGTATTGAGCCAAACATAGAGTCCAATGACCAAGAAGAAGATAATGGAGCTGCAATTAATCAGGTAGAAAACTTAGGTGGTGAAGATTGTGATTTTTCCATTCAAATGATCGATTTAGCCTCTCTTTTTTTCACTTCTGTTGTACAGGTTCGGCAAGGTCGATGATTGTCGATCATGCCGACCATAAAATCCGGCATGGTTATATTAACCAATGCTCCGACTTTTCATGAGAAGTATTCTGGTCGGCAAGGTATAAAATATGAACCCCGCCGACTATAAGAATTTTAGAAACACAGGAGACGTGATTTGAAACATGTTCAAGCCGACATTGTAGTGGTACATAGACCCTTCCGACTATATTGTATCAGGAAATATTTTATTTTCCAACCAAGCCGGCTGTATCTTACTCGGCGTGGTTTTATTTATAAACCATGCCGATTATAAGATTATTTGCATCACAAGAAACAATTTTGAAACACGGTTAAGTCGGTATTTTTCCGGTTCGTATACTCTGCCGACTGTGTTTTGGTCAGCGCCATTGTTTTCTTAGAAAAAGCCGACGGTTATTTAGCCGGCAATGTTTTATATATCGACCCTGCCGACGTTTGTAGTACATATCAACTAACTTGTGCTGCTTTGTAGATTGCATTGGTACCGATGACGGATCAGCCTGAATCTCACAATGTTAGGGGTCCTCATACTTCCGCACATTATTCTAATGATTTGGAATGCTGGATAAAAACGACGCGGTCAAGTGGGTTATTGATAAAGCAAAATAGAATATGTGAGTTCTAGTGAAAAACACCCAACAAAAAGATTCACGGTTTGAAATGGTATGCGAGTGTAGTGGGTCGTAGGACGCAAGTCACAAGAGAAAGGGTTATGTGTATGATAAGAAGACGACGAGGGTGTACAAGACGAAGTCAAAGAAGTGTGGATGCCCATTCAAGATTATTTTTGGGAGAAACAAATAAACTGATAACATGTGGAGAATGAGTAGAGTTGATGTTGGTTGGCATAACCATAAAGATCCGTAAAGTCTTGTTGGGCATTACCAAGTTTCCAAGCTGAAACCGCACGAGTTCGAACAAGTAAGAACAATTTGGGGAATTAAACCAAGCAAGCTCCTTAGTAAGTTCAAGAAAGACAACCTGCCTAACCTCTCTTCATTGTCTACAATTTATGCGTCCCGGGAAACTATCAAAAGAATTGAATGGGATGGAATAAAGGTAATGGAAGAATCACAATGGTTGACACACAAATACAACTACACAGTGAGACACCATGAGTCATCGGAGGGGAAGGTGGATCGTATTTTTCTTGCGCATCCCGATATGATTCAATTGGCGTGGTGCTTTTACCAAGTTTTGTTCATGGATTGTACTTATTATAAGACGAATAGGTACACCATTCCTTTGTTGAACATAGTAGGACAAACCTCGGATAAGCAATCGTTCACGGTGGCATAGTGTTTTATGGATCGTGAGAAGGATGATAGCTATATTTGGGCATTGGAAACTCTAAAGCTTATCTACCACGAAGACTAGACTCTCGAGGTTGTGGTCACCGACAATGAGCAAGCATTAATGAACACCGTGAGGATTGTCTTTCCCAATGCACAAAATTTTCTTTGCACTTGGAATATACAATGAAATCTTAGAAAGAATTGTAGGAATCATATCCAAAAGACAAAGGAAAAGAAAGGTACTAAATGTGAAAAGGAGGAAGATGAACATCTTAGTAAACTAACTAAAGAGGGGAGAGAGGAAGAGAAGAAGAAAGAAGACGAAAAATGGAAATAAGGTGAGATCATGTTTGTGTTATTCATGAAAGCGTGGGATAAGTTGGTTTGGTCGATGAGTGTGGCAAGATATGAGATAAACTTGATGGAGTTAGAGGATGATTAGGGAACTAATTACCCCAAAGTGGTGGAATATTGTAAGAGACAATGGTTGATGCCACACAAAGAGAGGTTTGTGTATGCTTTTACCTATATGACTATAAACATTTCAAACTTTAGTCCACAAGTATGGTAGAGCAAGATCATGGGAGACTAAAAGGTCTACTTTTCACGAGTCAAAATGGGATTGTGACGGTGCAACATGCTATCCACGAGTACACTAATAATGATGTCAACAAGATAAAAATGCAATTCGAATAAAGTAGCTTCCGAAAGTTGAAGGAGTTTAAGGAGGATGATTGGTTGCTTGTTGGAATACATAGAAAAGTCTAGCATTGGGCAATACGTTTCATGATGAAACATCTCGTATTATATAAAAAGTATGACAAGCCGGACACTCCTTGTAAGTCTAGAATAATGAATGCTATCGGACTTCCATGTCTACATATGCTTGGTAGGTATAAAACTCCCATTCCAATTGAAGATATCGATCCTTATTGGAAGCAACAATATTTCAAACCAGCTCCAAGAGAAGATCCAGGTGAATAGTTTGGCGACATGGAACTTGGGAGAATAATCATTGACAAGTACCCCAAGTTGAATAGGTTGGACAAACAAACTATGAAGCACAAGTTGATGCCGATTGTTTACCCTTTTATGGAAGAACTTGAAGAACCGGGGAAACAAGATCCAACGGGTAGACCACCAACCACAAAGACGAGGGCGGAAGAAAGGGAACAAATTAAAGAGTATTTGAGTACAAAATGTGATCCATCCGGACATGAGTATACCGAGGCGGAATACAAAGAGGAGCTGGCTAAAAATAAAAGAGGTCGGCCGAGGAAATAAACAACTACACCAACGATTCCAAACTTGAATCCAACTAGCACTCCACCTCTTGAGAGCCAAGCAAGTGTTGTAAAGAAAAGGGGTCGGCCGAGCAAAGAAAAAACTACTCCAACCATTTCAAACTTGAATGAAACTCCACTTCTTGAGAGTCAAGCAAGTCAAGGAGATGTTGTGAAGAAAACAAGTTGTCCAAGGAAGGTAGTAAAACCGGTATTGGAAGAGTATCGCGTACAACTCCCTCAAATTATTCAAGAGTTCGTTATTGGTACCGATGACGTCCCAAAGGATAAAAATTATGGGTTTCACGTTGCATCCCAATAATTGGGACACCTAAGTGGAGTTGTTGAGGAAAATCTCACCCAATGTTAATACATAAGAAAGAAGATGGCAGCCCGACTAGAAATTGACAAGGAGTTTCATATCTCAATGATGCTAGAAGGTTCCATGGAGGACAAAGAAGCGACTTTTAAAGAATTTCTTACTAGTGTTAAAGGCCCGGAGGGAAATGCACCGATCAAATGAGAGCATTTGTTGAGAATGCCGGAGTGTGGCCATCTATTCGTGGATACGTGGTCGTGCATGCTACATTTTTTTAGTAAAGGACTAAGTGTAGCATTTGCACCAAAGCATGCGGTTTGTGTAGAGAATCTCAAGCATAGAAGGATTGTTATGGCTTTGGTTGATGGTAATCATTTTATTGGTCTATAACTCAACAAGGAATGCCCATTACCTCCTCTTTGTAGGTTCAGTTTTTGGGAAAAGTTCATAGTCAACAATAGCAGAGAATGGATGAAACTTTATGAGGATAACATGCACCTTTGGAATGCTTTAGATGAGTCTAGGGATTTGAATGAACTCCCTCCGATACATTTGAGTGATGAGTGATTATGATTAGGGAATAAGGAATCTTTTTGGAGTACTTTTGTAATCGCATTTGTGTTTTGCGTAATGTACTTTGGAGTACTACAAATGAATGAAATGGAGGTGTATTTTTTGGTGTATACTCATTTGGCCGGCATCTTATTCTTTTCACAACCCTGACGACTTCACCAGGGTCGGCATGTTATAAATTCTTCAGACTGCCGGCGGCACTGCATGACAATACAAGAAAAAACGCCTGGTATGGTCGGCATGGTTTTGGTTGCATCATGTTGCCGGATTTTTGATGGTCGGTATGGTTTATGAGGATAACATTGCCGACCATAAAAGGAAAAAAAAAAGTGGATCCTGGATGTTCTCATACATAATAGTCTGCATGGTATATTAGGATAACGCTACCGAATAAATATTGGACGGCATGATTTTTTAAATTTTAAGTGCTGACTGTTAAGGGGCCGGCACGCTTTTAACTTAGTTCAATGCCGACCGCACATTGGATACAGACCTTAAAAACTTAATTAGAGCATATAAACCTTAATTAAAGCATACAAACGTTAAAAAATTAACCCTAACACATTTGGAACATAGATAGTATCCTTTTCCGGTACACAATTTCTTAGGAGAGGTAATTAGCTTCATCTTACCATCGCAACATGGATCTGTGCATGGTAGAAGTTTGATTTTAGCAACTTCATCTTCATACGGATCTAGCTGCTCATCTATCCAATAGAAAAACCCACAACAAGTGCATTTTGAAGCATACGGCTAATTTACATTACCTACCGCAGCTTTCATGAGAAGTAAGAATCCCTTACAACCTTCAATAGTACATTTGCTTCCTTCAAAAGGACAAGTGTTTGCCAAATGACCACTTAGTGTACAAAGACTACAAATATTTGGTTGTGTTGCACTTGAAACTTCCATTATTTATGCAAGTTTGAAGATGAAGTTGAGAATGCTTTTATAATAACAACACACCTAATATCTTGATTTTGAAATTTGAAGCCGTTGAGCATTCAATGGCTTTTTCTTTGTACTTAAAAGGTAATAATTTTATACTACTCACATTTAGGTCGGTAGGGTTGAGATTTAAAACCATGTCGACTACCTAACCTTGACAGCATTGTAGCATATAACATGGTATGGTTGGCAAGATCTACCTTACAAACCATGCCGAATTACTGCAACTCCAATATTGTCTAAAAAGGAACAAAAAGGAATAACTTCTAAAGCAATTGAAACTGAAAATTACCATAAGTTTAACAAGCCTAAAACCACAATCTAATAGTTCAAAATATAATGAAAGAGTTCAAACCACAATATAAGTTTCTAAACCAAATAAAGTTTAAAAATTTCATGGATCCTTCCCATTCTTGTTATCTTCCTCAACATCAATAGCTGTTTAACCATCACTAGCTTTTTCAGCAGCATCAACTTTTTCTTTTCCATTATCTGGACCTATGTAGTCACTGACCTCATTATAATAGGGGTTTACTCCATAAAAGTCACATGCCCTGAAAAAAGTCATTGGATCAACCTCCTCTTCTTCCTCGTCTGATGATGTGCACTCTTCATAGTTGAGGGTATTGCTAGGACTGTTCATAAACCTTAGGAAATCTTCAGGATCTTCCTTACCCATGAGAAGTAACTTTCTTACAGGGAAATTATTTTCAGTTTCATCTTTAGGATCTTCTACATTGGGATAAATTGCGTCAATAAATTCTAATAGATCTTCGGCAGTAACCGAACAAGGTAGATCTTCTTTTTTTTTCCCTCTGGGAACCTAAACAATACACAAATAAGAGATATGAAAATTATAAACATTGAAAAATGGTTCTGGTAATAAAGCAGGCATGGTCTAGAACCTTAACACTACCGACCAAACAATGGTCGGAGGGGTTATAATCTCATACCCCGCCGACTGACACATAGTCGGCATGCTATTATTAAATAAAAATGCCGACAATTAACTAATGAAAATCAAATTTCTGTGACCTAAAGTCGGCATGTTAGAATCCTAAGACAATGCCAACTATACTTAAGTCGACAGGGAGTGTTAATATACCATGCCGGCCCTGGTTATTGTCTAACAGTCGCCATGGATACTATGAAAAGTCGGCGGGTTATTCATCTTAATACCATGCCGACCATTACAAAACAACAACCGTCGGCATGGATTTAACTTATCGATCTTGCCGACCAAAAATACTAAACATCATATTTTTGGATTTCTAACCTAACATAACAATCATATAACACATCAGGATAATGGGTTGAGTTTAGAAATCACTTACAGTCTTCTTTTCAACGGCGAATGTTTTTTTTCAACATTCTCACGGATTGGATTTTCGGGTTTGCTACTTCCAACCTTTTCCTTCTGATTTGGATCTTCTCATGTTACCTGTTGAATCTCTCTTGCTACCGGATCGTTTAGAATCTACCATTTTTTGTAAAAAATCAAAATTGAAAATTTTGGTTGATATTTGGTTGATGGAATAGGATGAAGGAAGGAGAAGAGGAGAGGGATTAGAGAAGATGGATTAGGAGAAAGATTAAACGTTTTTAGTTTTTAAGTTTAGGGTTTAATTTTAGGTTAATTAGTGCAAGGGTAATAAAGTAAATTCACTCATTTTTGACCTCCCCTTAGTAAGGGTGTATGTCCATTTAAATCTAGGTATACCCCAATTAATCTAGGTATACCCCAATCAATCCAGGTATCTAAATACCCTAAATCTAAGAAAATAAATTCCCTCCGCCTAAATTTACGATCCAAAAAAACACACTCTCCGTAGAAAAAACAAAAATTACTTCCCGGTAAAAACTATTCATCAAAACTCCATTCCCTTGTCAAAGATTTAGGGTTTCTCCGTTGCTCTCAATTTGTGCAGCTTCTTCGATGGCGAAATCAGATCACCAGCAGAGAAGTGAACGGAAGCTCCCACCATCACCTAAGGTAGCTCCTTGGCTTGTTCACCCACATGGAAAGTTATTTAAATTTCAAACTTTTTGTGATATATTTGATTCAGATAGTACTAGTAGTAAAAAATATTTCAAAAAATTCATACCGGAGTTGAGTATCAAAAAATACTGGCAGAAAAATTCTCATCAAGGATGGGTAATCGTTATTAATTTTGATGATGAAGACCCAAATTTCAATTATAAAGAATTTTTTCTATGGAATCCTTCTTCACTAGAAACCATACACTTACCCAGTGAACCAGATCTAGTAGACGAATTTCCTATCAAAGATTATGTTTTGTCTTCACCTCCTAAGATCAGCAGTACTGATGATGATAATGTTGATTATGATTCAATGGTTTATATCCTTTATGATGGAGGTGAAAGTCCAGACGTTCTTATTTATTGTCACCCTGGTGAAAAACAATGGAGAATACATGATTTTGTTGATGTGGGTCAAAGTCTTGAATCGGTGTTTTATTTCAAAGGTAAGTTGTACGTAATGTGTTTGAATAATGTTCACATCGAGATAGAAATACAATATGGTTCTGATACGGTGGATGCTGATACGGGAAAAATCATCATTGACGACACTGTATTAGCGTTGTAATACCCCTACGACAACGCTATTTTATGTATTGTGTAGGTGGGGTATTGTAGAAAGTCCAAGCTTTTCTACAATACTTGACTAAGAGTTGTAAAGGTTGATGTGATTCATGGTTCGACAATATTTTCCCAAAGTTGTGATTCTCTTTTTTTTTTTTGAAAGCCTAACACAACCCTTGCTTGTGTTGTAGGAATATCTTGGACAACAAATGATGCGTATCGTACAAATATGTAACACAACACTTGTTAAAATTATAGGACTATCTTGGACAACGAAGAATGTGTATCGTACAAATATATAACACAACGCTTGTTAAAATTGTAGGACTATCTTGGACAACAAAGGATGTGTATCGTACAAATATGTAACACAACACTTGTTAAAATTGCAGAACTATCTTAGACAACCTAGGATGTGTATCGTAGAAATGTGTAACAATTCTTATTAGTATTATGAATAAGATTTGCACTACACTTGTTAGAATTGTAGAACTATCTTGGACAACACCTAATTTGTGTAGTTGAAATATGGAACACAACTCTTATTAGAAGTTGTGTGCATTTAACTATTTTCAAAAAAAAAAATTATAGCTGAAACCGAATTTCCGAAAATATTTCACATTCATAATTAATTTCATATTAACCTGCCAGTGTAACACATTTACATTCATTCAAGACCTGCCACTCCAATTGCATTACCTAGCTAACTTCAAATCACCGTGTATGAAAGTGTGTTGCGCAACGAAAGAAAAGAAATGATACATTCTTTGAACATGACTAAAAATATCATATAAATCGTAAAACGCAGATATGGGCCGCTGCACACTCTCTTCTTGGTAAACCGAATGACGACTATTGGAAACATAGAGGTAGATGATACGGTAGAGGCACTGTCTTAGACGTGAAGTGCCATAGTTTTCAATGAATATCATATCAGTTGGCATAGCTTTAGCACATGCAAATCGCTGGTACTCTTCAAGTACAGCAGGCAAATACCAGTTCTGCATTACAGGATATAACAACAAAAAAATTATCAAAAAATAAAATATAGGGTAGTAACAAACCTTCAGTTCTGCACCAGATGCCCCACCCATCTTCTCTGCTATCTTCTTCAGATACTGCAATAAGCAAAACCTCCAGAGTCAAAATTAATAACTTACTGTAAAAACTTCAGTACATTAGAAGGTATATAGGCTACAACAACTTTTCATTACAGATGGAAGAAGACAACTATACTTGATGTTGCTGAATCTGCTGCTGTAGGATCCCAGCTCTCCTGGAACCCATTCTTTGCCCATGTTTCCCTTGTAACTGTAGTGGGTATGGCATCATAAAGTTTGGGGCAACACCTGGCCTCATCCTAGGCAATAGTTGGGGTTGGAAGCCATAAGCTGCGGGTTTTGGAACAAGTCCAGGACCACCTTGGCTAAAGTACAATCTGTTGAGTATGAGGAGGTCTAGATCCTCCAAGATGGTATGCAGCAATACCTGGTGTCAGAGGTGACATCGCAACAGGTGGCCGAGCTTGAGAAAATTATGCCTTCAAAGATTAATTGGTAACTGGTTAGTACTTTTTGGAATCCAAAATTATATAAAAATAAACAAACATACTAAACATCTACCACAAGGCCTATTTTGACAAACATGATTAGTGGGTGGATGGTGAGATGCAAATAAATAGATAAAGGGTGGAAAGAAACACTAGAACAAGAATACATACGGTAACATCCAGGATTGACAACATTCTACAGTGACTAAACATGTCATGAAGTCATGATCAGGAAAAAAAATATATATATATATAAAAATTCACCAAATAAATACAATGTTTCCAATTAACAAACCTGAAGTCTGGTCTTCCTGTAATCTTTACGCTGAGCCACAGCAACATAGAGAGGTTTCCGCCCGATGATTTTCCCATTCATTTCATTCAGCTGGAACATTAAAGAATGACATACATAAACTCAGTCGTGTAAGCACTAACAGAACAAGTCAACAAGATGACATACACAAAAAAGAAAATTACACTTACAGCTTTAGTAGCTTCCTCTGAAGTTGAAAACGCAACAAACCCAGAACCCCTGCTATGGCAGTGTGGATCAAGCATGACCTGAAACAATAAAGAAGATTAATTACTTCAATTTATAGTACACCAACCTGGTCACATTTTCACTATTACATACAAATCCTAAAGCATATCCAAGATGATTCCAGTACTGCGAAAATCCATACCTTGCAAGATGTTATACTGCCAAACTCGGAGAACAATTCCTTCAGGTTTTCATTGTTGATGGTATCATCCATATTCTTTAGATAGAGATTAGAGCCTTGCAATTTTTCCGCTGCATCACTTCTTTCTTGTTCAAATTTGTCTTTCTGCTCAGCCACTCTTTCATATTTTCTCTACGCCCTCTCCACAAACCAAACTTTGTCATCATTAAATATGCTTCTATTAAGTTTCTCAACTACAGCTGCTGCATCATCTGGGTTCTGAAAGTTGACAAAACCAAAACCTCTAGAATTCCCACTTGCATCTCTCATAATAACTGCACTAGTGACCTGACCGTAAGTACCAAAAACCTTGCTAAGGTCATCGTCAGTAGTAGATTCAAACAAAAATTCAACCAGTGTATAGTAAAAACAAGACACGCTTCACGAGGATAGCAAAAACACACAAACCCCACAAAGTAAAACATGTCTTAAACATTGCCACTGAGCATTTGGGGTTTTACAAACTCATTTGCTTTAGAACCCATATTCCATAGAAATTGATTAATGAACTAAACCTAAATGTTCTCTAAGTATCATCATGTAACATATTGCAATACATTCATCTCAAAATCACAGGACCTTCACTATCTATTATCCCGTAGTTAACAGATTTTATCCCATCCCATCAAAATAAATCCAAAAAATTCACCCATTGTACAGTAATAACAAGATGGTCACACTTCAGTGCCTAAGAAATCATCAAAAAAATTTAAACTATCATTAGAGTCTAGATACATACAAAATCAATTCACCAACACATAAAAACCCCCAAACTAAAACAAGAACCACCATGTTATAAATTTCTATTTCCCACTACACATTTGGGGTTCTACACACATTTTTTCCATACAAATTGACCAAAATGGGAACTCACAAATCACCAAAAATCAAAATCATTTCTACAAAATAAGTTCCCAAATGGGATCAAAAGAATCACCCAAAACTCTAAATAAAACATAACCAACACCCCAAACACAAAACAAAACCAAAAAGAAAAAGAAAACCAAGAACCCTAACTTAACAACAACAACAAGAAACAAAGAAGTACTCAAAAGATGAAAAGATTAGAAAAGATTACCATCCTGGTGGTTGTTGAAGTTAATATAAGCATAACCAAGATAGATTCTCCTCATCTGATCTCTACAAACCCTAACAGAAACAACAGGCGCAACTTGATTAAAAATATCATATAGTTGACCTTCAGAGACCAATTGATCAAGATCTCCTACATATAATGATGAGTTAGTAACATGGTCCCTTGAAGAGACAAAATCAAAAAACCCTTAACTCATGATTTTTTTTTTTTAAAACCCTACTATGAACACAACTTCAAGACATCCAAAAAACAAAAAAAATAAAAAATCCCGCAAATCAAAACCACCACTGAAATTTTCAGATCTGAACAATACCTATTTACTCAGATAAAAGCAAATTAATTGGAAAAACTAAGAAAAAACTTACTTAGAATCAATCAACCATTCGATGAAAACAACAAACTCAACAAAACCTAATCTCTCATTCTCTCAACAACAAATCTTTGTTCTGTGGTTACAGGTTTAGATTGGGTTCACGGGAGAACTTAGATATTGTGTGTATGAGACAAAGAAGACGGAGAAAGGGGTTAGGTTGGGGAGCAATGATTTTAGTAATTTATTTTGATTTTTTCTGATTTGTTTCAGTTTTCGGTTTGGTGGTGGAGTTGAAGAAGATGGAGACGAGAGGTTGAGCGAGAAGAGATAAGAGAGTGAGAGTGAGAGGAGGAGAATGAGTTGTGAGTTTCTCTCTCCTTTATTATAGAAAAGGTAATGCTTAGATTTGGACCGTAGATAAGAAGGTCATGCGGATTGCTGAAAATATGGGACGGTGTATATTTCCTTTAGGATTCTCATACGGATTGAGAACCTATTGTGTTTCTCTTTGTGCTAGTACAAACTCGTGTATTTGGTTTTATTATCAACCTTCGATATGAAAAAAATACAAAACAAAATATCAATAAATTTAAAATATTATCATGGACCTTCGGTTATAAAAAAATTCCGAAAAATATATGGGAATGATGCTAAAAAAAAGAAATGAATTCGATAATTGGTGTGTTTCTTTGTGCTTTCGGTTTGAATTTCGACTAGTCACATAGGTCATCAAGCCATTTCGACTAATCATACAGGTCATGAAGTAGCTTTAGTTCACACTGGTAGACTTAGATTTCAATATTACTAGAGATGAACCTAAGCTTAGCAAGATACGTCATCGAAATCGATAAATATGAAGCTCAGTGTCAATTCGATCTTCAAATTCGATATAACGTCAAACAAACTATGAATCACGAAGCACTGGGAGGGTTCTGACTTCAGACTTAGCATAATATATCATCAAAATCGATAAATATGAAGATCGGTGTCGATTCGAACTTCGAATGTAGTATAACGGCATACAAACTATGAACCAAGAAGCAACACGATAGTTCTCTTCGAACTTAGCATGATACATCATAGAAATCGATAAATATGAAGCTCAATGTCGATTCATACTTAAAATGTGCTATAACGGCATAAGAACTATGTTACTATGAACCAAGAAGCTTTAAGACGGTTCTGACTTCAAACTTAGCATGATACTTCATCGAAATCGATAAATATGAATCTCAGTGTCGATTCAAACTTCAAATGTGGTATAACGACATACAAACTATGAACCAAGAATCTCCAAGACGGTTCTGACTTCAAACTTTGCAAGATATATCATCGAAATCGATATATATATATATATGCAGCTCAGTGAGGATTCGAGAAAGAAAGTAGCTCTGAGCTTGAAACCTGGACGCCAGTTGACTACTATAAGTCTGAAACTTCTTAAAAACGATGAATCCATCCATTTACTAGTAAGATTCCTTCATAATATTCTCCAAAACCTTAAACAAACCCTATTCTGACATATTGTATGTATACCCTGGATCCAAGATCGAACCTGGCCGTGAATGGACTACTATAAGTCGGAAACTTGGTAAAAACGATGAATTCATCCATTTACAGGTAAGATTCCTTTGGAATATTCTCTAAAACCTTAAACAAACCATATTCTGGCATATAATACGCATACCCTGGCTCCGAGATCGAAACATGGCCGTGAATGGACTTCTATAATTCAGAAACTTTGTAAGAACGATGAATTCATCCATTTATAGGTAAGATTCCTTCGAAATATCTCTAAAACCTTAAACAAACCATATTCTGGCATATTATACGCATACCCTGGCTCCGAGATCGAAACCTGGACGAGAGTGGACTACTATAAGTCGGAAACTTGGTAAGAACGATGAATTCATCCATTTACAGGTAAGATACCTTCGGGATATTCCCCGAAACTTTAAAAAAACCCTATTCTGGCATATTGTATGCATACCCTGGCTCCGAGATCGAAACCTGGCTGGGAGTGGACTAGTATAAGTCGGAAACTTGGTAAGAACGATGAATCTATCCATTTACATGTAAGATTCCTTCGGAATATTAACTGAAACATTAAACAAACTCTATTTTGGCATATTGTATGCATAACCTGGCTCCAAGGTCGAAACCTTGCCCTGAGTGGACCATTATAAACCGAAAACTTGGTAAGAACGATGAATCCATCCATTTACATGTAAGATTCCTTCGGAATATTCACCGAAAATTTAAACAAACCCTATTTTGGCATATTGTATGCATAACCTGGCTCCGATATTGAAACTTGCACCTAAGCGGACCATTATAACCCGAAAACTTGGTTAGAAAGCTGAATCTATCCATTTACAAGTAAGATTCCTTCGGAATATTCCTCGAAACCTTAAACAAACACTATTTTGGCATATTGTATGCATAACCTGGCTCCGAGGTCGAAACCTGGCCCTGAGTGGACCATTATAAGCCGGAAACTTGGTAAGAACGATGAATCTATCCATTTAAAGGTAGATTCCTTCGGAACCCTATTCTGGCATATTGTATGCATACCTTGGCTCCAAGATCGAAACTTGGCCGTGAATGGACTACTATAAGTCGGAAACTTGGTAAGAACGATGAATTCATCCATTTACAAGTAAGATTCCTTCGAAATATTCTCTAAAACCATAAACAAACCATATTCTGGCATATTATACGCCAACCATGGCTCCGAGATCGAAACATGGTTGGGAGTGGACTACTATAAGTCGGAAACTTGGTAAGAACGATGAATCCATCCATTTATAGATATGATTCCTTCGGAATATTCCCCGAAACCTTAAACAAACTCTATTTTGGCATATTGTATGCATACCCAGGCTCCGAGATTGAAACCTGGCCCTGAGTGGACCATTATAAGCCGGAAACTTGGTAAGTACGATGAATCTATCCATTTACAGGTAAGATTACTTCGGAATATTCCCTGAAACCTTAAACAACCTCTATTTTTGCATATTGTATGCATACCCTGGCTCCGAGGTCGAAAATTGTCCAGGAGTGGACTACTTTAAGTCGAAAACGTGGTAAGAACGATGATTCCATCCATTTACATGTAAGATTCCTTCGGAATATTCCCCGAAACATTAAACAAACCATATTCTGGCATATTGTATGCATACCATGGTTCCGGGATCGAAACCTGGCCAGGAGTGGACTACTATAAGTAGGAATTTTCGTAAGAACGACGAATCCATCCATTTACAAGTAAGATTCCTTCAGAATATTCCCCAAAACATTAAACAAACCATATTCTGGCATATTGTATGCATACCATGGCTCCGGGATCGAAACCTGGCCGGGAGTGGACTACTATAAGTAGGAAATTTCGTAAGAACGATGAATCCATCCATTTACAGGTAAAATTCCTTCGGAATATTCCCCGAAACATCACAGGTTTAAAGATGAAATTTATCAGATTTGAACATCACAGGTTTAAAGATTACTAGAGTGGGACGTGAGTTTCTCATTCGGGTGAACTGAAGATGAAATTTATCAGATTTGAACATCCCGGGTTCAAAGATTTCTAGAGTTGGTCCTGAGTTTCTCATTCGGGTGAACTGAAGATGAAATTTATCAGATTTGAACATCCCGGGTTCAAAGATTACTAGAGTTCTACCAGAGTTTCTCATTCAGATGAACTGAATATGAAATTTATCATATTTGAACATCAACAGTTCAAAGACCAGACTACCCTTATCAGAAATTAGTAAAGAAAATATTACAGACTATGAAAATGACCATATTACCCTTAGTGAAAATAAGTGCAATAAATATTATGGAGACTGTGAAAAAAGACCAGACTACCCTTATCAGAAATAAGTAAAGTAATTATTACAGAATGTAAAAATGACCATATTACCCTTAATGGAAATAAGTGCAATAAATATTATGGAGACTGTGAGAAATGACCAGACTACCCTTATCGGAAATAGGTCAAGTAAATATTACAGAATGTGAAAATGAAAATATTACCCTTAATGGAAATAAGTTGAATAAATATTATGGAGACTGTGAAAATAACCAGACTACCCTTATCGGAAATAAGTAAAGAAAATATTACAGAATGTGAAAATGACCATATTACCCTTTGTGAAAATAAATGCAATAAATATTATCGAAACTTTAATAATGAACAGAATACCCTTATCAGAATTAAGTAATGTAAATATTACAGACTATGAAAATGACCATATTACCCTTGGTGAAAATAAGTGCAATAAAAATTATGGAGACTGTGAAAAATGACCAGACTACCCTTATCAGAAATAGGTAAAGTAATTATTACAGAATGTGAAAATGACCATATAACCCTTAATAGAAATAAGTGCAATAAATATTATGGAGACTGTGAGAAATGACCAGACTACCCTTATCGGAAATAGGTCAAGTAAATATTACAGAATGTGAAAATGAAAATATTACCCTTAATGGAAATAAGTTGAATAAATATTATGGAGACTTTGAAAATGACCAGACTACCCTTATCGGAAACAAGTAAAGAAAATATTACAGACTGTGAAAATGACCATATTACCTTTTGTGAAAATAAATGCAATAAATATTATCGAAACTTTAATAATGACCAGACTACCCTTATCAGAATTAAGTAATGTAAATATTACAGACTATGAAAATGACCATATTACCCTTGGTGAAAATAAGTGCAATAAATATTATGGAGACTGTGAAAAATGACCAGACTACCCTTATCAGAAATAGGTAAAATAATTATTACAGAATGTGAAAATGACCATATAACCCTTAATGGAAATAAGTGCAATAAATATTATGGAGACTGTGAGAAATGACCAGACTACCCTTATCGGAAATAGGTCAAGTAAATATTACAGAATGTGAAAATGAAAATATTACCCTTAATGGAAATAAGTTGAATAAATATTATGGAGACTGTGAAAATGACCAGACTACCCTTATCGGAAATAAGTAAAGAAAATATTACAGACTGTGAAAATGACCATATTACCCTTTGTGAAAATAAATGCAATAAATATTATCGAAAATTTAATAATGACCAGACTACCCTTATCAGAATTAACTAATGTAAATATTACAGACTATGAAAATGACCATATTACCCTTAGTGAAAATAAGTGCAATAAATATTATGGAGACTGTGAAAAATGACCATACTACACTTATCAGAAATAGGTAAAGTAATTATTACAGAATGTGAAAATAACCATATTACCCTTAATGGAAATAAGTGCAATAAATATTATGGAGACTGTGAGAAATGACCAGACTATCCGTATCAGAAATAGGTCAAGTAAATATTACAGAATGTGAAAATGAAAATATTACCCTTAATGGAAATAAGTTGAATAAATATTATGGAGACTGTGAAAATGACCAGACTACCCTTATCGGAAATAAGTAAAGAAAATATTACAGACTGTGAAAATGACCATATTACCCTTTGTGAAAATAAATGCAATAAATATTATCGAAACTTTAATAATGACCAGACTACCCTTATCAGAATTAACTAATGTAAATATTACAGACTATGAAAATGACCATATTACCCTTAGTGAAAATAAGTGCAATAAATATTATGGAGACTGTGAAAAATGACCATACTACACTTATCAGAAATAGGTAAAGTAATTATTACAGAATGTGAAAATGACCATATTACCCTTAATGGAAATAAGTGCAATAAATATTATGGAGACTGTGAGAAATGACCAGACTATCCGTATCGGAAATAGGTCAAGTAAATATTACAGAATGTGAAAATGAAAATATTACCCTTAATGGAAATAAGTTGAATAAATATTATGGAGACTGTGAAAATGACCAGACTACCCTTATCGGAAATAAGTAAAGAAAATATTATAGACTGTGAAAATGACCATATTACCCTTTGTGAAAATAAATGCAATAAATATTATCGAAACTTTAATAATGACCAGACTACCCTTATCAGAATTAAGTAATGTAAATATTACAGACTATGAAAATGACCATATTACCCTTAGTGAAAATAAGTGCAATAAATATTATGGAGACTATGAAAATGACCAGACTACCCTTATTGGAAATAAGTAAAGTAAATATTATAAAATATGAAAATGACCATATTACCCTAATGTAAATAAGTCCAATAAATATTATGGAGACTGTGAAAAATGACAAGACTACCCTTATCGGAAATAGGTAAAGTAAATATTTCAGAATGTGAAAATGACCATATTACCCTTGATGGAAATAAGTGCAATAAACATTATGGAGACTGTGAAAATGATCAGACTACCCTAATTGGAAATATGTAATTTTCAGAGAAGGCTTCGCGCTGTTTGTGGCTCAATCACTTGAGCATTATATTTTGTTTTACAACACTTATGAAGGGTTGTCATAAAGTTAGTGTATTAAAGAAACACAAATTTAACAGAACATGTTATAGTGTAGGATGGTTAGTGGTGTAGACTTCCACGTTTGAGGCTCAGGATCGAATCCCCCAACCTTATTTTTTCCAGCATTATATATTTTTACTTCAACAACACTTATAAGTGTTGTTGTAGCTTTCTATTTAAAAAATGAAAAAAAAAATCAAAACTTGTGAACTGAAAGGGTGGTTGATGAGTTAGACTTCCATGTAGTAGGTTTATGTTCGAATCTCCCCTCTAACATATTTTTCATTATCATATTTTTGTGTACTTCAACAACACCTATAAGTGTTGTTGTAGGTTTCTATTTTTAAAAAAAAGAAAAAAAATCAAAACTTGTGAACTGAAAGGGTGGTTGATGAGCTAGACTTCCATGTCGTAGGTTCATGTTCGAATCTCCCCTCTAACATATTTTTCATTATCATATTTTTGTGTTCTTCAACAACACTTGTGAGTATTGTGATATGCTAAGTTACTCCATATATCGAACAACGTTGTTATAGCTAAATGTTGTCACAACTGTTTTGCATAAGGAGTTGTCGTTTGTTTTCCTAGCGCAACTCCTTGTTTCCTAAGGGTTGGTAGTGATGATATTCGACAACTCTCCCTTTGAAAACAGTTGTAAAACATAAGACTTTCTACAATACTTAGCGAAGCGTTGTAAATCTCCAGTTGTAGATGTATATTTTTCCTGTAGTATAGTATCTTTTTCCGGTACACAATTTCTTAGGAGAGGTAATTAGCTTTATCTTACCGTCGCAACATGGATCTATGCATGGTAGAAGTTTGATTTTAGCAACTTCATCTTCATAGGGAGCTAGCCGCTCATATATCCAATAGAAAAACCCACAACAAGTGCATTTTGAAGCATACGGCTGATAAAAATTACCTACTGCAGCTTTCATGAGAAGTAAGAATCCCTTACAACCTTCAATAGTACATTTGCTTCCTTCAAAAGGACAAGCGTTTGCCAAATGACCACTTAGTGTACAAAGACTACAAATATTTGGTTGTGTTTCACTTGAAACTTCCATTCTTTATGCAAGGTTGAAGAAGAAGTTGAGAATGCTTTTATAATAACAACACACCTAATATGTTGATTTTGAAATTTGAAGCCGTTGAGCATTCAATGGCTTGTTCTTTGTACTTAAAAAGTAATAATTTTATACTACTAACATTTAGGTCGGCAGGGTTGAGATTTAAAACCATGCCGACTACCTAACCCTGACAGCACTGTAGCATATAACATGGTATGGTCGGCAAGATATAACTTACAAACCATGCCGAATTACTGCAACTCCAATATTGTCTAAAAAGGAACAAAAAGGAATAACTTCTAAAGCAATTGAAACTGAAAATTACCATAAGTTTAACAAGCCTAAAACCACAATCTAATAGTTCAAAATATAATGAAAGAGTTCAAACCACAATCTAAGTTTCTAAACCAAATAAAGTTTAAAAATTTCATGGATCCTTCCCATTCTTGTTATCTTCCTCTACATCAATAGTTGTTTCACCATCACTAGATTTTTCAGCAGCATCAACTTTTGCTTTTCCCTTATCTGTACCTATGTAGTCACCGGCCTCATTGTAATATGGGTTCACTCCATAAAAGTCACATGCCCTGAAAAAAGTCATTGGATCAACCTCCTATTCTTCCTCGCCCGATGATGTGCACTCTTCATAGTTGAGGGGATTGCTAGGACTGTTCATAAACCTTAGGAAATCTTCAGGATCTTCCTTACCCATGAGAAGTAACTTTCTTACAGGGCAATTATTTTCAATTTCAACTTTAGGATCTTATACATTGGGATAAATTGCGTCAATAAATTCTAATAGCTCTTCTGCAGTAACCGAACAAGGTAGATTTTTTTTTTTTTCCTCTGGGAACCTAAACAATACACAAATAAGAGATATGAAAATTATAAACATTGAAAAATGGTTCTGGTAATAAAGCCGGAACGGTCTAGAACCTTAACACTACCAACCAAAAAATGTTCGGAAGGGTTATAATCTCATACCCCTCCGACTGACACATAGTCGGCATGCTATTATTAAATAAAAATGCCGACAATTAACTAATGAAAATCAAATTTCTGTGACCTAAAGTCGGCATGTTACAAGCCTAAGACAATGCCGACTATACTTAAGTCGGCAGGAAGTGTTAATATACCATGTCGGCCCTGGTTATTGTCTAACAGTCTCCATGGATACTATGAAAAGTCGGCGGGTTATTCATCTTAATACCATGCCGACCATTACAAAACAACAACCGTCGGCATGGCTTTAACTTATCGATCTTGCCGACCAAAAATAATGAACATCATATTTTTGGATTTCTAACCTAACATAACAATCATATAACACATCAGGATAATGTGTTGAGTTTAGAAATCACTTACAGTCTTCTTTTCAACGGCGAATGTTTTTTTCAACATTCTCACGGACTGGATTTTCGGGTTTGCTACTTCCAACCTTTTCCTTCTGATTTGGATCTTCTCATGTTACCTGTTGAATCTCTCTTGCTACCGGATCCTTTAGAATCTACCATTTTTTGTAGAAAATCAAAATTGAAAATTTTGGTTGATATTTGGTTGATGGAATAGGATGAAGGAATGAGAAGAGGAGAGGGATTAGAGAAGATGGATTAGGAGAAAGATTAAACGTTTTTAGTTTTTAAGTTTAGGGTTTAATTTTAGGTTAATTAGTGCAAGGGTAATAAAGTAAATTCACTCATTTTTGACCTCCCCTTAGTAAGGGCGTATGTCCATTTAAATCTAGGTATACCCCAATTAATCTAGGTATACCCCAATCAAGCCAGGTATCTAAATACCCTAAATCCAAAAAAACACACTCTCCGTAGAAAAAACAAAAATTACTTCCCGGTAAAAACTATTCATAAAAACTCCATTCCCTTGTCAAAGATTTAGGGTTTCTCCGTTGCTCTCAATTTGTGCAGCTTCTTCGATGGCGAAATCAGATCACCAGCAGAGAAGTGAACGGAAGCTCCCACCATCACCTAAGGTAGCTCCTTGGCTTGTTCACCCACATGGAAAGTTATTTAAATTTTAAACTTTTTGTGATATATTTGATTCAGATAGTACTAGTAGTAAAAAATCTTTCAAAAAATTCATACCGGAGTTGAGTATCAAAAAATACTAGCAGAAAAATTCTCATCAAGGATGGGTAATCGTTATTAATTTTGATGATGAAGACCCAAATTTCAATTATAAAGAATTTTTTCTATGGAATCTTGCTTCACTAGAAACCATACACTTACCCAGTGAACCAGATCTAGTAGACGAATTTCCTATCAAAGATTATGTTTTGTCTTCACCTCCTAAGATCAGCAGTACTGATGATGATAATGTTGATTATGATTCAATGGTTTATATCCTTTATGATGGAGGTGAAAGTCCAGACGTTCTTATTTATTGTCACCCTGGTGAAAAACAATGGAGAATACATGAGTTTGTTGATGTGGGTCAAAGTCTTGAATCGGTGTTTTATTTCAAAGGTAAGTTGTACGTAATGTGTTTTAATAATGTTCACATCGAGATAGAAATACAATATGGTTCTGATACAGAGGATGCTGAAATTCTCAGTATAACTATAAGTGATGCTATAAGTGTCGGTTACAGTTCCGGAATTGATGCGGTAGCAGGAGGTTTAGATAATAGGTGTCATGTTTATCATGTAGAATCTTTCGGTGAAGTATTTCAAATTCTTAGAAATTACTTTCCGAGAGGTATTTACGAACACACAAGTTTCAAGCGAATTTATCTTATAGCCATAAATGGGAAGTTTCATACATAAATCTCCATGAAGGCATGCAACATTGATTCCAACAGTTTCATGCAGAAATTATGAAGGAGGCATGAATGAGAGTTAATGTTATTTATGTATATTGAAGTTAGAGATCAGATGGTATAAATAAGGAGAGTAGAAATCAGTGAGGGGGGGAGCCAAGGTGAGAGAAAAGAGAGAATGTAACACAAAACATGAATAAAATATTTCTACCCAAGGGGATTCATCAGTGGATGTAGGAAACCATGCCGAACCACGTTAAACCTCTGTTTCTCTTTTGTTCTTCAAATCAACACCGAATCCAAAATACTAACCAAACTATCCATTCTTTGTATTTCGTGCCCAAAAGTGATTTTGGGTACAAACATTGGCGCCGACTAAGGGGAGACGAGAAAAGATAATCATGTTCTCCCATTGATAAAAGTTGCATAAAATGCTTCAAGTCATGTCCGTCGAAAAGCAGTTTGAACGGCTTGAAAATCACTGTTGCAGTCTAGTTGAACGCAACTGTTGCAGTCCAGTCTGTTCGCAATTGGTGCAGTCCAGCTGATCGCAGCTGCTGCTGGCCATGTAACCACAGATTCTGCAGTTAATTTGATTGCAACTGATGCTATCCAGATTCGAGGTTCGAGATTTACTGAAACCACTAAAGTTGCATCAGTACAAAGACTGATTAAGTTGCTGCTAAGATGTTCGGTCTGCGATAAAAAGTTGGAGAGAAACACCATCAAAACTATTGTAGGATGCTCGATCTGCAGCACGTTACATAAAAAAAAAATCATCAAAATTGTTGCTGGGTGTTCGATCTGCAACATAGCTTGATCCAGTTTTGTTTTCAATCACTGCAGTCCAGCAAATCGCAGCTGCTGCAGACTAGTTAATTGCAGTTACTGCAGTCCAGGTGATCGCAAATGCTGCAGTCCAGGTGATCGCAAATGCTGCAGTTACTGCAGTCCAGGTGATCGCAAATGCTGCAGTCCAGTTTTGTTGTCAATATGTTCGATCCGTGACATATTCAAGCCCAAAGTGAAAAACCTTTTGCTTCTCAAATGGCGTAGTTTTCGCCTGTTCGAGTTTGTAGTATGTCAAAATCACTACTGAATGATCGCAGAGGTGTCAAGTTGCTTGCATCTCTAGGTGCGTGAATACCCAAGAGAGAACCTCCGGAAAAGCGTGTCAAAAAAGTCCGCTAAGGTGCAGCAAAACCATGGTGAAAGGACCATAAAGAAATAGCAACAGTTCAATAAGAAAAGTCAACAGTTACTGAAACCGTTACAAGGAAGAAAAGGCAACATCTGTGATTGAAAAGATCACATTTCAGAAAGCCGTTGCAAGATGCCTCCATCAAAAAGACAACATTTTCTGGAAAAGTGTCAACAAAGCTCCGAAGGAACAGATCACAGTTCGTAGAAACGTGTTGCGAAAAGTTATTAAAAGAAAAGAAAAGAAGAAGAAAAAGCCGGCGGCTCCACCCGGCTCCAGATCTGTTCACCCACTTCTGGTTTTCCTTCACCCACGTCAAAAGATGGTCACCCACATCAGATTTTGTTAACCCACATTAGAGTTTCGGTTAACCCACTTCAACAGAGGTTTTGTTCACCCACTTCCGTTAGCTATATGGGAAGAGCTTCGATGCTTCAAATTACATCAACGTTCGATGTTATTCGCTAGCAAGCCGTTGATGCTATTGGGTGTATCAAACTTCGATGCTCCCCGATATATCAAATTTCTATTCTCAACAATAGTTCGATGCAACAGTGGTACATCAATCTTCGATACGCATGACACACAGACCGCTGATGCTTCCTGTACATCAAATTTCGATGCTCAGTACATAAAAAAAAATAAAAAAAATAAAAGCCGGTGGCATATGCCGGATGCCAGACCCGGCGGCTAAGGCCGGCGGCAACACCCGAAGGCCAAGTCCGGCAGCAAGGGTGGCGGCCGAACGGCGGCAGAGGCGGCGGCGAACAGCGGCGGCGGCCAATGGTGACCAGACCCGGCGGCCAAGCCGAGCGGAAATCGGCGAGGCAATTACGATAAATCGGCGACTTTAGGCGATTAAATGGAGACCGTTATTCGGTGCACGGCGGAGCAGCATAATACCATACACCTGATTCAGTGAAACACGATGCAACTTAATATCGTGGCCCTGATCACATGTAGCGCGACCCAACTTAATTTCATGGCTCTTGGATGATTCCGCCCCATTTCTCTTGCCTTGCGGATATGTTCACCCCACTTGGGCTTGGTCTAAAAATTTGTTTCGTTGATATCTTCTTCGTCTCAAGTCCGAATTGAGTGATTTTTGGCTCGTTGGAATCGCCTCTCAGTATCCGACAAAATGAAGGTATATTTTCACAATTGGAAAATCATGTTTTTTGGGTACAATCGCGTAATCAACATGTTTGGAGCAAGCCGCTAACCGACCAATTCTTCGATAATTTCTTCTTCGTGCATCCAAACTGAGTGATTTTCGGCCCGTTGAGATCGTATGTCAATTACCAATGTCGTGAAGGTGAAAATTTCAATTTTCGGAGAAAATTAAATTTTTAGAATTTAAAATGACAACACCAGAAACGGTCACATTCAATCACCACCGAAAATACTGCAGTCCAGTTGATCGAACTGCTGCAATTGTTTTCCACATAAATATTACAGTCAGTTGATCGAACTGCTGTAATCCAGTTTCACAACAATAGCTGCTGGCATGTTGATCGAATTGTCGCAGTCCTTTTAAATTCCTACAGTCCAGTTGATCGAACTGTTGTAGTCCGAATTTTCCCAAAACTGTTTCAATACAGTTTTCCTCACAACCGCTTCAATCCAGTTTTATGCATAACTGTTACTGTACATCTAATCGCAGCTCCTGAAACACAGTTTCGTGGCAACTATCTTCCATCCAGCCTGGACTTGACTGGTGCATCCCAGTCCCGCAGACAAATTAATTTACTAAGTCGAGACGAGACACTAAGGCAACTATACTAATAATCGTCGCTGGAAAACACCGACATAGCCAATGGGCATCCTAATCACTTCATTTACGAAGTCGCAGTAACATTTTCAATATGGTAAGTATATGGTAAGTATACAATTTACATATTTTTTTCTATTTGGTTTTCATATATTCATGCATGATTTTTTTCAATAAGACACCTTTAATGTGGAGAGCATTTTTCTCAACAAGGGGATGCACACATTTCAATTATGCGCGCATCTGGAATAGTGGGATTGGCCCCCCGCGCGAATTCCGGATAGCAGACATCTTCAAAATTCCATACGCGAGCAAAATGTAGCAAGGTAATGCACCCTTGCGCGAGCATTGAGAATCATGACAATCACTATCTACTGGGGGCGAGTTGCATATCACTTCAACGTGACCAACTATCACTTGGGGGCGAGATATGTGACACCTCATGGTCTGAAATGACTCCTTTGGGGAAGGCTGCGTAAACACTATATACGATTGGGGGCAAGTTACATAGCGCCTAAATGCAATACGGAATTCAACTTCCGAAGATAAAAATTTCAGGTAACCCGAACTTCTTAATCCTCCAACGAGTTGCAGGATTAAGAGGGGGCGCGCATACACCACAATATTTTTATGAAATTATTACAATCAATAATTTTTAACTGCCATAGTTATGTTATTGTACTCCAGTTAAAAAGCAACTGCTGCACTCGGTTGGACGCAATCGATGCGATTCATTTTGCTTTCGAATCTCAGACTCAGTTGGACGCATGGTGATGCGATGCTGGTGGCACTCAGTTGGACGCAACTGATGCCGTCTATTTTTATTTATAACTTTTACACTTATGTTTATGGAAATAATTGAGTCCAGTCCCTCAGCAGGTGCTGCAGGCCAGCTAATCATTGCTGCTGCAGTGTAGCTTTATTCGTTTCTGTTGCAGTACAGCTATTCACAGCTGATGCAGTCAATCTATGCTCACAGTTCCTGCAGTCTAGCTAACCACAGCTGTTGCAGTCTTGCTCGCAGTTCCTGCAGTCCAGCTAAGCGCAGCTGCTGCAGTGGAACTTTGTTCGTTGCTGCTGCATTCTAGCTGATCGCAGCTGATGCAGTCCAGCCTTGCTCGCAGTTCCTGCAGTCCAGCTGAACGCAGCTGCTGCAGTGGAACTTTGTTCGTTGCTTCTGCGTTCCAGCTGGTCGCAGCTGATGCAGTCCATCCTTGATCGCAGTTCCTGCAGTCCAGCTGAACGCAGCTGCTGCAGTGGAACTTTTTTCGTTGCTGCTGCATTCCAGCTGAACGCAGCTGATGCAATCCAGCCTTGCTCGCAGTTCCTGCAGTCCAGCTGATCTCCGCTGCTGCAGTGGAACTTTGTTCGTTGCTGCTGCATTCCAGCTGAACGTAGCTGATGCAGTCCAACCTTGCTCATAGTTCCTGTAGTCCAGCTGAACGCAGTTGCTGCAGTGGAACTTTGTTCGTTGTTGCTGCATTCCAGCTGATTACAGCTGATGCAGACCAACTTCACTCAATGTTATTACCGCTCATTTCCAACATCACCCCGTTCCAGTATCACGCTGTCATTTCAGTCTAGTTCATCATTCAGTCCAGTTTTTAAGATACAACAACGGTTTATGCCCAATTTCTTCCCTCCAATCTCCCAATCACAATAACCTCACTTGGGGGCGTCTTGATTGTGATTTCCGCAAACAACAAAGGAAGTTCGCCAATCACCTCAACATCAATAATCCACACCTGGGGGCGAGTTTTATTGTTGCCTATAAAAACGAAATTTTCTTAACCCCCAACAAGTTGGAGGTTAAGAGGGGGCGATGTTCGTACCATAAGTAAAAATACCACTTAATGGGCCAAATTGACACTTGAATCATCTTTCGGTCCTCATCCGATCCCGTTAACCATTCAACCAAGGAAGCCCACCAGCCTGCACAGACCGTTCAATGGCCAAAGTCAGTCCATGGTCAAAGGAAGTCGATGGTCAAAGTCTGTCAACTGTCAAGGTCAACATTTGGTCAAGGTCAATGGTCAAAGTCAATGACCGGTCAATGGTCAAATTCAACCGTCGAAGCCAGTCGCACCCCTAACCAATTTTCAGTCTTACAGCCAGCAACGCTGCTAACTGATTCCCAGCCAAAAAACTCTTCCACACTGCCAACCAGTATTTAACCATGCTGCCAGTTGACCTCCATCCAGTCTGCCGGCCAATTATCACGACCAACCAAAGATCCATCCAAACGCGCCACCATGGTCCAGCTTACCAGCATGCAGAATTTATCATGAGGCATAAGGGTGATGTTTCATACATAAATCATCATGAAAGCATTCAGCATTGATTCCGGCAGTTTCAGCTATGCAACATTAATCCGAGCGGTTATATACAGAATTCATGAGGGAGGCATAAAGACAGCAGTTTCAAGCGAATTTATCATATAGCCATAAATGGGCATTTTCATACATAAATCTCCATGAAGGCATGCAACATTGATTCCAACAGTTTCATGCAGAAATTATGAAGGAGGCATGAATGGGAGTTAATGTTATTTATGTATATTGAAGTTAGAAATCGGATGGTATAAATAAGGAGAGCATAAATCAGTGAGGGGGGGAGCCAAGGTGAGAGAAAAGAGAGAATGTAACACAAAACATGAATAAAATATTTCTCCCCAAGGGGATTCATCCGTGGATGTAGGCAACCATGCCGAACCACGTTAAACCTGTGTTTCTCTTTTGTTCTTCAAATCAACCCTGAATCCAAAATACTAACCAAACTATCCATTCTTTGTGTTTCGTGCCCAAAAGTGATTTTGGGTACAAACACTGTGTAACCAGCATATATGTATGGAAATTGGATTTCTCTTCAATGACTTGGGAGGAAATGAAAAGTATGGATGACCGTGTCTTCTTTTTGGGTGGTCATATGCAGCTGTCTTGCTTGGCCTCAGACTTGGGTTTATCGAAGGGTTGTGTCTATTTTACACAAGCTAAAGAGATGAGCTTGTATAAATATGACTTGGAAGATGATAGTATTCTGCTTTCTTTTCCATGTCCCAATCTGCCAACACCATGGTACCTGCCTAAATGGTTGATGATTTCTGCAACTCCAAGGTAACTTTTAAGTACACTACATTCTTGCTTGTTTTTCTGTTACCATGCTTATTGACGACACACATCTATTCCATAGTTGTTTATCTGTGTCATCTGCATTCATAAGTTGGTTATAAACAAATTGCTTGAATATTCTCTTATTCTTGTGTCCATCTGATTGTATCCTCCCTATTTTTGTCTGGGTAAACTGTGCATATTACTACCACTCATGTGTGTATCAAATAGGATGTCTGACACTAAGAGTTGTATGATGGAGAACCTTTCTGATACAAATCCAAAGTGAAACGTTAGTTTCTTTAATTCAATAGCGACTTGCACCTTTGATGCTATCTCAGGTTGTAATAATGTTTTGGTCTTTTGTGTGTAGGTTTGGTGTCAGAACAAGAGCAACAGACCAAGTCTCAGAACAGAACGCAAGTACACATAGAGTTATTGGGGCAACGGAAAACCAAACAGTAGATAAAGAAGGTGTGAAAGAGGATGTTAAAGAAGCACGACCGTGGATCATGCTCAAGGATGATCATATGGTATGGTTGATATCAAATTATCTGCATACATTGGATTACATACATTTTCGTGCAGTCAGTAAAAACATCTGGAGGATGTTAAATTTGAGAAGATCCTCATCTACTAGGACAGTGCAAACCACAGATTTAT
The DNA here is from genome assembly GCA_023529315.1 of Papaver bracteatum. Classification (NCBI taxonomy): domain Eukaryota; kingdom Viridiplantae; phylum Streptophyta; class Magnoliopsida; order Ranunculales; family Papaveraceae; genus Papaver; species Papaver bracteatum. Next base: position 652,545 of record JAJJWX010005052.1, on the reverse strand, counting down.
CCCCATGGCTGTTTTTTCCTAAGCATCAAGCCGTCTACAATTTCATAAATCCAATGCATAATAATGAGAACCTACCTCACAAACATCCTTGAATCGTTAAAAGGTGCTAGAATTCGGTTCTCAAAAGGTGGGTGGTTGCTCTTGTCAAAAGGCAAGACTTTGTTCTTCTACAATCCCTTCACGAGATCAACTGTCAAACTTCCAGACATGCCAGATTCGTACTATCATTACGCTTTCACATGTATCTCATTCTCCTCCTTGCCAACTTCTTCAGATTGCATAGTCTTTGGCATTGGTGATAGATATGGTGGTAGGGTTGAAATCTTATTTATCAAGCGGGGAGATGAATCTTGGACACACAATGTCTTTGATAACAATGTGGATTTCCAGCTAAACTTTAACAATCCAGTTTTCTACCGTGGATCTTTCTATTGCTTAGACCTCAACGGAACTTTGGGGGTACTTAAATTAGGGCCTGACATTAGTTGGGAAATTCTAGCCATGGTAGCACCGCCAAATTGCGAGTTCATCTACAAGAGTTTCTTGGTGGAGTGTGACGGAAAACTTATGTCTGTATTATTAGGCCAGTTAGGAAAATGCGTCCGCGTTTTCAGTTTCAACGACACTAAAATTGTTTGGGTTGAAGTCAAACGTTTGGGGCGGCATATGTTGTGTATCAGCAATACATCTTGTGTCTCAGCAATGGCTCCGACTAGTCGTATGGAGAACAAGATCTACTTTCCCAGGTTGCATAACAAAGGGATTTTGTATTACTCTCTTGATACAGGTATGTATCGCTCTTTCGGGAGTAAACTATCTGCTAAAGATTATCGTGATTCTAAGGAGAACCTGCACTGCAGCTGGATTGAACCTAATTGGTCAGAGACGCCAGATCATTATCTCGACTGGCTTAACACCTAAATGCTGTTGTATGGATACTGGTATTTTTATTTTGCTGCGTCCGCATTCTATGTCCGTTTCCATGCTGGTATTTCTATGGATGTTTTTGTGTACTTTTTAGGTGCAATCTACATAGTGCTTAATACTTTGCCTTGCAATTACTGAATGTAAATGTCAAATTTTGTATTCTCATTGCATTTTCTTACTGCTAGCGAGGTTCCTTGAATTTGGCATTAATTTTCACCAGAATCCTAGCCCTGTACACTGTAACAGTGAAGAATGATCAAATCACTCAAATCAATTCTCCCAAACGGGCTATAAAAGTCCCCCGGGTAGATACGAGCCCACCCCCATGGATACACCCGACCCTTCCACCAAGCTAAAACCCCAAATTGAAGAGATTTCTGATTTTCCCATTCACACTCTCTCCCTTCATAATTTTCGATGGAAAAATCAGATTCAGAGTTATCTGATGATCATCAGAGAAATGGTGAAAGTAGTCTCCCACCAAGAGCAGCAGCACCTTGGCTTGTCATCCCACATGGAGATAAATGTAAGTTTCAAACTTTCTATGATATTTCCTTTAACAAATCTTATCAGAAACTCATACCAGAATTGAGTGAAAAAAAATTCTGGCAAAAGAATTCTCATCAAGGATGGTTAATCGGTTATTGTCTTGTTAAAAGAGACCCAATATTCAAGTATAGAAAATTGTTTCTGTGGAATCCTGCTTCACTAGAAACCATACAATTACCTGGTGAACCTTCAGATCTAGTAGGTTATGGATTTTTTTATCAAAGATTGTGTTTTGTCTTCACCACCTCAGATAATAAGTAGAACTAGTACTGGTAGTAGTAGCAGTAAAAATGTCTATTATGATTCAGTGGTTTATATCCTTTATGATAGAGGTGATAATCTATACTTTATTGTTTATTGTCACCCTGGTGAACGAAAATGGAGAAAACATCAGTATATTTGTTCGCGCGGAGTCCTTACATCAATGTTATATGCTAAGGGTAAGTTATATATAATGTCTTCGAATGGTGCTTACGTTGAGGTAACAATACAACATGGTTCTGGCATTAAGGATGCTGAAACTCTCATTGCCAGAGATGCTAGAGTCTTCAAGTACAGTTATCAACATGAATCGGTAGCTGTAGGTTTGGAGAGTCGGGGTGAATTATATTATGTAGAATCTTTTGGTGAAGTTTTTAAAATGGGAAAATAAGGAATATGCCCCAAAATCGACTGTCATCTTGGGGATATGCCCCAGAATTCCAGTTTTTGGGAATATGCCCCAAAGTAACGGTTTCCGTCAAGGAACCGTTAAATAGACTATTTATCGTAAATGTGTATGAACTTTCTCTCTAATTTTTTCGAGATTAGAATGTGTAACCAGCATAATTATAGTCTATTATAGCCCCAAAATCGACTGTTATCTTGGGGATATGCCCCAATATTCCCTTTTAAAATTCGTGTTTCTGGAATTTACTTTTCAAGAGGTACTTATGAAAAATGTGTAACCAGCATAATTATAGCGAAATTGGATTTCGATTCAATGACTTGGGAGGAAGTGAAAAGTTTGGGTGACCATGTCTTCTTTTTGAGTGATAATACACAACTGTCTTGCTTGGCCTCAGACTTGGGTTTGTCAAAGGGTTATGTATATTATGCAACAAATGACGAAGAAATCAGGTTGTACAAATATGACTTGGAGGATGATAGTATTTTACTTACTTTACCATGTCCCCATCTATCAGCACCATGGTACCCACCCGAATGGCTGATGATTTCTGCAACTCCAAGGTAACTTTGAAGGGCAATAAATTCTTGTTTGTTTATCTATTGCTGCATTGCTTATTTAGGAGGATACGTTGACATTTATTGTTAAAATTGGCAATACTTGACAATGCTGACTTTGCAGGATTTATGGGCAGCTGATTTTTTTATTTTTTTTTGAGATACAAGTGGAGTGATCATTTCCCTACAATTTGTTTTAGCATCTTCTGTTAATTGTTTCATAGTGTCAGGGAAGATGTTCAATGAGAAGGGATATCACACATAGTTGGACACATCATTCCATAGTAGTTTATATGTGTCATCTGCACTCTTAAATTGGTTATACAGTGGCTTACTTGAGGACTCTGCTATACTTGTGTTGTCCCATTTGAGTGTATCCTCCCTATTTGTGTTTGGGTAAACTTTGCAGATTAGTTCCACTCAAGTTCGTATGAAAGAGGTTGATTGCTTAAGTTCCAGTTGTAACCATCTAAATCCACTTAGTTATTCACCCTATTTATATTTATGGAGAGTGTCGTCTATTCAGATTGGTCTGTCATTGAGAGTTGTTTTCCAGCTGGTCTTCCGGATATCTTTAGCTTTTCCCAGTTTCCGGGTGATTTTCTTATTTTATTTATTTATTATTTATTATTTTGTTGTAGGATGAAGACCCTTTCCTATGTACAAGCTAGCCCAAATGCAAGGTGAAATGCTAGTTTCTTTAATTCAATTGTGACTTGTACCTTTGATACTAGCTGAATTAGTAATAATTTTATGTTCTATTGTTTTGTAGGTACGATGACAGTATAAGATCACCAGGCCATGTGTTAGAGAAGGACGAATACATACATAAACTCACTAGGGTAACAGAAAACATAAAAGTAGATGGAGACGGTGAGAATAAGAAACAGGATATTAAAGAAGCAAGAACATGGATCATGCTTAGTGATGACCATATGGTATGGTTGATATCTAATTATCTGCATCCATTGGATTACATACATTTACGTGCAGTCAGTAAAAAATATCGAACGATATTAGATTTGAGAAGATCCTCATCCACTAGTACAGTGCAGACAACAGATTTATCCCCATGGCTGGTTTTTCATAAGCATCAAGCCATCTACAACTTCATAAATCCAATGAATAATAATGAGAACTACTTCATGAACATCCCCGAGCTGTTAAAAGGTTTCAGAATTCGCTTTTCAAACGGTGGGTGGTTGCTCTTGTCAAAAGGCAAGACTTTGTTCTTCTACAATCCCTTCACGAGATCAACTGTCAAACTTCCAGACTTGCCATATTTGCCAGTTTTGGATCATCAACATGCTTTCACAGGTATCTCGTTCTCCTCCTTGCCACCTTCTTCAGATTGTGTAGTCTTTGGCATTGGTGAAGTATTTCGTGATAGGGTTCAAATCTTATTTATCAAACGGGGAGATGAATCTTGGACACGCAATGTCTTTGATAACAGTTATTTACCTCCCAAAAGGAATAATGTGGATTTCCAGCTAAACTTCAACAATCCAGTTTTGTACCGTGGAGATTTCTATTGCTTAGACCTCAACAGAACTTTGGGGGTATTTAAATTAGAGCATGGCATTAGTTGGGAAATTCTATCAATGATAAACCCACCAAACTGCGAGTATATCTACAAGAGTTTCTTGGTGGAGTGTGACGGAAAACTTCTCACTGTGTTATTAGGGCATTTAGGAAAATTTGTTCGCATCTTTAGATTGAACGACACAGCAATGGTTTGGGTTGAAGTCGATGGTTTGGGGCGGTATATGTTGTGTATTAGCAATACATCTTGTGTTTCTGCAATGGCTTCGACTAGTCGCAAGGAGAACAAGATATACTTTGCGAGGTTGCCTAATGAAGGGATTTTGTATTACTCTCTCGATACAGGTATGTATCACTCTTTCGGAAGTAAGCATTCTGCTGAAGATTATTGCGATTCTAAAGAGAACCTGCACTGCAGCTGGATTGAACCTAATTGGTCAGAGACGCCAGATGAAGATCTTGACTGGCTTAGCATCTAGATATATTAAATATTGCTGATTAGAAAAATATCTTAATGCATGATCAGCCCCTTTTGCAGCAGTTTCTTTATTTATATATGTAATGTGCGAGTGCCTCCGAGCTTTAATACTATTGGTCTGTCACACTTTGGTGATTCCATGAGAATTATCAATCTGAAAAGTGACAGTATTTTTGACATAAACAAAATAATGGCAGCGCGACACAGGATTTTACAAGTTTTACTTAGTTTTTAGTGTTTACGTTTTCCTTTTGTCTCTGCGGCTGAGTAAATTGAAGTTTGACAATGATATAATTGACAAAAGCTTTAGGTTATGAAAGGTATTGGTTTTAAGCTTCCTTAATACCTTCAAGGGTTCAGGACATCTATATATATAGTAGTAGAGATGTACATCAATTACATTAAGTGGTGATAAAACTTTGACTAATCCTAGCATAAATCAAGCAACTAATTTAGTAGAGAATCTTGGACTAATCCTAGCATAAATCAAACAACTAATTTAGTAAAGAAATGACCATTCTAGAAGCCAACCTAATTAGTCAACTATTTACAGTTACATTTAACATTAACACCCTCCCTCAAACTCAAGATGGTGCAATACACATGTTGAGTTTGGATACCAAAAAACTCAGACGAGCTGAAGTCAGTGTTTTGGTGAATAAATCAGCGAGTTGCAATTCCGAGCGAACAAATGGTAAAACAATAGTCTGTTGCTTTAAGTGATGTCGTACAAAGTGACAATCAATCTCAATATTTTTCGTACGTTCATGAAACACGTCATTATGGGCAATGTGAATAGCAGCCTTATTGTCACAACACAATGGAGTAGGTTCTGATAAATGACCACCCATATCTTCAAGGAGCCATTGTAACCAAACAATCTCAGAAGTTGTATGAGCAAGAGCTCGATACTCGGCCTCAGCACTAGACCGAGAAACTACACTTTGTTTCTTACTACGCCAAGAGATCAAAGAGTTTCCTAGAAATACACAATATCCTGTGGTTGAGCGTCTATCTGTGATGTCACCAGCCCAATCTGAATCTGAATATGCATGAAGACAAAGATCATAAGTAGATGAGAACTTTATACCTTGATACAAGGTGCCTTTGATATAACGTAATATCCGAAGTACTGCAGCATAATGTGTGGACCTTGGAGCTGACATAAACTGACTAACTACATGAACTGAGTGGATGATGTCTGGTCTTGTGATAGTCAAGTAATTAATACTTCCCACAAGCTGACGATATAATGTAGGATTGGATAAAAAATTCCTTCGAAGGGATTGAGCTTCACATTTAGTTCAAGAGGTTTATCTGCAGTTTTACTATCTGTTAATCCAGCACGTTGAAGAATTTCGGAGGCGTACTTTACTTGTGAAATGAAATAACCATCAGATGACTTATCGACCTCGATACCAAGAAAATACCTTAAAAGACCTAAGTCTTTCATTTCAAAACATGAACTAAGATGAAGTTTAAGAGCAGTAATTCCTTCTAGATCATCACTTGTGATAACCATATCATCAACATACAAGAGGAGAATAACCATACCATTTTTAGTTGATTGAGTAAACATTGCAGAATCATAAGCACTTTGATTGAATCCATACTGAAGGATAACACTAGAAATCTTCTCAAACCAAGCTCGTGGTGCTTGTTTAAGTCCATACAAAGCTTTACAAAGCTTACATACTTGATTTGGAGAATGAACCATTCCTGGTGGTGGTCTCATATACACTTCTTCTCGAAGTTCTCCATTAAGGAAGGAATTTTTGACATCCATTTTATGCATATTCTAATTATGAGTAGCAGCAACAGCTAGGAGAGTACGTACCGTAGTCATACGAGCAACATGAGCATATGATTCTTTATAGTCTATACCATATTCTTGGGTATATCCTTGAGCAACCAAACGAGATTTTTAACGATCTATCTTGCATTCTGAATTTGTTTTGATCTTGTACACCCATATACTTCCAATAACTGTTTTCCCCGGTGGTAAGTCAACCATATCCCATGTACCAGTGTCCTTGTGTGATGTGAGTTATTCCCCCATAGATGTTTGCCAGACTGGACTTAAATATGCTTCCCTGTATGATTTTGGTTCATGTACAGATAAAATGGATAACAAAGAACAATGATAATCTGCAAACCTGGATAGTGGTCGACGAGCTCGTGGAGGCAAAACATCATTTTCAGGTACAAGATCCCCTTCTGGAGAAACAATGTCAGGATTGTCCATAGAGTGGTCATGTGGAGTTTCGAAATTTTCAAGAGGAGTGACTTCTGTAGTGGTGGATGGAATAATTATAGGCTGAGAGATGGATAAAGATAATCCTCAAAAGGATCTATATACATAAAATGTTCTAGAGTAGAAGACTTGCTACTAGGAAGAGACCAAAAAGGTATATTTTCCCCAAATGTAACATGACGAGAAACACGTAAGCGTCGACTCTCTGGATCGTAACAACGATAACCTTTTTGTTCAATACCATATCCTAAAAACACACAGATAGCATTCTTTTTGCTGAGTTTGTTTCGTTCTCGTTCTGTGAGAAGAACAAAACAAGTTGAACCAAAGACACGAAGCTCAGAAGAATTAGGTGTCTTATCATAGAGACGTTCATAGGGTGATTTTCCTCATGTGACTATAGATGGAATGCGGTTTATTGTGTAAACTGCAGTAAGGACTGAATCTCCCCAAAAATTAGAGGGAACTGATGCTGAAAGAAGTTGGGTTCTAGCTGTCTCTATGATGTGACGATGTTTTCTTTCTGCTATACATTTTTGTTCTGGAGTTTCTGTACAAGATAACTGAAGAAGAGTACCTTCTGTTTTGAGAAATTCTTTGAAAGGAGTTGATATGTATTCACCTCCTTGATCAGCACGAAAAGTTTTAATAGATTTTCTAAATTGAGTTTTGACCATTCTAGAGAAATTTGTGTATATTTTCAAAAATTATGATCTGGAACTGAAAAGGTATAGCCATGTAAAACGAGAGAAATCATCAATGAAGATAACATAATATAAAGCCCCTCCCTTAGAGGCAATGGGAGACTTTCCCCACACATCTGAATTAATAAGATCAAAAGGTTCAACCGAATGAGTAACACTATTTTTAAAAGGAAGCGCAAGTTGTTTACCCAACTTACAGGAGATGCAATAAGGTTCTTTATCAACTTGAGTTGTTCCTAACAGTCATTTATTGATCATATATGTAAGACGTGAAAAAGAGACATGGCCTAGCTTAGAATTCCAAGACATAAACGGAGACACGGTAGAAGGAAAGGAGTTTGCAACTACAGCAGTAAGTTCATTCTTTGATTGTTGAGGAACAATGAGAGTTTCAAGGAGATATAGTCTGCCAACTCTACGGCCTATCCCAACAAGCTTCTCTGTCATGGGATCATGTATTACACAACCAAAGGAGAAGAAATAAATGTTAAAACCCTGATTACACAGTTTCCCAATTGATATAAAATTCATCTTGATCTTTGGAACAAGTAACACATCAGATATACGTATTTTATCTGAGACTTTAACATGTCCAATATGACTTGCAGATATTTCTGATCCATCTGCATTTTGGATTTTAGGTGTAACAATAGGATGCTTCTTTAAAATACATTAGAATTGAATTTCATATGATTAGAAGCACCTGAGTCAAGAAACCAACCATTTGAAAAGGTACTTGTGGGAACTGAGAAAGCAGATGCAGTTGTAGAATTATTATTACCAATTGCAAGGTCTTGTTTGAGCATCTCTTGAATATCAGCAAGATTATTTGATGTAGATGCTGATGATTCATGGCTTCTTTCTAATACAGGTGCTGCAAGAATGGATGGCATATGTGTGTATGCAGTTCCATTTAACCTTCTTCTTTCTCTCATGTTTCTTGAAGATGGAGATGTTCAGTTTCCTACTGTATGACCGGGTTCTTTACAATAATTGCATTGAATTTGTGAGTTTGATCCTTGGTGAGTTGGAGTTTGAGATGCTGATGTTTGAGACATGCTATGTGTTGTTGGTAAAGTGAAGTTCTTGGCCAAGTGACCAGGTTTCTTGCAGTTGTAACACTGAACCCGTGACATGTCACGATAGTTTCTCTGAGAGTTGACAGTATTATTAAAACTTGCACGTGAAGGAATGGCAAACACAGCAGATATCTCTGGCTTGATCCTTTTTCGAGTTTCTTCAGTAATAAGCTCATACAATGCAGCTTCTACAGTAGGGAGAGGAGATCGATGAAGGATTGAATCTCTTACAGTCTCAAAATCATCTCTTAAGGCCATTAAGGGTTCAACCAGTCGCGACTCTTCTCTGTATTTCTGCCACAACTCGATATATATAGTCCAATTGGGTTCCATCAGTGCTAGATGATTCCATATAATTGACATCTCAGAATGAAGGTCTGAGATTGACTGATCCATCCCCTGCTTCATAGAACGAATATCTTGTTCTAGTTTGTAACGTTGAGCAAAGTTGATTTGGGTATACCTTTTTGAAAGAAACTCCCATGCGTCTTTGGCAATCTCAAAACCGGTGAGTTACATACTTATGGAGGTGATTACTGTATTGCTTATCCATGTCAGTATCTTGTGATTGTTGATCTTCCAGTCTTCAGCACTTTCTCCTTCAGTTCCTTTGTCTTTGCTGCTAGGATCAACTTCTTTATCTCTAATAACAACACCAGTAGAGACAGCACTGGACTTCTTGGCTTTACCATCAATATATTCCCACATAGCTTTTCCTTTGAGGAAATTTCTCATAAGGAAGGACCAATGATTATAGTTTGTTCCATCAAGCTTTACGGTGATAGGTTGATAATCTTCACGTGACATATTGAACGATAACAGAAAGGATTTTGGATACTAGGATTTTGGATACTAGGCTCTGATACCATGAAAAAAGCTTTAGGTTATGAAAGGTTTTGGTTTTAAGCTTCCTTAATACCTTCAAGGGTTCAAGACATCTATATATATAGTAGTAGAGATGTACATCAATTACATTAAGTGGTGATAAAACATTGACTAATCCTAGCATAAATCAAGCAACTAATTTAGTAGATAATCTTGGACTAATCCTAGCATAAATCAAGCAACTAATTTAGTAAAGAAATGGCCATTCTAGAAGCCAACCTAATTAGTCAACTATTTACACTTACATTTAAAATTAACAATAATCACCGTTTGGATTTAACTATTCCGGCTACCAGTGTGGAAATTTGGTTAAAGCTAAAGCTAAATATAGCGTAGGATTTTTAGCTTTTTAACTTTCACGTCTGTGGATGCTCTGATAGCCAACTTTTAGCTTCCGTCTCCAGATAGCCAAACCTGATTGTGCATGGTTGTCGTAGTAGTTGGAAAGAAGTATATATATTTATTCCTTCCTTTTTCTTCTTTAGTCATTTAAGTTACAACCTCAAGTCTCCTGGTTGATAGAGTGAATTTGGGTTGTTAGCTAGGTTGCGCTCACATTAATATCTCTTCATCTTCAGAACAACCTGTTCAGTTTCCATGGAAAAATCAGAGTTATCATCCAGACTCCCACCATCATCAGGTGCAGCACCTTGGCTTGTCATCCCACATGGACATAATCGTAAGTTTCAAACTTTCTTTAATATGTGTCATCCCTTTCTGCTGACGGGGATGGGTATTGTGGAAGTCGTGAAGTTGACGGTGGCATATTGGCTACATAACAGGGGGTGTTCAAAGGTATTTCCATGGAGCAATTTGTTCTCAGCTGGGACGAAATCAATTTTCAACATCCTTAGGGCACCTTGTTCTCTTTCTGCTGGATGTGTACGATGTTTGTTTTGCTTGGGTTTTTGGTCCCAGGTGGTTTTTACTGTCCTCCATTTTTTTTTCTCTTTTGGTCGAGTGAGCCTTGGCTCATATTTCATGTACTTTTGTCTCTCTTTCAATAAACTTTTAACTTATCGATCAAAAAAAAAAAAAAAAAAAAATGTGTGATCCCTTTAACAGATCTTACGAAAAATTCATACAAGAATTAAGTGGAAAAATATTTTGGCAAAAAAATTCTCGCCAAGGATGGTTAGTTATTGTGTGTGAGGAGGATAATGATCCCAATTTCAACAACGTAGATTGTTTTCTATGGCATCCTAGTTCACTAGAGATTATTATGTTACCTAGTTTATACTATTTCAATCAACTGTATAAATATCCAATCACAGATTGTCTTTTGTCTTCACCTCCTAAGAGCAGCAGTAGTAGTCATAGCAGGCATAGTGATGACGATTCAATGGTTCATATCATTTACTATGACGATTCAATGGTTCATATTCAATGGTTCATATCCTTTACTATGACGATTCAATGGTTCATATCCTCCTACTGGAACCGACACGGAGCAGGTTTGAGAGATGGTGATATTCCAAACATGGTTATGGATGATGCCTTGCCGGAAGTTCATGAGGGTACAACCGACGTGGACACCGATGAAGACCAATATGACCCTCAAGGAAATGGTGCATTCTATGAGAATGGACAGTAAATTTCATATTTTCAGTAGGCATTTTATGAGAATGGAGCCACAATACCCCGTTATTTTAATCAAGCACGCTTTCATTAATAAGTAGACATTTTAATTAGTTCTTGTAAACTCCATAATACTCTGTTTATCACTTAAGTACGTTTACAATTACATTACATATTTAACTTCATAATACTTATTCATGCATATGCTTCATAACCAAGTATCTCCAAAGCGGTGAAATGAATGAATGGCATTCTATGATCCGTTTGATATAAAGTCATAGCATCCTCACGATTACGATTTGATGCCCTTAATGAAATGACAAAACACTTGCACTTATACTTGATGCTTGATAACCGAGTTTGTAGTTGTTTTTTGCATCTTTCATTAGCATTACCATTGATTCTCACAAATTCTTCAACAACTTGTCCCCAAAAGGAGTTAGTTGTTATTTGAGTGTTGTTAATTGCACAATAACTTCTCACCGAGTCATTATCTTCTTCAATTGAGAATGCAACCATGCTTGAATGTTGAATTGACAATTTTAGGAGAGAATGAAACTTCACAAGTTTGGGTGTGGGGATTTTGAGCTATTGTGTTGAGTTTATATAAAGATATGAAGTGACGTGAGTTTGGCCTGAAAATGTAGCCGTTTGACGGAGCGCCGAACCAATGGGCGTCCAGCGCCAAACCAAACGGCGTGATTCTCTGGAATATTCTCTGGACTTAGCCTAAATATATGTTATCTTAATGGTGGGTTTTTAGAAGAGAGAGGAACCAAACTTGGGTTCCTCAAAAATTTCCACATAAATAATATATAAATAAAATACGGTCTGCGAGTTATAACCCCAAAGGTGTTATAACTGCTTTAGATTGAATTACGAATCAAAACAAAAATTGGGAAAACTTGGGCTATAAATCCATCCACAAAAAACCCATCAAAACAAAAGTAACACAAAAACCCCAACAAAACAAAAGTAACTCGCGGTTGATGAAACCAAAATTTGGTTTCATCATAAAATTTGATGAAAACCAAAAGAATTTGATGAAACCAAAGAATTTTGGTTTCATCATAAAATTTGAGGAAACCAATTTTGAAATTTGGGGTTTATGTATTAATTTTTAAAAATTTGGTGTTTTTGTATCAAATTTGTTTAAGATGGAGTTTTAATGGATCCCAACATTTGAATGGGGTTTTTGTACCATAAGTTTAGTTACCTTGGGTTTTTATGATTAGTTTTGAATAAAATATATATATAGTGTCCGCGTCCTAATTTTTTGTGAATTTTATAGTGTCCGCGTTCACATCGTGTCGTGTCCGCGTCTGTGCAACCCAGACCACGACTAAACATGAGTAACATGAAGATCGGAAGCTCTTTGGTGCATTTTTTTAATTCTTATTTTTTAGAGAATTTTGATAAAGTACCCCGCTTTTTGGATACCCACTAAAAAAATGCCCCTGTTTTTTTAAAATTTGTTAAAGTACCCTAACGTTAATTTTTCCATCCAGTGTTAGTTAAGAATAATTTACTTTACATATTTCCCTTTTATTATTGCCACATTGATTTTATACATCAATTTTCAGGTTCCTCGAGTCCGGTTCAGGATCGTTACACCGCTTTCAGGTTCGTTACATCATTTACCAAAAAGGGTTCATCATTTCAAGTGTTTTGGGGTTTTTGGTTGGAAGAAAACGACCTTCTACAACATTTTTTTATGTTCGTCGAGCCCGGTTCAGGATCGTGACAACGCTTTCAGGTTCGTCAAGCCCGGTTCAGGATCGTTACACCATTTTCAGGATTATCGGATCATTTACCCTCCCCACCAAGGAGATGTAGTTCAGGGGGTAAATAGGACTTTTAATTGGAAAGATAATTGTCAGCTAGCACTTAACTGGATGGAATTTGACTTTTGAATAAAACGGGATACTTTAACAAATTTATAAAAAACGGGGGCACTTTTTTAGTGTAATGTGAAAAATATGGGTACTTTATCAAAAAACCCTATTTTTTATTTTGTTTATTAGAAGAAAGTGGGTCCCAACAGGTTGTCCAAAGTGGACTTTACTTTTTCTATCTACTGAGACCAAAGTGCTTTGGGTACTTTGAAGATAAAGATTGGATTTTTAGATGGCACATGAAAAATCAGAGGGATTAAGCGTTCTCATATCAATTTCAATCAATCAAACACACCAATATCTGAAATTCAGTATTAGTGAAAAGAGAGAGTGAGTTGAGAAGTTTGATGATGATGATAATGTCAAGATACAATCAATAATAGCTAGCTATGGTGAATTCACCTCTGATGGATGAAATTAGAGGCAAAGGTTGGATTTTTATAAAGATCGGGTCTCTCCATGCAGATAAAACTGAACCCTAACCACCAATTTAGATCTGAGTCTGAAAGGGGTTGGAATTTGGAATCTAGTTTCCTAAACAAAGCCCGTTTTGTTGAAGAACAGATTTGGAAGGAATCGAGGAATACATTTCCTTATTGAAAACGGGTTAAGAAATCAATTTCCCTTATAAATACACCTTGATTTGTTCTGTTTAAGTGTATTAATTCAATCAAAGAGTTAGGGTTCCTCTGTTGCTCCTAGATCTTCAGCTCAATCTATTCAGCTGTATCTCTTCAGATTCCATGGCAAAATCAGAGTTATCAAATCAGAGAAGTGAACGAAAGCTCCCACCATCACCAAGAGCAGCACCTTGGCTTGTTTTCCCACATGGAAAAATCCGTAAGTTTCAGACATTCTATAATATTTCTGAAAATCCCTTAAACAAATCTTGCAAGAAGTTCATACCAGAGCTGAGTGGAAAAAAATTCTGGCAAAAAAATTGTCATCAAGGGTGGTTAATCGTTTTCTGTTGTGATGATGAAGACCCGAAATTTAACAATGGCGAATTCTTTCTGTGGAATCCTGCTTCACTAGAAACCGTACACTTACCCAGCGCACCAGATCTATTAGATGGTTGTTCTATCAAAGACTGTGTTTTGTCTTCACCTCTTAAGCCCAGCAGTAGTAGCATTAGCCATAGTAGTGATGATGATAATGTTGATTCTGATTCAATGGTTTATATTCTTTATCATTGCGGTGGAAGGCGTTACATTCTAATCTATTGTCACCCTGGTGAAAGAGAATGGAAAAAACATGAGTTTGTTGATGTCGGCGACCATCTTCAATCTATGCTTTATCATAAGGAGATTTACCATGTCGGTGTCATATGTATTATGTTGATTCTTTTGATGAAGTTTTTCACATTCGTAGACTTTGCTTTCCAAGAGGTATTTACGAAAACTGTACAACCCACATAGATGTGTGGAAAATGGATTTCTCTTCAATGACTTGGGAGGAAGTGAAAAGTATGGATGACCATGTCTTCTTTTTGAGTAGTACTACGCAACTCTCTTGCTTGGCCTCTAACATGGGTTTATCAAAGGGTTATGTGTATTATACACATGACGAAGAAATGAGCATGTACAAATATGACTTGGAAGATGAAAGTGTTTTACTTTCTTTACCATGTCCCAATCTACCAGCACCATGGTATATGCCTGAATGGTTGATGATTTCTGCAACTCCAAGCTAATTTTATCTGTCATCTGCATTTTTAAAACGACTTACTTGTATCCTCCATATTTGTGTCTGGGTAAACTTGCATATTAGTTGCACTCATTTTTGTATCAAATCCCTCCGTTTTTGCAAAAGAGATATTGTCAATATCCAAAGAGCCTTTCTGATACACATCCAAAGTGAAATGTTAGTTTCTCTAATTCATTAGTGAGTTGCACCTTTTATACTACCTGAATTTGTGATGATTTTCTGTTCTTTTGTTTTGATTCTTTTGAAGGTTTAGTGACAGTTTAAGAGCAACAGAAGATGTGTCAGAAAAGAATGAATGCATGCATAAAGTTATTGGGGCAAAGGAAAACCATACAGTCGATAAAGAAGGTGATAAAGAGGATGTTAAGGATGCAGGACCATGGATGATGCTTAAGGATGATCATATGGTATGGTTGATATCAAATTATCTGCATACGTTGGATTACATACACTTACGTGGAGTCAGTAAAAAATACCATACGATGCTAGATTTGAGAAGATCCTCATCTACCAGGATAGTGCAGACCGTAGATTTATCCCCATGGTTGGTTTTTCCTAAACATCAAGCCGTCTTTGATTTCATAAATCCAATGGATAATAATGAAAACTACCTCTTGAACATCCCTGAATTGCTGAAAGGTTCTAGAATTCGGTTCTCAAAAAGTGGATGGTTGCTCTTGTCAAAAGGCAAGACTTTGTTCTTCTACAATCCCTTCACGAGATCAACTGTTAAGCTTCCAGTCTTGCCAGATTCGTGCCCTCAATATGCTTTCACAGGTATCTCATTCTCATCCTTGCCGACTTCTTCTGACTGCGTAGTCTTTGCCATCAATAAAAGCTTTCATGATGAGGTTGAAATCTCTTTTATCAAACGGGGAGATGAATTTTGGACCCAGGATGTCTGTAGTAACGTTTTTTTACCTCCCAGAAGGAAAACTGTGGATTTTGAACTAAACTTTAACAACCCAGTTTTCCACCGTGGAGCTTTTTATTGCTTAGACCTTAACGGAACCTTGGGGGTATTCAAATTGGAGCATGGCATTAGTTGGGAAATTCTAGCCATGGTAAACGCACCAAATTGTGATTTCATCAACAAGAGTTTCTTGGTGGAGTGTGACGGAAAGCTGGTGTCCGTGTTATTAGGCCATTTAGGAAAATGGGTTCGTATTTTTAGATTGAACGACATTGAAATGGTTTGGGTTGAAGTCAAACATTTGGGTCGGCATATGTTGTGTATTAGCAATACATCTTGTACCTCAGCAATGGCTCCGACTAGTCGAATGGAGAACAAGATCTTTTTCCCGAGGTTGCATAATGAAGAAATTGTGTACTATTCTCTTGAAACGGGTATGTATCACTCTTTTGGTAGTAAACATAGTGCTAAAGATTATCGTGATTCTAAGGAGAACTTGAACTGCGGCTGGATTGAACCTAATTGGTCGGAGACTCCAGATAGATATCTTTACTGGCTTAAAATCTAGATACATTATTGCCCATCAGAAAACATCTATTGGCCTCCTGTTGTAACAGTAGTATTCATATGTATCATGTGTTCTGAGTATTTTTCTCCTTTCAACAGTTGTAATTTTATCTCATTTCATTTATATGTACGGTATGAGGTTCTATGAACTTCTTTGTAACATTAGCTATTTCTTTTATATACAAGTTTTTCCTTGCAACTAATTAAGATGGGTGGGAAGTAGCTGCATGTCTGTTAGGGGTGTACATGGTTCGGTTTGGTTCGGTTTCAAGCCAATCCAAAACCGAAACCAATACTCTCGGTTTCTTAAAATGTACACCAAACCAAACCATTAACCATTGGTTCGGTTTCTTAATGGTTCTAGCCGGTTTCGGTTTCTTCCATTGGATATCGGTTAACCAGCTGCTATGTCAGTTTCAGGAAACTGACAATTCAAATCTAAGGAAAAAAATACATGGTTCAAATTTTTTCAAACCTACCTACACGTAACAGGCTACAGACATTCACATTCCATTACATTCTTAAACACAATTCAAAAGATAGAGATTACACCTTGTTTCAGTTTCACCAAAACTTATATAAAAATAATAAACTAAGCTAGCGCCATAGCAGCTAAACAAAACTATGCAGGGATCCTAACTGCATGCATATGAAAATGGCAAGCAAGTAAGCAACTGCATGTATAAATGCTCCAGTAAGCATTTACGACGAGTAATCTTCTTCTCCTTTTTGTTTCGCGGAGATGCTTTCTTCTTTTTGTTTTCGTTCAAAGAAGGCTCCAGGAGCGTCTGTGCACAAGTACAAATCAGAAAAGAATGTTAATGAAAAATAGACAAAGCAAATGGACAAGAGGACACTCATCTTCCGGCGCATGGCATCGTAGAAGAAGTCATCTATCACATCATCAGCATCATACGCTACGTCCCTCAGCCTTGCCAACCAAAGTCTTACAGCTGCATCTATCACTGAAAAATTTAGGTGTAAGATGGTTTGTTTGGACTTTGCTTCTATCACTGAAAAATGAAATGAATCTACAGTCTACAAGTAGTACTGTTAAATTATTTAGTCAATGATCCATCCATATCATACCCCCTGAACCCTTTTCAGCCGATTATGTACCCTTTCCATTCATTAGATGAAGAGCAACATGTTTAACTGTGGAAAATTTTACACTTATCAATCAAATTGTTGGAAGCAATTTAAGTTGGTGACTAGAAATAGTATCAACAGTACCCATTGTAATTTCTAACACAGATATTTCAGTGAGTCAATTTCGAGCATTTTCATCAATTTCCACACAAAACACACAACCAATTCAAATTTTGAATACATCACTAAAAGTACCTTTTTCTTTGAAACTTTTTGAATTTTTTTAACCCTGAGCTCCTCTTCCTGTACCAACAAATAAACATGAGCAAAATTAATCCCAAGAACCAAATCCATAGTCATAAAATTGAACTAATAATCAGTAAATCACCATTCCAAAGAACAAAATTAATATCTAATAATAAACCCTTAAGCCTCTGAGAGTGATTTCTCATACTCAAACCAAAACAAATCAAAAAGACAGTTCAAAAACAAATCATCTGAGAGTGATTTCTCCTCCCCTGAACCCTTTTCAGCCGATTATGTACCCTTTCCAACCGATTCTGTACCCTTTTCATCACCAATCCTCACTTGGTTTTCAAAATCAGCAGCAAAAACTTCACCCAAATCAACAGATTCACTGATTTCTTCTCCATACTTACAAAAACAAGATTGAATCACACATATATGTTATTAATATAGATCGGAAGAACAAAAAGGGTGGAAAATTGAAAAGCCCTTTACCTTTTCACCTGCAAAATTGTTCCATGTTCCAACCTAAACCCAAAATCCTACTGATAATGATGTAGTCTTATTCTTGATGGTTCGTTAACACATCTTGACATTAATAAGGAGCAAGATAGTTCTGTGACTATGAAGAACAGAGGTGAAGAAAAAACCTAGAGACGTTCAGATTTAGAGAGGAAGAAAGAGAGAGGAGAGAATGATGATAACTAGGGTTAGGTGTATTTATTCTCTGAATTAACGGCTATGATTAAATGCATCTATAATCTACGGTCAAAATTAAGTATAGAAGGATAATCGGTTTCTCCATTGGTTTTTGGTTCGGTTTTATGATCAGACCAAAACCGAAACCATTAGGTCGGTTTTTAAAATTTAGAAACCAAACCAAACCATTAGTAAATGGTTCGGATCGGTTTTCTCCTTATCGGTTTGGTTTGGTTCGGTTTCTCGGTTAACCGGTAACCATGTTCAGCCTTAATGTCTGCAATTGTATTTTTCATTTAGACATGCGAACACCCTTCGCTAAAACATATGTGAACACAACTAACTAGCATAATCTTAAAATTGTTGATGTATAAGATTGTCCATCTCAAAAATGACCCGAATCCAGCAATTTTGAGACCAGGGTCCAGCAATTTTGGTGAGCCAACTTTTTTTTAATACGAAAGAAATAGTTTTTGGATACCGATTATACAGTTGCCCCAACAAAAAAAGAGCCGTTGGAACTCTAAACCCTATATAAGGATTGTATCCTTGTACCCTCTATGGAACACAAATACCTTTTAACTCTCTCCAACATCATCTTCAACATAATGGCCCAACCATTCATTAATCCAACGGAGTTCACTATTGAAGAAAATTTAACTTTATGTAGGCGCTACGTTCAATTATATCCGAGACGGGGAGTAGAACGGAGGCAAGGAGGCATAATGAGTATGAGTTATTTGGTGAGAATTCACGAAAAATTCTGCGCCGACACCGGTAACCCAAACAACCATCACTCTGCTGATCTTTTCTGCCGAATTGGTTCAATAAACGGACGTGTCGGAGAATTTGTCGATTTAACTTATCTTGTGAATCAATATCGATTGAGGGGTGCAACCAGTGATGAGGTTATAGAACAATCTCTCGGGGAATGGCGGAGATGGAAAAGATCAAGCTTCCGTTATGAAGCTCATTTTAGAATCCTTACGGCGATGGAAAGATTTAATCCGTTTAGGACTCATCCAACACGTCCACGACGCTAATCAAAATACATTGTAATAAAATTTGTGGAAGTTCAACGTAAAATTATGATGATGTTGAGGTGATATTGTAATGAATTTCAAAAAAATTATGACAATCGGAAGTTTTTGTTATTTATTTAACTACCGATTATACTCCAACGGATATTTCGTTCAAAAGAAACTAGCCGAGCCTTGAAAACCACACAAAATCGGTAGCAAAAACATATTGATAAACCTCCGATTATACCTCTCTAATGAAACTTTCTACCCTGTTAACAAAACAAGCTATAATCGGAAGTTTAACAAGTATCCTAAGGTTCCGAGTATGCATAATCGGTTTCTTATGTTAAAGAATTTCCTATCGATTATATGTAATAATTGTACGCAACTTCAGTACAGTCTTGTAAAGTACGCATCAACGGTCATATTGTCAAAAAAAAAGACGTTGGGAGTGTCATCTATATAAGGAGGGTAAACTCTTCTTATTTATGCAGCAAACAACACATATATAACATCGTGTATTCTACAAATATCTTTTCCATCGTCTACTCTAGTTAATTCATTTTATATCTCAACTTACTAGAATGGCAACGTTTGACGTAGATGAAGATTTGGTCATTGTGAAAACCTGGTATCATGAAACAAGACGTGAAGATGTCATAGCGGGAACGTTAACACTCGAAGTCTTTTGGTCGAGGGTATATAGCCAATTTGTGCGAGAGTATGGAAATCCAAAGCAAAGATCACTCCAACAAGTTCATGTTCGTTTCCGACTTGTCCAAAAAGGGGTAAATGATTATATAACGATACAAAAGAGGATGTTTAATACAAGCCACTTAAGCTTGTCAATCCAACAATTTGTAAGTATGGTTTAAATTCTTTATTTTTAACACCGGGTGTCTAATCTTTCTTACTAAAACCAACTTGGAATTATTTTGTGTTTGTTTATGTAGGAGGAACTCGCAAAAAGACAGTACTTGGTGGAAAAGGGTGAAGAATTTACTTATGATGGGAGTTATGAATTCCTGAAGTCCGTGACCACAGTATAAATATTGATTGATTGTTACAATCGGAGGTTATTGTTATCTCTTATGTACCGATTCTGGGGAGATTTTCACCTTTTTATGTCAGAGTTTGGTAATAATCGGACGTATATGTTATGTTTTGTCTACCGATTCTTGGAAAAAAATTCAGAGTTTGGTGACAATCGGATGTTAATGTAAGATGTTATTTTCTGGAGAATAAATTTCAGTAATTTTGTTAGACTTGCAATCGGAGAGTAAATTAGAAGTTTTAATAACCGATTATAATATTAATTGAGTTTGTTTACAAAAGCATTTATAATCGGTTGACATATTTATAATATAACTACCGATTATAGCTTTATACTTCACATAGCATTCCAAAAAATTCCAAAAAATACAAATTTTTCAAGTAACGATCATTCATCTTCATCCTCCGAGGGAACCAATTGGAGTATGCTCGCCGGAAAGTTGATTTTCATGACGCGATCCCAATCGAACATGTTGGTCTCATATTTTTTCAACCAATCCTTACAATGATTCTTTGGGAAGTAATCCGTCGCACCATCCAACAGAGGTAATGGGAAATCTCTCTTTACTTTTAAACCGATAAAATGCATCTCATTCACAAATGCCATCACAATTCTTTCTATCTTTAACCGAATCATCGCAAACCGTCCTTGTAGGTGCAAACGTAAAGGAATGTCCATACTTAGGTGGAACAAAGAAATGTACCACGCAATTCAAAACGTCCTCTAAGAGATATCCACATGACGGCATTCTCATCTAATACTTGGATCCAATAGTCTTCAATCCCTTTTGGAACTTTACACGCGCAACTAAGTTTTTGAACTCTAGCTATTTGTTGTGTATATCTCCTTGCTTCATCATACCCATATATAAATCCTTGTCCTTTATTAGTTATACCACCATCTTAGTTCTTAAATATTGGCATTCAGTGACATCTTCGTCCACGACCTCTCCAAAGTAACGAATTTGTTCCGTAGCGATGTGAAACCCACAATTACCATCCCCATCCACCTCGTCGGTGGACAAAACAAATGGAACAATGAGGGGAGGGAGTTGTTTCATATACTATTCTATAATTGTATACCTTGATCGCGTGGGTTTTCCATGAAAATCTCTAGGACAATGAAGAGTACCATACTTCTCTCTTAAAGTCAACATTTCCGTTGATTGTGTTTCTTGGGAGTTGCTCATTTGATCTATAACTACATAGGTGGTTTGGGTATCCACTAACACAACTTCTTCCACCACCTCGGCTTGAGTTACTTGAGAAAGCTTCGTCGAAACATTTGGGCCCACTCGTCGGTCGGTTGGTCCACTTTGATCTTTTCTTGGACGACCTCTTTTCTTGGGTTGCGGCTCATCCCCAAATTCGGATTCTGAACGCTCATGCCTGGACAATATTCTTTTATTAGACAAATACTCTTTTAATTCTTTTTTTCCAATGGTCCTCGATACTTCGGCGGGCCTACCCGCACCCTTTTGCTTAATAGGTTCATCAACCTCCCTTAAACGAGGGTGAAGAGCTTGCTCCAAATCATGCATCTATACTTGCTTCTTAGTGCCATTTGTTGTAGCATAATGCTCGGTTATTCTTGCACACAATTCTGAATCTAAGAATGACGGACCATCAACTACGGGGGTGCTTGGGGTGAAACTTAATTGCTTCCAAAATGGATGAATATCATTGATGTCAATCACATCGACGTACGTACCCATTTTATGACGACATGGGATACCAATACCTTTCATATGTTTGCAAACACAAACCGTATTTTCGTCATCGTAATCTTTATATAACTTCAATTATTTCATCATGTAATTTATTGCCCATCTTGAAACTTTATGAACAATGCCCCTTAGAAGCAATCTTTCCTTTGCATGTTGCGTCGGGAATTTATGTACACTAAATTGCATAGAACCCCTAATCCTAACGATATCTCGATTCGTGAATTCATGAATTGCTTCTTGGATCGATACAACTCCATTTTGACTACCTAGAAGTATTTTATTTAACCGGCCATGAGACCCCTACGCTATGCTTGTCGCCTCGTTCTTGAAATTGCGACATTCATATGTCCATGCAAACACAAACCTCTCCTTGATCGTTAACTATTGTGTTTTACAATATTCATCCCCAAATTTCTTCAAGTTTCGTTCGTAAATTTCCTCGGTCTTCGACCAAACGATCTTGTCCCATGCTTTCATGAACATTTTCCAAATCATTTCATCCTCCTTCCATTTTTCATCAAATAACCTCTTCTCTTCCTCTTTTTCTTCCACGGTTAAATTACTAATGCGCTCATCCTCTTCCTTCGACCTCTTGGTACCCTTCTTTGGTTTTTTAGCTTGGAAATAGAGATGGAAATTGTGTTTGATGTTGCCTTGAATGTGCCACGTACATTGCAATTTTCGGGCTTCAGGAAACACAACCCTTATTGCATGCATTAATGCTTGATCATTATCCGTTACAATAACCCTCCGAAAATCATCCCCATTATAAATGGACCTCAGCGTCTCCAACATCCAAATGAAACTCACGTTGTTCTCATGATCCATTAAAACCCATGCAATTGTAAACGTGTTTTTGTCCGAAGTGTGACAAGCAATGTTCAACAACGGCATGTTATATTTTTTTGTCTTGTAAGTGGCATCTATCAACAAAATTTGATGAAAACACTGAGCCAATTTTATCATTTCGGGATGTGCCAAGAAAATACTACCACTTTACCATCCTTTTCTTCCATTCTCAACGTGTAGTCGTGTAACGCATCTAACCACTGCGATTGTTGCATGACCGTTCTACCATCCCATTTCGTCATTTTGATCGTAGCTAGGGCCGACTGAATAGTATAAAGAAGACAAGTTGTCTGGGTCGTCCGCCTAAATTTTACTTAAGATCGCACTCGCTTTTTGTATCCGCATTGACCGCACCGTCTCCATTTCATGTGGTTTTAACTTCGCAACCATTACATGTCCAATAAGAGTAACCAGAGCATCATGGTTATGACAACCGTAAGCAACTTTAGACATTTTCCACTCTGTACTCTCCTTACCATTGGGCTTATAGAAGACAATCTTAAATGGGCATCCAATTTTCTTTGTATGAGTTCGTTATTTCCCTTATGACTCTTCTTCACCCCACCTCGCTCACATATCATTTCAAACCGAATATCCCTCACACAACGGTTCTGAACTACCACGCACATGTTTTCTTTTGCCTTGTTCATAAGCCATGCCTTGGCCTCCTCCTTACATTGAAATATCTAATTGCGCATAAAACAAAACAAACAAAATAAGCATAACCATCTAACATACATGATTCAAAAAAACATAAGATAATTCATGAACATACCAAATCGTTTTCATAGTGTACGTAAGTATCATGCCTTAAATAATAATCGTCATCAACATCCTACGCACCAACACAACAAGTTACGCATTAATAATCGGAATATAGTTTAAATATTGTACAACCGATTGTTATACAATCGGTAATAAAAAACTAAAACATATCACCGATTATTTATAATCGGAGGTTTTGTCCTGAGATATTCTACCGATTAATAGATGGACAAATGAACAATAGTTATGTGTATAAAAACTTTAAAAATCGGAGGTTAACTTAATTCATAAACAATCGATTATTAGTACTCGGAAGCTATTGTACTACTTAAACACCCGATTATGAAATTTCAAGATTCACAATATCTGCATTTTAGGAGAAATTTTTATTTGGGACGACTTTTACAATCGGAAGTTTTGTTATGTATAAAACTTCTGGTTAATACAATTTGGGATTTTTATTGTATTCGGTAACTTAATACATACTATACTCCCGATTGTAAATATTCGGTAGATAATTATACTCAGTTGACTACCGATTAATAGTCGTTAATGGCATTCAATGCATAACAGGTGACGAATTTTCACGTTCAAAATCACACACAAGCACACATAACAGTGCTATTAGAGTTTGTTAACAACATACCTGATTGTTTGACCCATTGTTACCTTTGATTTCGGGTGATTGTCCATATTCTTCCATGAAAGCGTCGTCTAGGGTTTCATCTCCATCAAAGTGTGGATCATTCAATAAATACCCCAAATCGTCATCTTTAAACGGTATTGAATCTTGAACTTCAACAACTTCACGTCCTTCTTCGTACCCATCCATGTTTATGGAGGTTGGCTACCTATAATCGGAAGTAGTAGCAAAATATACCCACTTCTCATTTTTTTCTTCTTCTTCTCTCACTCAATCGGGATTCATTGGGACTATGATTCCAAAACAAATTCCCAACGCCATTATATAGTACCTTTCCTACCGATTGCAGGTGAAAGCCTCCGATTATTATAATCTGTAGTTTATGTAGTATGATAACCTTACGATTATTGGTACGTCGCAAACACGCACAAAGTGGTTAGGGCAGGCTCATTAACCTAAAACCTGTGCAATTTTGGCAAAGGTTCGATTTGGGGAAACCTATAATCGGTAGCCAGATTTTCTACCGATTATATTTAATTTCAAAATTTTGGAATTGAAGGATTTTAGGAAAAACTCATTTTTGGGGCAACCTATAATCGGTACTTTATGTAGTATGATAACCTTATGATTATTGGTACGTCGCCAATACGCACCAAGTGGTTAGGGCTGTCTCATTAACCTAAAACCGGTGCAATTTTGGCAAAGGTTCGTTTTGGGGAACCTATAATCGGTAGGTTTTGTAGTTGTATAACTTACCGATTATAGAAGATTTCAAAATTCTCAGCGTGAAGGATTTTAGAAATAAAATCATTTTGGGGTAACTTATAATCGGTAGGGTTATAACATATTAGCCGTCCGATTACCGATGCATCCACAGCTCAAGCCAAGTGGTTATGGTTGGCTATGCACCCCTCAGAACCTCCGAAATTTGGCCAAGGTTATATAAGGGGCTCCTTATAATCGGTAGCCTTAAAATTTGGATAAGCTATCGAATAAACAAAGGATTATTTTCCGAAGTATCTACACAATATTCGGTAGGTATAGTTTCAATTTAACCTACCGATTATCAACTACACTACCGATTATTGTTTTGGCTACCGATTATATAAGGGCATAGTTGCCATTTTCAAAAATCGCGGATAAGGGGTAGCTCAATTTTACGTTTGGGTGACCTTTTTTTTCTTTTAGTGTCACCCCTAATTGAGATTGAGTCGCACCTAAATGTGCTAGGAATTTTTGGCGTGGCAGCAATATAACCAATCACTAGGATAAAAAACATCGCAGTCTCCAAATAAATCTGAATTTCCCTAAATTGTGCAGTCCCAACATTTCTGAAATGTACCATCACTGTTGGAGTTCACCAGATAGTGAAGCAGGATACAATAGTTGAAACCATAGTGCAAACATTCGAACCGCTGGATCTAGCCGATGTGAGACAATAAGAGGGAAAAATACGATTTAGTCCAAAAATCAATCCAAACGTACAGTTTAGTCCAGTCCGAGTCAACTAGGTACAGATTAGTCCAAAAATATGGAAAGTACACTAATAACCCTCATTATTATTATTTATTCCAAATATTTACAATTTAGTCCACACTGACTCATGATGATGTCATCAATTTTAAATAATTAAAAATAATTTATCTTTTGAATCGCTCATCCAAAATCGACAAACTTTACATATTTGGAAAGCATTTTCGGAGAGCTGCAAAAAGAGTACCCTTATGACTATATAATTTATTTTTATTTTTATTTTTATTTACATTGGTGTGTACAATTATGTACACCGCTGCAAAGATCCAAAAAATCCAGAATCCATGATAGCCAAACTGCACCCTGATCCGCACAGACTAAGAAAAATACCAACCACGCCAAGCTCCAGTTGGATAACATCCAGATATGCAAAGGTAAGTTTAGCAGATAACCTACATCGAGGACAAATCAATGAACATAAGAAATTGCATCTTGAAAAGAAAGTGATTGTCCTTTCGCCAACATTCGAATAAGAAAACAAAGCAAGAAAATGATGAAAATAAAAAGTTACTCAGTTTATGGTTAGAGACACAATCCATGTGGGCATTACTACACAAACTTAATATGTCTTCGAAACATCCCAGTACAATGATCATTTGCATTTTACCAAAAAGGAGATTACTAACATGTACAATATATCTATCATATGCACACCCAAACCTACTTTTTCATGAGAAGTGTACAACTATATACATCGCTGTGAAACATTCCTAAAATCTATCCTTCATAGCCATAACCAAACCTATTTTTTCATTGAAAATACATTGGTGCACCAATGTGTACACCCCTGCAAAACATGCATAAAATCGATCATTCATATTCACACTCAGGCACACTTTTTCATGGGAATCATACAGGTGCACCAATGTGTACACCCCTGCATAACATGCAGAAAAATGATCATTCATAACCACTCACAAAACTACTTTTACATGGGGAATTACAGAGGTGCACCAATACATACAACTCTTCAAATCATGCATAAATCTAATCATTCACAACCGTACACAAACCTATTTTTTCATGGGAGTTATTTCCCATAGGTGCACCAATATGTACACTGTTGTAAAACAAGGGAAACGTACCTTTTCATAAGATTTACACGGGTGCACCAATATGTACACTCCTGTAAAACATGCACAACACCAATCATTCATATTAACAATCAATAAGTGTACAACTATATACACATTAGCTATCTACATGTGTACAATTATGTACACATTAAGAATCAATATTTTATTTCATTAAAAGAAGGTTATACTTATCAAATTCAACAAAGAAATCCTAAAGCACACAATCATGTTATCAGTTACGATATTAAGGTAGGAATCATCAAGGGAACCAAAGTATACAACTAGAACAAATACCTTGCACCGTGTTGCATCATCTTGGGCTGCAAGCATAACAACATAACTTGGGAACTCATCTTTATCATCTTTGACCTTCACTACACTTTCAATTGGGATAAATAAAAAGGTTGAGAACTTGATATACTAATAGCGGTATGATTTTTGTTATTTTTTCTAAATATAGGCAGTTTGCTTCTCAACATTTATATCGACCCAAAACTATTTTGTAGGCAATGCTCTGATTTGCGGTTTATAATAAATACTAACCAATATCTAGAAAGTCTCAGAGGAAAATCTAAGCTCCATACCCACAAACAGACTATATATTATAACGCTGTAAAAACAACAACTGAGGGTTTCATCAAGAATTATTATTTTTATATTTTTGAGAGAGCACAATGCTGTAAAATTATGTACACACGCACAAAAATCTAACATCCGTATCCACAAACAGACCATATATTGCACGAGTGTGCAACTATGTACACACTTAAAAAATCCAGCTAATCCAACATCTATACACACAAAACATGTCATAGTATATTATTGAGATTGAACGATGGTGTAAAATATTGTACATATTTACAAAAAACCAACAAAACCAACATACATACCCACAAAAAATGCCACAAAGCATGAGGGAAAACAATGGTTCACAACAATGTAAACCCCTACAAAAAATCCAACATTTATACCACAAAACATGCATATATTATTAAGATAGCACAATTGTATTGTATAACTATGTACACCTTTAAAAATACAACACCTCTACACACTAGTGTTTTCCCTAATTTTTAGCTTTTTATTTTCTAATATAAGCCAATTCGTAAAGGGGCGCTCTATAAGCGTCTAGGACCTGAAGCGCCCAAAAGCGCGCCTCACAAACGCCTTTTTAAACCATGTGTACAACTATGTACACATTAAAAATATTACCATCGACTATGTCTTTCATTTTAAAATTTAAAGTGCCTGTAGGAACAATCCAAGGAAATCTTAAACCTATATACTTTCAAAAAGAAGAAGATGATGTATATGTAATTCAATAAACAAGACTCCAAAAGTCAGAGCCGTCCCTGACACCAAGCAAAACATGCAAGGCATTGGGCCACAAATATTTGGGGTCCACATTTTGTTGTTACACTTACATACACTATGGATGTTTGTAAAATTCGAAACGAGATGATCTGAGATGCGTATAAAAGATAGGAAGTTCTTTGGTTACCTATAGCACTTACAATAAATAACGCTCTTATTAAATTTGAAATGCCATTAATAGTGGGTTATATTAGATGAAAGTTTGAAGTTGTCAAAACCTTGGTGAATCTTAAAATTTGAAATGCCAACGAATGGGTTATATTTGATAAAATTAATACCTTGTTTCATCATCGGTAAAATCATAGCTTAGTCACAAAAATAAAAGATTACGATCAAAATTTAGGAAAATATAAGTTTTTTTTCTATTTATAGGGCCACAAATTTTGGTTTGCATCGAGCCACCAGAATCCCAGGACCGGGCGTGCCAAAAGTTCTGTATTTTTTTATTGAATTTTACTATTGACAACCATAGGCATGTAAATTCCCCAACTAACGTGCAATTCCAGTATAGGGGTAAAGGCAATTATAAGATGGCTTTTTAATAAGGGATAATTTGAGTTTGGTACTCAGGTTTAGACCAACACTAGGCTTTGGTATAACATTTGTCCAACGTTAGGCTTTGGTACCTGGACTGGACGTTGACTGTGGTTGACTGTCTCTGACCTAACTATAATTAATTTTGTAACATAAAAAAATAAAAAAATACTGAATTTACAAGTCTATCCCCGAAGTGGGTCTAGGATCCAACGGTGGGGGGGAAAAAAATTAGTCTACGGCTCAGATGTAAGATTGAGCCTGATTCTTCACTCTTCTTCCTCCGCCTGCATACCCAACTCAATCTTCTTCTGCAACATCTACAGCACCTGAGCACCTAATTCTTCACCGGAGCACCCAACCTTTAAGACCCGGCCAATTTCCCCCTTATTAATGGAACCTCGAATGAACCCTAATTTACTTATTTAATGAAACCCCGAATTTCACTAAATGGAAACCCAAATTTCTGAATCAAACGAACCCTCAATTTCACTAAAGGGAAATTCTAAGTGTTGAATCAAATCAAAACCTCAATTTCTGTTTCTTGATCTTCTCGTGCACAACCACGAATTAAAGGCAGCAACACTAATTTGAATCCTTCTCTTCCATTCTCTTCTCTCTGATTCTTGGCTGAATCCCGTAATACCCTTCAATCGATCGACCCCAATTTAAGCAGCAACGCTAGAACTTTCCTTATTGCTTTAGAAAAACCAAAAACCCTAAATTTAATTGTTCATTGTTGTTTCTGCTGTCGCCTGAATTCGAAAACCATCAGCTACACCAATCTCCGACGACCTAGAAAACCCCCAACTCTGTAGAAACAACCACCACTACCTCGGATCCCCTTTCTGTGGTCTTCAATCGCCATGATAACCTAACTTCGTTGTTGAAGAATGAATTCATATAAGTACCAAGCTTTCTTCAATTGATTGCTCATGGGATATATACCTGAACATTCAAGATATATATATACCTGAAGGAGAAAAATAAGAATTAGAGGGTTATAAATGTGGAAGAAGAAGACCCAAAAATCGTAGTGGAATCAATTTTTGTTTTTAGCCCAACTCAATTGATTTCATAACCTCTATCAGATCCATTACACTTTCTCTGAATCAAATTAGTTTTTTGATGCTTTTGGTTTTGGTCCTGGATCAGATTTTCTTCAGTGGTAACTTTGATGGTAATATTTCTGATTTTTATGATTGATGTGTTGAATGGGTTTACTGAGTGGTGAAGGCGGAAGAAGGTGAAGTAGTGAAACAGGGTGAAGGTGGACGAATATAATCCGGTGATGGAAGAAGAAGATGAATTGAGTAAAAATCCACCAGCAATAATTGTGATGTGAAGAAGGATGGGAAGAAGACTAAGTAAAAATCTTAGATAGAAGGCTATAATAGTAAATTCGGCTTTTAATTTGTTTTTAAATTTGTTTTTTTTTCTTTTTTAATAATTTTAAAACATAAATCAACTTTTAACTTAGTCAATGATAGTCAACGTTCAGTCCAGGTACCAAGCCCTAACGTTGGACAAATGTTAGACCAAAGCCTAATATTGGTCTAAACCCGAGTACCAAACTCTAATTATCCCTTTTGATAAAGTACCCCTGCACTTCACTTTACACTAAAAAAGGCCCCCCGTTTTTTAGGAATTTGTTAAAGTATCCCGTTTTATTCAAAAGGAAAATTACATCCAGTTAAGTGCTAGGTAGCAGTTATCTTTCTAATTATAAGTCATATTTACCCCTGAACTACATCTCCTTAAAGGAGAGGGTAAATGATCCGACGATACTGAAAACGGTGTAACGATCCTGAACCGGGCTTGACGAACATGAAAGCGTTATCACGATCCTGAACCGGACTCGACGAACCTAAAAAATTGTTGTAGAAGGTCGGTTTTCTTCCAACCAAAAACCCCAAAACATTTGAAATGATGAATCCTTTTTCGGGAATGATGTAAAGAACCTGAAAGCGGTGTAACGATCCTGAACCGGACTCGACGAACCTGAAAAATGATGTATAAAATCAATGTGCCAATAAGTAAAGGGCAAATATGTAAGGTAAATTAGTCTTAATTAATACTAGATGGAAAAACTAACGTGAGGTTACTTTAACAAATTGTGAAAAAAACGGGGGCAGGTTTTTAGTGGGTATATTTGTACGAGGGTACTTTATCAAAATTCCCTTATAAGATAAATTCAAACAAGATAACAATGAATGCTTCAAAGGAAAAAAAAAAAAAAACAATGCATAAAATAGTTTAGACTATCTAGACAATACATATTTTATGGGAATATTACAACCAATTCTAGAATGAAAACATTAGCTTGCTTTTTGAGCTAGTTACCACAAATTTTATCTTGCATCGAAAAGAAGTCGCGTAACTATAAAATTTCCATATGTAAATAACATTACTTGAGTAATATCAAAATGAACTATTCTAAGCATCTGTTGTACAACACAGTATATATATATTTTTATTTTAAATTATGATATTTTTTACTATTGGATAAAGAGTATTACATTAACTAGTTGGAAGCTTAACAAGCTAAGCTCCAACAACATACTACTACGGCTGCGTTTGGTAATGCTTTTATTTTTCCAAAAACACTTTTAAAACCTATATATGTCAATAATTTTTGAAATTGGTGTTTGGTAAAGAAAAATCAAAGTGCTTATTACCCAAAACACTTCCCAGATTCCTCAATTTTAAAAGCTTTTAAAACCTGGATTGATTGGGGTATACCCAGATTAATTGGGGTATACCCTATAAGACAAAATAAGGTCATTATGAAGTAAAACCAAGCCACCCATTAACCTTGTATTTTCTAAATGACTAAAATGCCCTTTGTTAATTAACACTAAAACTCTGATTAAGTTAACTAATTGAGTTTAAATTAAAATTTTGAAAATCAGTAGATTAAACCTTTCATCTGTCTTATGATTTCGATTTCGATCAAAAAAATTTGGTTTTGAAAATTTTCAGAGGCCGGCAGGGTTATAGTTTGAATAAAATGCCGGCTAAATTTCACTGGCATGGTCTTTTATGCCCGGCATTTTCTTGGTTGAAGAACACGCCGAGTATATTGGAACATAATTTTACGTTCGGCATGGTAAATCTTCCTAGAATGCCGGTGGTCATAACGTCGGCAAGCAAATAGTTTTTTTACATGCCGGATGACATGTGGCCGGCAGATCATGGATTTATAACATTGCCGACCTTTACTTATGCCAAACAGAAAATAGAAACTATGGAAGATGTAATTCACTTTATTCGTGCAATTTTGGTTACTACATTGATTGAAACATAAAAACGAATGCACTTAGCATGTGCATCAAGCCTTTAAACACCTAGGCGACCCTAGTGGACGAGTTATAGTATCGTGAGGGCTTACATAGAGGTATACCCACAAAACCTTTACAAAAACTTCTAAAGCCATCAATCTTCCTCCGACGAAGACGATACCGCATCCAAGTAGTCCGGGTTATCCACCGGGATGCTATCGGCCAAGAAATGATAGCTTGCATCGAATGCGAATGCTTCCCCCTTTACTTCCAAGTAGCGCGCTTTCACGGCTTCGTTCTATAAAAAAAAGCTTACATTTGTTAGTGGTGTTTTGTTGGAAGATAACACAACATGGGGTACGTAAAAAAAAAACCACAAAATTACTTACAAATTGTGCAATGCACAAAGTGAAGGGGCGAGTATTAAAAATCCGAGGTTGGAGAGCTAAAAAAACAAGTATCGCATTTTCGATTACTAGGTGCCTAGCTTGGACTTGTTGAATACTTCTTGCATTAGGATTCCCAAACTCGCCGCTAAATTTGTTGTGTACCCTAGCCCAAAATGTTTTGGAATCCTCCCTTTCGGAGGATTGACGTCTAGGTCGATCTTCCCCGTACCAAACTTTGGTGATTGCCAAATCTCCATTTGAATCAAACGATGCCATTGTTGTTTGTAGAGAGATATTGAGTGAGTTATATGGAGCGTATGATGATATGAGCTTTGGAGAGTATATGCAAATAGTTGTGTGTTGTTTTGTAGAGAGAAGTAGTGTATTTATAGGATTGTGCCAAAATTTGGCCGTTATAGTACTCAAGTACAAGTCAATCAATGAAATTGTACTTGCCAAAAATTTGAATTTTGATTCTGCCGGCGAGGTACAAGTCAAAACCAGACCGGCAGGGTCTTAAATTTGTTACCATGCCGGTCGTGTAAGATTTTAGGCATCAGGAGAAAAGTTGTTTTGCAACAAAACCGCCAGAACTATATTGGGTCAATACATTGCCGGCTACGATTCAGCCGGAAGGGTTATCATTTTGATACATGCTGGATCTGATAACTACACAATTTCCTTTGTCAGGGCCGTCACTCTGACAGTTCACCACCATGCCGGCCCTGGGACACCCGGCAGGGTAAATTTAAAGAAGAATTCCGGCTTATGCATTAAAATTTTACAAAGCAAAACAAACCATTCATTCAACAACTAGAAATCCAACACTTTTTGTCCAAAATGAAAACACGTCCCATAAACCTTAAAAAAACATTTGTCCACACCATTAACTTAAACATTTGTCCACCATAACATAAAGAAATGAACTATGAAATCATTCATTGACTACGACCACGTCCACGACGAGCACGTCCCCGTTTTGGAGAATTACCTTCACCACCACGACCACTGCTGCTACCTTCACCACCACGAGTCCTCTTTTTATCAGCCTTCATCTTGGCTTGTGCTTCTCTCCTAGATTTTTGTTTAGCCTTTACTTGAGCCTCAAGTTGCTTGAACATTTCATTGGCATCCGCATTGCCAACACTGTTAACATAGTCAATGTGCTTGCTTTGCTCTTCAATCGACAAAGGATCTCATTTTTCTCTCGCGCACAACAACACCTTCCCAAAGGTCTTCAAATGCTCCTTCTATTTTCAATTAAACAACAAACAATGAATAGAATGATTCGGTAATGCAATAAATCTTAAAATAGTAAGAGCAACTCTAAATATACTTACAAAGAACTTAAGCAATGTTGATGGGTCTTTCACTTCCAAATTATTCTTTAGAGCGAGTTCTTCTGCAGTCATTTTCCTAATCACAGTAGGAAGATCCCATTCCAAGTACCACGCCATGTATTTCTCAGTAGCTTCATGACCGTTGGTCACCTCGTCCAAAAGACTCACATCGATGTTACGACCACGTCTATTGTCCCAATGTTCTTGAGCCGGCGGTGGAGCGTAAGAGACGTTAATTATTTTTTGGGATGTGGTGCACTCATCCCGGTTCACAATAAAGAACGGCTTATCTTCATCGAAATGAGGATCTTCTTGGACGTAACCCAATTGACGCATAATCCGATGTGGATCGTACATTGAAAGTCCTTCAAACACAGTCATCAAGGGTCCATAGTATAATGCAAAAACTTCATTTCTAGGATGGATTAAACCTTAATTTCTAGCATCCCGATACGGATCAAAATCACCCCCTCCGCAGTCAATTCGTCGATGGTACTTCGGAGTTTCGTAAGATGTTGCGGCATTTCCTTATCCCGAGTACCCTTAAAAGTGTACCTTTGTGCTCTTGGCCTATTAACCGCAACACTCTCATCCACTTTGATGTAGGAGCTGTCTTTGAACAAGGAAGGGAAGTGCTCATATATCCAAACCTATGCAAAAAAAAAGTTTAGTAAGAGACTTATCTTACGAGAATATTCGGTAAGATAAATGTTTTAGACAATAAAATTACCTGGAAGAGACATGTGTTTCCGTTAACTTGCTTAGTGAGTGCCCTAGAACATTTTGTCAACTCATTGTTCAAGAAGGGGACCACCGCAGTACCCAAAGAATACTCACGCATCTTATTTAAGGGATCCAATAGTTGCAAGTAACCGGCCTCCACTTGGTTTCCGGAACTGTCGGGGAAGATACATTTTCCCAGGACGTATAACAAATAACCGGCCGCGGCAGCATTGATTCGCACCGGGTTCACCATTCCTTCCCTGTCAAGGATTGACTGTGTATCCCATAATGTGTCCCTCAACCTCTTCGTATTAAACTTCTTGGTTAGACGACCATCCTTCGTGTCAAGAATAGCCTCCGTCTGAACCTGATTCCAAATGAACAATTTCTTGTTCAAATCGTAAATCTTCTCGAAAGATATCGAATTATCCATCCCCTCACAGACTACTTTTCCCTCAACGTCGAGGCCTAGAATTTGTTGAGCATCATTGGGAGTTATCGCCATCTCACCGAACGGGAATAACATGGTATCAGTCTCTCCGTAGAACCTTTCACAGAATGCAGAGACGGTAACTTTATCAAGATTAATATTCGAACTCTCAATCGCAGGCATCAACCCGGAGTTCCTCACAATCACTTTCACATCATCGCATTCCTTATCAAGATCCCAAGTATGAGCCACTGAACATGAAGCTTGGCACCTCATGAGACGGATGGCATTCTTGTGATCCTAAATACCAAATAAAACAAAATGAAAAGATATACAAACACTTGACGCAAATTTAATTAAGATAGTTACACACTTGAATAAAGAACAAAGACGGATTAAGATTACTTACGATAGTATTATGGATCGTACATGCCCATGAGTCTTTGTATCCAAAAAGAACATTGCCACCATCTCTTGGGGTCACCCTTGGGTCCTCATCTTTTTTCAGTTTAACCATCAAGTGTTCCGAAGGCATGTGAGAATTCTATGGTTTAGTGATCACCCTCTTCCTCGCTCTGGTTGAAGTTGCCCCTGAAGCTTCGGTGGGTTCAAAAACTTGTTCTCCATCTCCTTCTTCTTCTTCTTGTTTCTATTCCTCTTCAACAATTTCCTCTTCGACATTTTTCTTACCTTTATCTCTATTACCATCATCATCATCATTACCTCTTCCAACAGGTGGCATGTCTTGATCACCATCATCATCATCATCATTGTTGCCTCCTCCAGCAGCCGGAATTCTTTCATCAACATCATCATCATCACCTCTTCTACCAGATGGAATTGATTGGTCTTCATCTGGAGTGTCGTATGAATCACTGGGTTCAGATGATGGTTCTGGATTATTGCTTATAATGATCTTTGTCGTTCCCCGCTCAACATATTCCCTCGATGTTTTGAAGATAAGATTTTATCACCAACACGAGGAGGTTTTGAAGGAGGACTAATAAGAGCTGCTTTCAGAGCAGCTTTCTTCTTTGCCATTCGCAATCTGAACAAGAATATTTCAGAAAAAAAAAATCAAAAGCCGACAGGGTCTACAAAAACAACCTATCCGGCGGACACATAGCCGGAAAGGTCGACCAAAATATGCTTACCGGCTAAGCCATACCCGGCAGGGTGTCATCAAAATAGCCTTCCGGCCAACAAACAAATTCACACAGTAAATACAAGGAATGTTCACTAAACAGGTCGGCAAGGTCCATTAACCATACATTGCCGGCCGACAAAGCGCCGGCATGGTTTTAAAAACTACCCTTCCGGGACAAAATATTCTAGGCATCAGGAGACATTCAAAGAAAAGTAGCCGGCATGGTCAAAAACGAATAAGATGCCACAGTCTCAAATTGCTACTGCTCTTTATCGTCTTTCCCAAAATTGTTTAACTAAAACCCTAACAAATTATTGCAATTTAATAAAAACCAATTTGAAATCCCATTGTCAACATTGGTGACAATCATACAAAGAATGAAAAATTAATAATACAAACTTTAACTTCACTGTTTCACAAATCTCATACATTAATAAACTGATCAAACCCACTGCAATCCCAAGCTATAGATTCAGGTCTTGTTGCTGGCAAGGCGCTGCAAACAATTGCAATTTGAAGT
Organism: Papaver bracteatum; assembly: GCA_023529315.1. Taxonomy (NCBI): domain Eukaryota; kingdom Viridiplantae; phylum Streptophyta; class Magnoliopsida; order Ranunculales; family Papaveraceae; genus Papaver; species Papaver bracteatum. The sequence goes on along the minus strand of JAJJWX010005052.1, from coordinate 615,803 downwards.
TGGTGAACAACACGAACTGGTTTGGGAATTCTGTCGAACACCTTCCTAGCCTCTTTTAAGAAGAACAAGACCTGATGTGCATGATGTGCTGGTATATGAATTGTGTGCATAACTTAAACCACAGGCTCATGATCTGCTGCTACATAAGCATATCAAAATTTACGAGACCAAACCTCCAAATACTGATTCAAGCACACAAGCTAAACATATATTTGCCAATTCGGGTAATATCCAACTACAAGAAGATAAACCATCTTGCTCCTTTTGTATGGGCCATGTTTAATGCCTACATAACCTACAAAACACAATCAACATTGTTTCTTCTTTAAAATACTGAATCTAAGAAAAATAAAATTCCTTAAGAACCCTAATTTAAAAAAATAGCCAAATTAACATTCAAAAATCTAATTTATCAATTCAACTTCAACGAAACATTCATAAATTGAATCAACATAAATCAATATCTCAAATTTTGGGAATTTTAAATATACAATCACGAATTTGATGAATCATTCCTGAGATTTTGAAATTCACAAATCTAATTTATCATAACAACTGAAATTTTGAGATTTGTAATCATCATAAACGAATATAGGATTACAAATTTATGATGCGTACTACCCAATTCAAGTTGAAAAAGATATTTGAAAACTATATAAGAAGCAGCAACAGTAGAAGAGAGGGAGAGGAAGAGGAAGACCTATTTCTTTTGTTTAATGGTGCCAGCGAGTGGTTGTGAATTCGTGAAATATTGCAAGGGTAAGTTTGTAAAGTGGACCGATTTTCTTGACCAAATCAACCGAAACTGACCAAACATGTGGGTCCATATGGAATGGTTAATGGTAGTGGCCCTTAATTAATAAAAAAAAAACGGTGGAACTTTATTAAACCAGATAATGAAAGTGTGGCAGTTTTTTAAAATTCCCTTTTTTTTTTTAAATCTTATAGGAATTAGGCTTTGTTAAGGTTACATGTGGGTGCATAATGCATATTCTTATAGGAAATTAAATTTTCACCGGTAGCACCTGGGTGCATAATACATATTTCGAAATGACATAAATTGGCCAGTTTGTACCTGGGTGCGTAATGCATATTTTTATAAGAAACAAATTTTTTCCATGTTGTACCTGAGTGCATAATGTATACTCGACGTAGTTTAGAAAAAATATTTTTTTTTCTGAATTTCATATCAACAATGGATCTTGTTTTTGTAGATATTTTCGATCCCTTTCCAAAAATATAAATTTTATTAAAATACGACTTATATTTTGGAAGTTAAGACCTTTCTCGCGATTAATTTTAATTAAAAAGGGAGATAATAATTAGGAGTGAGAAAAGGATAAGATAAAGAATAAAGTTTAAAATAAAGAGTATATATGACTAATATTTCATATGATTCATTTTACGATTTCAGTATTTAGCGCTTGTCACTGGATGTAACCTATACTTAGAGGTGTAAAACGTGCCGGCCCAGCACAGCACAACCCATGAAATCACGTGTTTAGCGGGCTATGTGTCGTGCTGTGATGTGCCGTGTTAGAAGCCGTGTTGGGATAGGATGGGCCAGAAAAATAAACGTGTTGTTCTGTGCCAGGCATACTTATTTTATATTTTCCAATATAAATGTTTTCCAGATATTTAGGTATTATATGTGTTGTTATGGAAATAAGTTAACATAACGATAGTAAAATGTCAATATTTGGCTACAATAAAGGGTATTTTTGTGTGAAATAGACACAAAGTGTGATGTATTATGCCATGTTTTGTAGTATTTTATTCATATTATTACGTGCTTTCTTAACGTGTTGTGCTGTGCCGTGCCACGTGGTAATCCGTGTCGCGTGTTTTTCTGGGATACTGTGCGAATTAATCAAACCCATCACGTCCCATTTAACTAACGTGTTGTGCCGTGCTGGGCAAAGTCACGTGCTGGGATGGGTTGTGCTCAACTTTTAGTGTGTTGTGCTGGGCTGTGCTCGTGGTGGCACAGCCAAATTTACACCTCTACCTATACTCGCGTCTACCAACAATAAGTAAGGTATGAAGTCTCTGTCCAGATATATGGTTTCAATCTTACGACAGTTTAAGTTCTATTTCAAATAGCGATAAATAATCTTTAGCAGAATGACTACTCCAGTGAAAGAGAATACATACCAGTGTTCAGAAAATAAAACAATATTCCTTCAATTTGCAACCTCGTAAAATAGATTTTGTTCTCCATCTGACAACCGATTGGGGAAATTGCTGAGGTACATGATGTATTTCTAAGAAACGACGTATGTCGTGCCGTTCCAAATGCTTAACTTCAACTCTCTTGTAAATGAACTTCACAATTAGGCCGGGGTACTAGTCTAGAGTTTAATATTCACGAGCCAAAAGATATTATTTACAGGCTGGGTGTTTTGAATGGAGCTGTCAAGTAAAACAAAATCGGGTCATTAGAAGTAATTTGTGGGAATGTTATAAACACCCCTGCTATCCATGGATCCTTCACAAGTACACTTATGAGTCTTTACATATACCCCTAATGGCATAATTGAAATTATGAACATAAAAATGATTCGCATAATCCAAACTTTAACCTTTACATCTTATCCTTCGGATTTTTCTTTATTTCTCACTCGAGAAAAACCAGTGGAACTCTATCACTCATCTGCATCTTTGTCTCCTCCACCATCTCCATCTCCGTCGCCACCATAACCAACGCCACCAATACCAACATCGTCTTCATTGCCATCATCATCATCTCACAGAGTTATCACTATCTCTCTTCTTTTCCTCTCTGGAAATCACCACCACCACCAAAAACAACAAACCCATCGGTCCACCTCCAATTCCACCACCACCTCAAAATTCACCAATTCTATCACTAGATCCATCAACAATTCTCTCTTTTTGTCATATATTTTTGTGAATCAAATCCCGAAATATGAATATAAAAATCATCAAGAGCGGCGGTCCATCTTCTTCTTCTTCGTTAAATATTCGGGTGAGATCCCAATCTTAGGTTTTGATTTCTGGTATGGATCTCATTTCAAACTCAATTTCCGATAATAAACGATTTCAATATCAGATTCAGAGTGATAGAGATTGATTTTTGGTTTCTTTTAACTTTTAAGATCGAGATTCGTTTTTGAATGAATAATTCACAGTTTCAATTTGGAGTTTGAATGAAGAATTCAGTGTTGAGAAAGATACATCAGTCATGGGTACTTCTCATAGAAATCAGAGAAGAATCAGGGGTTGGTTGAGAAGAATCAGGAATTAGAGAGTTGATTTTCATAAAATAGAGAAATTGGAGCTCTCTAACAAAGCAATTGAAAGTTACTAATCAATTTTGAGTTGGGTTGGAGTTTATTTGTGATTTTTTCAAGAAGGAATTGGAAGATGTTGGTGGTATCTGAGATGGAGTTGACCTAATTGATTTCTTTTGTGCAACATAAAAATAGAAGCAGAAGTTGCTAGTGTTGGAACTGTAGGGCTGGGTGTTGCTATTGCAAACAACAAGAATTAGAGTTGATATTGCAGACAATAAAAATAAGAACAAAGAGATGAGATGTGTTTGAGGATACACAGATGTATTTACAGTGTTGGAGTGGAAATTGGTGATTGTCTTTTGGAGATTTCGGAGATGGATTGTGATGGAGACGTTTTTAATGATTTGGATGTAGCTATAGTTGTTTAGAAGGGTTTGATGGTTAGAAGGGATGACGAACACTTGGTTGCAGCATTTGCGTTCTTTAACAAAGACTGTAGTGGTTATATTGCAGTGGCAATAGCTTATTTTGATAATTCATGCTTCGTGACTTTATGATTTTGATAATAATTTGATATCCCAATAGGGTCATAGCAGAACAAAGCTTAGTAGATAAGATCTATTGGAACAACTCCCTGTACTTCAACAACTGCCATATCTGCTTATTGGTTTACAGGTAATTAGTGACATAAAAGTCCTATTCAAAGTTTATGACTTTGGGATTACCAACAGTGCACTTGTTCTTTCACTTTTTGCAGCCTCAAGTATGAAAATATCATAACTATCTTATTCAATACGCGTTGGCTCTGGTCCGTATGCTACTGAAACTATCTTATTCAAAAGGGTCCAGCTTCCACAATATTTCTGATGATGTTCTCGGTCCCATCTTGGAAGACCAATCGTCCTCTCCATCAGGTACTTTACACACAACACCGGACCAGTTTGTTGTTCGTAATATTTTACCTGTAACGTTGAATTATCCAACTACTTCGAGTACTTCAGAGGCCCCATCTGTTTTGCATTCAAGACCACCTACTGAAAATGATCACCCTATGGTTACACGTGATAAGGATGGTATTTTTAAGCCAAAGGCACTTTTAGCTTCTAAATATACAACACTTACTGATACTTTTTTTGAACCGACGTGTTATACACAATCTAAGAAATACCCTAACTGGCGTCAATCCATGGATGATCAATATAATTCTCTCCTCCAAAATGGTACTTGGTCTTATGTTCAACAAACTCCAGATATGAATGTTGTAGGATCAAAGTGGGTGTTTCGTGTTAAACGTCGTGCTGATGGTACTATTAAGCGACGTAAATCTCGTCTAGTGGCTCAAGGTTTTCATCAACGTGAATGGAAGGATTATGGTGAAACTTTCAGTCCGGTCATCAAGCCTTGCACAATTCAGGTTGTTCTCACGTTGTCTCTTACTTCTGCCTGGCCTATTCGACAACTTGATATTCAAAATGCTTTTCTCAATGGCTTTTTTACGGAAGAGGTTTATATGAAGCAACCTCCTGGGTATACTGATCCAAATTATCCTGATCATGTTTGTAAGTTACATAAATTGTTGTATGGCCTCAAACAGGCACCAAGGGCGTGGTATACTCGTCTTAGTGTGTTTCTTCAACAACTTGGCTTTGTTACTTCCTGGGAAGACTCATCTTTATTTATTCGTCGTTCGCCTATTGATGTTACTTATCTTCTTGTCTATGTTGATGACATTATATTGACAGGCTCCTCTTCTTCTTATTTGCAACACCTTATTGATACTCTCCATAAAGAATTTGCACTAAAGGATCTTGGGGAGTTGTCTCTTTTTATCGGTGTTGAAGTTACAAAAACAAATGATGGATTATTTCTTTCTCAGCGTCGTTATATAGAAGACTTATTGGAGCGTGCCAATATGCAAGGAGCAAAGCCTGTGAGTACTCCTTTTACTACTTCTACAGAGTTAAATCCACAAGGTGGAATTCCTTTGACAAATCCAACTGAATATCGAAGTCTTGTTGGCGGTCTTCAATACTTGTTGATCACAAGGCCTGAACTTGCCTTCTCGGTTAATAAAGTATGCCAGTTTATGCAACATCCTACTGACAAACATTTTCTTCTTGTGAAGCGAATATTGCGTTATTTACAAGGTACTTCCTCTTATGGTCTTACTCTTCGGCCTTCTTCTAATTTAAAATTGAATTTTTAAGCTTACACGGATGCTGATTGGGCTGGTGATCAAACTGGTAGAAGGTCCACTAGTGGATATTGTGTTTACTTGGGTTCCAATCTTATTTTTTGGAGTGCTAGAAAGCATAAAACTGTTTCTAAGTCAAGTACGGAGGCTGAATATCGTGGTCTTTCCATTGCTACTGCTGAGCTAATGTGGATTGAATCTCTACTCAAAGAACTTCAAGTTCCAGTCTGCACTCCTCTTGTATTATGGTGTGATAATCTTGGTGCAACCTATCTTACTATGAATCCAATATTTCATGGTCGTACTAAACATATTGAAATTGATTATCATTTTGTTCGTGAAATAGTTCAACGTGGCCAGTTACTTGTTCGGTTTGTCTGTTCTAAGGATCATATTGCTGATGTTTTCAATAAACGGCTTTCACGAGATCGTTTCTCTTCTCTGCGCTCTAAGCTTACTGTTTCTGATCATCCGCTTAGATCGAGGGAGGGTGTTAGAGATTAGGAAACGTAGTCTTTACTTTTCCTGTTATAGTATTGTTTTTTCTGTATATAGTTTTTGGTTAAACTTGTAAAGTCTTGTTTGCCAAGTTACGGCAGTTGTAAACACATATATAAACAGAAGTTTTATTGTTTGGTTTTCTCACATTGAGAAACCTATTCAAACCTAAATCCTGTCTGTTTTATTTGCTTCTCTTTCGTTTTTATTATCTATGGTTTCACAACACCATGGAGAAACTTCCCAATGATATCTCAGAAGACATACTTTTTCGCCTACCTAGTATTCCAGCTTTACAAGCTAGACGAGTATGCAAAACTTGGAAAAATCTCTTAGCTAACAGACATTTCAACGGTTTCCTGTTCGCATGCCGTTCGGCAAACAAAGAAAACAAAGGAACTCAGCTCTACTATGGAGAAGAGTATGATCATGTTGATGTTGATAAGATGAATTATTACTACTCTTATGAGGAACTCATAAAGCTGAAACATAATGCCGTTCGTGGCAGGGATCTTTACAAGGATGGTATGTGTATCTTGGTCGGGTCATGCAATGGTTTGGTTTGTTTCAGATTCGTTAAGGATTCTTTCTTAATTTGCAATCCCTTAACTGGAGAAGTTGTTGTTCTTCCAAAATCCAAGTTAAAATCCTATGGGTCCTTAGAAGCCTACGGGTTCGGTTATTGTCGCACAACCAACAATTACAAGGTCGTTAGAATGTACGATAGGAGGAAAAAGGTGTTACATGTCCAAGTATGCACTATTGGCAGTGGGTGGAGAAACATAGAATCTATACCGAACAGTTTATCCGCAACTGGTACATTTGTTAATGGAGGTCTGCATTGGTTGGAATATGATGAAGAACAAGAATATAAAATTCTCGCCTTCGATGTAGAAGATGAGAAGTTCAGATTGCTTTCAAAGCCACCTTCTGAAGTCCAACATCTCTGTTGTAGTAATTTACTCGGGTTGATGGGAGCGACTTTGTCTTTGGTTCATACAACCCTGTCGAATCGTCGCCTAAACATATGGGGGTACAAAAAAATTAATAAAAAAACTAGTACCGCTAGTTATGACATGAAAGGGCATGATCAGCAAAGCGAATACTATAACAACGATTTGTGGGATTGGATTAAGGAGTTTAGTATAAAGATTAATGAATATTTTTGGGCGCCATTCACGATTTCAAAGAGCAATGAAGTTTTGCTGTGGCGCAGAGATAGCATTCTATATTGTTATGATCCTACAACTTCAACTCTAAACGAACTGTGGGATGATAATTGTATGGGATGCTCAGCAGTAGTGGCAATCCCTCACACAAATAGTTTCATTTCATTGAAAGATCTCATAGAAAATGGTGCTGGGGATTACAAGTACTACAAGTCCTTCGACTTTATATCACAAAAAGGACACTGAAGGAATGATTAACTTTTACCATACTTTTAGACATTTTGCTTATGTTTCAGCTAGAAAAAGATCTTCTGACATGAAAAGAATTAAGACTACTATTACAGCGATTCCCTGAATAAAGGATTTAAGTATAAATTTGATATTATGAATCACAAGTGCATGCATGCATGTAGTGCAATATTAGTTCTAACTTATAGTTCTTCTCTCACTAATCTAATCTTTTAGACTGATTATCGAATCAACAACATGTTGACAACTTTTGTATTTCATAACTTGATAAATTACTGGCGGGAGCCACCCCCAAAATCAAATTTTTACAAAGCCTAATTCTACTTGAATCATAAACTCATAGGAATTTTAGGCTTAAGCCAGGGGTAAGAAAAAGGTCAAGCCCTGGGTAACGATTATTTCTGGTTCCGCCCCTATGCAGCATTGCTTATATATTCAAGATCATAATTGGAGATTATTTTATTTTTTTGATAAAGAAGAGATATATTAGAAAGAGAAGGGGAAAAAACAAAAGACTTCTTACGAGAAGTAAGAAGCAAACAAAAAGAAAAATACAAAGTACATGAATATATATAGTCCCAATTGAACATAAACTTGTTCAAATTTCCCCTTAAACTAAATTTAAAGATGGCCGCCCAAGAGAAATAATAATGCTTTAGTATTCTGACATAATTGATCTGCATTTTTGTCTTTCTCATAAAAAATCGAGAAAGACAAAAATAATTGATCTGCATTTTGTCCACTTCTTCTTTCATTCCAATTGATCCATTATGCAGCGGAAGGAATGAGAGACCAGACTCTTTTGTCGAGATCATGAGATTTGAAAGAATCCCAAACTTGCATCAAATTTAAAACAGTGGAGGGCCAAATGCCGTTAAAACCAGAAGAAGGAAGGAGGCAGGTCCAAATTCTTTTAGAAAGTGGGCAATCAAAGAAGATGTGCTTGATGTTCTCCTCAGCATTGTTTCAAAGAAAACACTTGTTGACATGATGGAAACCCCATTCAACAAATTTATCTGTTGTAATAACCTTGTCATGTGTGGAGAGCCATAAAAAGAAGTTGCACTACAAGAAACTTAATATATTGCAGCACCCAATGGTTATGGCATAAACTCCTATTAGTGTCGCGATAACCTATGTAGCAAGAAGTCTATTGCTGCACCCAATCTTTATTGCTGCAACAAGAGATTACACTTTTTTGCCACACCCTTTGTTACAGTTGTGTGGCAAAAGTTTCATTTTGCATCAATAAATCATAGCTTTTAGCTGCAGCTGAAAAGTACCGTGACTAGAAATTTACTTTTGCAACACCTATATTGAGGTGTGGCAATATATGGTGTAGGAATAGCTAGATCTTGTAGTGTTGATTTTTGTCGGAACTTTGCTGGGGAAAATTTTGATCTCGCAGTGCGGGATCATTTTTTGAACTAGCCTCTCTTACACCATTGGATCCAACAGATATGACATCATCAAACTTTGGGTTTAACCACAGTTATGCCTTCGAAAATTCAAACCTCTTCCGCTTTCTTTTTATTGGTCGAACTTTCAATTAGGTACTGATAGCAGCTCTTTAGAACGATATGGGCATCATCTAATCGTCGATTGGATGCAATCGCAAGCCATTGTTTCCTTGTGATAATCAGCGTTGAGATAAAACTTCCCTACGAGGACATTCTTGACTACTGATCGAGTTTTGCATTTTTTTTCGCAGATCGCATGCTATCAAGGAAAAGTTCCTCATAAATCTGATTAGGAATATCAATTAGGACGACTAGACCAGGGTATGGAACAAGTTGATAGAAATTGAAGGGCTATACGAATTTCAATACCCATCAAAAGGAAACGGTGCAGTTCAGATGATATGGCAGGCAGCTTCACGGAAAGTTCATGCTATCAATTTAAAGTTACACAAGACATGGTGGTTCTCTGTGACTGGTACTAAAAGACAATCAGCATTTGTTCCATGGTCGAAATCAGAAAATGGTAATTGTGGTCAGGGCCGGCTTAAGAGCAAGGCAGTCTAGGCAGCTGCCTAGAGCCCCAAATTATTGAGGGCCTAATTATTATTTTTTTCATTTTACTATTATCAATATGTGACATTTATAAGTGTTACTAAAGTGTTTTATAACACTTATTTAATTTACAGATAGTTTTTTACAGTTATAGTTGTTGCTAAATCTTTAATAACAGCTATAAGCGTCACTAAAATTTCAATTTTTGAAACCAACAACCCATTTTAGGGTACTTTTATACCAAATTACAAGCTGCGAACCCAAAATCTAACAAAAATATGCTTTTTTTTTTTGCGGCCTCCGGCCGCATTGCCTAATCCAAGTTGTCATGTTAAGCTTTCGATAATTTAAATATCCAACCCCCCTGATTTGTGAACTCATAAAAAAGCCCCAAAAAAATTGTTCGCCCGGAGTACCCAAAATGTATGAGACGGCCCTGATTGTGGTTAAACCCAATGTTAACTACAGTTTGATTATGTCATATCTATAAAATCCAACGTTTTGTAATGTGCTAGTTCAAAAATGCCAGATCAATTTTTTTTCCAACTTTGCTCCCATATTGACTTGACAGGAAAATGCGGATAATCATTGCATACATGTAAAGCTTTATATAGAGAGCTAGTGGAAAATGTACCGGTAGCTGTTAGCGACCATCTTCTTCTATATCATAATTGGAGATTATCGCAACCACTATATATATGATCTTTCAAGCACAATTTGGGATTCCTATACAGTTTAGATATAGTTGAGGATAAAATGTGTAATATTATCCCAAAAGGCCTATATTCAATGCATGAGGGGTAAAAACAAAAGAAAAAGCATGAGGGGTTAATGTTGGGATCATTGGGTAATAATTCCACAAGACATAAGTTCTTTGAATCAATGTAGTGCTGTGTAAGCCGTGATGCGTTTTTTTTTTTTTTTTGATGCAAAAACTTATTTATTAATGAGAATCAGTTGATTACACAATAATCTTGTTCAATCCATGCTTGAATGTCATGTGGAAGAACAGTACCATGCGTTATGGTCTACAGTTTAGTACTTTAGGATTTCCAATTGTTGTGGGTCTTGCCTCAATTGATCTGGGAAAAGTCTACTAAACCTACACAACGACCCTCAATAATTTCATTCATAAGCAAAGATGGTAAACTACAAAGTGAGATTTAGGGGAAAACATTGAATTTACAGAAGGAGCTTCAGTCAAGCTGAGGCACAGTTTTAACTGCAGATGAATAAGGTAAAGATCTCTAATAAAATGCCAAATCTGACATAATTATTGCAAGGGAAAGAGTAAATACAAATAAAACATCCAGAGAAATACCAGCAAGGGCACAGACCATTTCGATAAGAGATTATAAGTAAACAACATAAAGATGAACAACCATACTACCATTTCATAGTTCATAATAATAGAACTGCAAGAGAAGCCTAATAATGTTATATCTAGATGTTAAGCCAATTGAGATGGTGATCTGAGGTCTCTGACCAATTAGGTTCGATCCAACTGCAATGTAATTTCTCCCTGGAATCACGAAAATCTTTAGCAGAATGACAACTCCCAACAGAGTGATATTTACCGGTATCAAGAGAGTAATACAATATTCCTTCGTCATGCAACCTTGGAAAGTAGATTTTATTCTCCATTTGAATTGTCGGAGCAAGTGCTGAGATACAAGATGTACTGCTGAGAAACAATATATGCAGCCCCAAATGTTTAACTTCAACCCAGACCATTTTAGTTTCGTCCAATCTATATATACGAACCCAATTTCCTAGACGTCCTAATAAAACAGACAGAAGTTCTCCTTGACACTCCACCAAATAGCTATTATAGATAAATCCACAATTAGGCGGGGCTATCATGGATAGAATTTCCCAACTACTCATGTCTGGGTGTTCATATTTAAATACTCCTAATGTCCCGTTGTTGTCTAAGCAATAGAATCTTCCTTGGTAGAAAACAGGATTGTTGAGAGTAAGCTCGAAATCCATGTTTATTTTTTTTGGAGCCAATTCCAAATGAACGTTGTAGTATAGATTATATGACCAGTCTACGTCTCCCCGTTTAATGAAGAAGATACGAACCTTATCCCCGTCTAATTCCTCATCGATGCCAAAAACTAAACAATCAGAAAAAGTGGGTAAGGACGAGAATGAAATACCTGTGAAGTCAAAATATGGCATGTCTGGAAGTCTGACAATTGATTTTGTGAACGGATTGTAGAAGAACAAAATTTTGCGTCTTGACATGAGCAACCATCCACCTTTCGAGAACCGAATTCTAGAACCTTTCAGCAATTCAGGGATGCTCAAGAGGTAGTTCTCGTTATTATGCATTGGGTTTACGAAATTCAAAATGGACCGATCGTTCTTAGGGAAAAACAGCCATGGGGATGTATGTGTGGTCTTTGCAGTCCTTGTAGAAGAGTATCTTCTCAGGTGTAATAATGATCGATAATTTTTGCTAACTGCACGTAAATGTATATAATCTAGTGTATGAAGATTTCTTGACATAGCCCATACTATATCATCATTAAACTTGACCAATAGTCTTGCTTTTTTAATATCCCTTTCCTTTTCATTCTTATCTACAGTATTAGTTTTGCTTTCTGTTGCCTGTATAACCTTTTCTATGTCTTCATGCTTTCCTAGCACAACGTCTGTTGTTGTTCTACTATCATCAAGTACCCTATATATATAAAATGAAACAGAACATTATGAAAATTTCTGAAAATGTGAGGGCGGGGTGTTACAGTTAAACAAGATCAAAATACTAACAAGAACCTTTAGTTGTTACCTTGAATATGTTGGAATCACCAGCCATGTGGGAGACAACCATGGTGTTGGTATATCAGGACATGGTAAAGAGAGTGTAACGCTTTCATCCTCCAGGTCATACTTGTACACGCTCAGATCACATTTTAGTGTAAAATACACACAACCTCCCTTTAGTAAATTACCCAACTCAGATGCCAAGCAAGACAGTCGCGTATTAGTATCACCATATCCTATATCAGTATCAAAATATCCGATAAAGAAAACATGGTCACTCGGGAATTTCACTTCCTCCCAAGTCAATGAATTGAAATCCAATCTCGATACAAGTATTTTGGTTACGAAATGCTCATAATCACCTCTGTCAATGCAATGCCTGTCGATTTTAATAATTTCACCAAAAGACTCCATATAATAGGAGTGAAAACCATATCCCAAACTTCCTGCTATTTCTGACCAAACTAAACTGTGCTCATCTGTATCCAATTTACTTATACTGTCCTCATCAATATCAGAAGTGCCGCTATTTGGTGTTGTTATCTCCAAGATTTGGCCATACCAACCCATTATATATAACTTGCCTTTACAATAAAGCATCGATTTAAGATCTCGATCTCCCTCAGCGTACTCATATTTTCTCCATTGTTTTTCACCAGGGTGACAATAAATAAGAATGTAACGACTTCCACCGCCGTAGTAAAGGATATAAACCATTGAATCATCATCATCAGTACTAGTAATACTACTACTACTACAGCTGCTGTTCTGAGGAGGTGAAGTTAAGAGACAATCTTTGATAGGATTTCCATATAATTGATTAAAATGGTACAAATTAGGTAACATAATAATCTCTAGTGAACTAGGATTCCATAGAAAACAATCTCCGTTATTGAAATTTGGATCATCATCCGCCTCGCACACAATAATTAACCATCCTTGATGAGAATTTTTTTGCCAAAATCTTTTTCCACTCAATTCTGGTATGAATTTTTCGTAAGATTTGTTCAAGAAATGATCACACATATTAAAGAAAGTTTGAAACTCACGATTTTTTCCATGGGGGATGATAATCCATGGTGCTGCTCTTGGTGATGGTGGGAGTCTATGTTCACTTCTTTGATTTGATGACTCTGATTTTGCCATGGAAACTGAAAAGATTGTGCTGCTGGTGAAAAGAGATTAATGTGACTGCAACTAACAACCCAAATTCATCTATCAAGCAGGAGACTTGAGATTGTAACTTAAATGAAAGAAGAAAAAGGAAGGAAGAAATATACTTCCTTCCAACCACTACGATAATGACAACCACAATCGGGCTTGGATATGTGGGCACGTAAGCTTAAAGTTGGATATTATAGCATGCACAGCCATGAAAGTTAAAAACCTAAAAATTAAAGTTTAGCTATATTTAGCATTTAGCTTTAGCTTTCAACGAATTTCCACACAGGTAGCCCAAATAGTCAAATCCAAGCGGTGATTTTATGAATATCCAATTTCACACGTTACTTATACCTCCACTGAATAGGCAGGTTTATAAAGTTCATTTCCCACAAATGCACATTTAATTAGTGCTTGTCACTGGATGTAACCAATACTTGCATCTACCAAAGTACAGTTCAAAGGAGGCTAACAGTCTATATATCTGTGTATATTTAAATGTTAAGCCAGACAAAAACAATACATGAAGTCTCTGACCAAATATATAGGTTCAATTCAACTGCAGTTAAAGTTTTCATTCGGAATCGCGATAATCTTTAGCAGACTGACTAATCCCAATGAAAGAGAGTGTCCAGAGAATAAAACAATATTTCTTTGTAGTGCAACCTCGGAAAACAGATTTTCTTCTCCATCTGACGAACGACCGGAGCAATTGCTGAGATACATAATGTATTGCTAAGAACCCATTTTCCCAACGCTTTCCTTTACATTCCACTAAGAAACTGTTGTAGATAAACTTCACAATTTGGCCGGGGTACCATCGCAAGAAATTTCCAACTAGTGTCATGCTCTAAATTGAGTACACCTGAAGTTCCACTAAGGTCAGAGAAATAGAAAGCTCCGCAGTGGAAAACTGGATTATTAAAATCTGCCTTGAATCCATGCTATCTTTGGGAATGTGGGGCTAAAGAGGTATAATCAAACCCATGGCCTGTCCAACATTGATCTCCTCCTTCCTGAATGAGATGTTAAAAGTACGCTGCCACATATCACAGTCACAGGCAAAGACTACACAATCTAAAAAAGTCTGGCATGGAAAAAAATGAGAAACCTGAGTAAGTCTGGAAGTCTTAACTAGACTTTCTGTAAGACCTCCATATGAATTCTTCAACAGAAAATTTTAAGATTAAATATACAAAACCAATTTCTGAAGGAGCTTCAGTTAAATCGAGGTTTAACATCCACAGTTTTAACTGCAAAAGAATAAGGTAAAGATCTCTAATAAGAATGCCAATTCTGAAATAGCCCTAGTAGCTATTGCAAGGGAAAGAGCAAAGGACAAATTAAACATCCAGAGAAAATACCAGTATGGACATTGATACGGAATTCATACACAGCAAAATGAAAATAAAAGCATCCTGACAAGTGGGATTACAGCATTAAGATGTTAAACACTCAAATGCATTCACTGCTGCCCATCTTCATAACAAAAATTCTGTTACAGGAAAGTAAAAAAGAACCCCAATAGCAGGCTAATAATGTATTTAAATGTTAAGCCAGTCCAGATAGTGATCCGGGAGCTCTGACCAATTAGGTTCGATCCAGCTGCAATGTAATTTCTCCTTTGAATCACGAAAATCTTTAGCAGAATGACAACTCCCAATAGAGTGATACATACCTGTATCAAGAGAATAATACAAAATTCCCTCGTTATGCAACCTCGGGAAGTAGATTTTGTTCTCCATTTGACTAGTCGGAGCAAGCGCTGAGATACAAGATGTACTGCTAAGAAACAACATATGCTGCCCCAAATGTTTAACTTCAACCCAGAACATTTTAGTTTCGTTCAATCTATAAATACGAACCCAATTTCCTAAACGCCCCAAGAAAACAGACAGAAGTTTTCCTTCACACTCCACCAAATAACTATTATAGATAAATCCACAATTAGGCAGGGTTATCATGGATAGAATTTCCCAACTAACATTTGGCTGTTCGTATTTGAATACTCCCAATGCTCCGTTGTGGTCTAAGCAATAAAACCTTCCGTGGTAGAAAACTGGATTGTTGAGAGTTAGCTCGAAATTCATACTATTGTGGAGATTATGTGACCAGTCTTTATCTCCCCGTTTGATGAAGAAGATATGAACTTGATTGCTGAATAATTCTTTATCAATGGCAAATACCAAACAATCTGAAGCAGTCGGTAAGGACGAGAATGAGATACCTGTGAAGTCATAACCATGAAAATCTGGCAAGTCTGGAAGTCTGACAGTTGATTTCGTGAATGGATTGTAGAAGAACAAACTCTTGCGTTTTGACATGAGCAACCATCCACCTTTCGAGAACCGAATTCTAGAACCTTTCAGCAATTCAGGGATGTTCAAGAGGTACTTCTCATTATTATACATTGGGTTTACGAAATTTACAATGGATTGATCATTCTTAGGGAAGAACAGCCATGGGGATCTTTCTGTGGTTTGTACAATCC
>JAJJWX010005051.1:0-35714 GCA_023529315.1 Papaver bracteatum | reverse complement strand
AGATGCCTATATATTATAAACTGTAATCGCACGGTGTCTAACTAGTAGACAGAAGCAAGTACGGGTCGTTCCCACGAGGAGCGGTGGAAATACCGTAATCAATATCTCTAATACGATCTAACCAGGAATAATATTTTTGGATTTTTAGAATTGAAAATGAAATAATAAAGTTAAACAAAACGAATATAATAAATTCGTCGAGATAGAGTCGGTAACTAGGATTTTTCGGATTCCACCAATTTAATCATCTAAAAACTCATTACAATTTCTAAAATCAATCTCTGGTATAACTCAAGACAATTATTAGAATCAACCACATGTCTCGGAAGATAATACATTAAAATCCAAAAAAAAATATACATCAGTATAATTTTCTTCGCATCTAAGTAGACAGTTCAAAAGAATTATTTATCAATCCAAAAGCATATCCCATCAAACATTACTAAGCATGGCATATCAATCTAAAAGCATAAATAATCAGTGAAGCTATCTATCCAATATATAGTCTTAAAGAATCACATATCAATTTATAAGCATACATCGTCAAAGAAAATAATCCAAGCACGAAGCATCAAAGGGAAAGCATATGTGATCAATTCAACTATTTATGCAATAACTAATCAAGCAAATAATGAAAATATATTATTAAACATTTGAATCATTATTACGGAGAATTTAAGTTGAGTTTGAACAATTAAAATTGGCTTCTTCCTAAAACCCTAGTTATAAATCTTAGCAAAACATGGCTTTCTCAAAAGCCATAAACAAATCAAAATCAAAAGAGAACTTGCTAATCCAAAACAGAAATGAGAGAAATAGAACTTCAAACCCTAAAAGCTTTGCTGCCGCTCTCTACTCCAACGTCGGTCTCCAGTTGCGACTCTATTTTTCTGTTCTCTACTGAAGTATGTATAGGTGGGTGTTGTCGAGATTCCAATGAGGACCCAGCACACATTCTCCCAAGCCCAATCCATGACCAGCACCCATTAGGCCATTACCAAATCTAACTCCTTCGTATTCAAAACCCTGCACCTGATTCTATTTCTATCTCCCTGGTCATGCACCAACTTCGTTGGCCATCAGTACCACCAATACTATTACACGTTAACAACTGTCCTCCTCACACTTGCAAACCACGTCTCTTCCCATAACTATTGCCATTTCATGATATTTCCTGATGTGTCCACAGAAACTTAAATTGGAACACTTATACAGCGTCATAAATATATATTTTTATCTAGCCGTTGGATGTCTTTGAAATTTGTATATGTGTGTCGAAACACTGTGTTGAATCTACAGTAAAAATTTCATCGTGATCGGACTATGAAGCATTTGTCTGTGGATCAGAACAGTTGAAAGAAGAATTGTTTCAATTTTTAGGGTTAACGATATGTTTTGGGCTTATTATCAACGGACCTAAATATTTCATATATAATGGACCATATATATTTATATTCATTGACCATGACCTTGTCAACCCAATGGACCGGGTCTTGACCAAATAGTTGACCAGACTTTGACTAAACCAATTTCACCTTTTGAACTCAGAAGTACTTGCGCACCACTAAAGAGTCTGTGATGTGGAAGTTTGTGTGCGCAAGTACAATACTTTTTTCATAAAAATCTTCAACTTATAAAGATACACCTTTCAAAGAGGAAGCCATACCTTCAACATTTCCAAGGCGACATATTAACTTCAGACGATGTAATGCTTTGAAGGAAGTTGGTCGAAACATTCATTTTCCCCCAAACTTGAATGTTAAGTAGGATATAGTCCACTTTTTAGACTATAATGAGTCAATAACTTTGAAAATGATATATCGTAATTAAAAGCACACCTTACGTTTTGTGAAAAGAAACTCGCAAAAGTTTTCATGAGTCAGAGATGTAATTCTGGCTCCAGTAGTAATGATACAAAGTAAATGTATCTACCTATAATGGGACAAAGATGTAATTCTGACTCATACCAATGAGAGTTGCAAATCTTGGTATAAGCATTTTATTGAGAATGATACAAGCATTGTAATGCAAGTATCATATATTAGTAGTCAACTACAAGAGATATAGGGAGTTCAAAGGAAAACGAACACACTATATTCTTGGAGAAGGTCATGCCCTAGATATCAACATTAATGAAAACAAGAAATTTACCAAGTCAATACACTTACCCTTTTTTTTTTCTTACCTTTATTCAATCGAATTCGTATGGTTAGGTTCTAAATTTTGATCATAAATTGTTGTCTACATGATAGTTTGACATATATTTCATTAGCCAAAATAAAGAAAAAAAAATATTTGCGAAGAATTAAATTCATTGTCTGCACTTATGGAATGCAAAGTATATCATTTTCATGAGATTGAAATACTCTAAAGAACTTGAGATATACTTAAAAGTACTTGAGTTATAAGGATCATTCGTACATTATGATGAAAAGTATATCATCTTCATGAACGGTAACACTCTAAAGTAAATGCGATAGATTTTTTTTTGTTATGTACGTAATAAGGTCACTCCACTTATTACACGAAACTCTTAAGGAATTTAAATTAGTTTTTGAACTCTTTCCTTATAATGTGACTATGATGATTGGATCATCGAGTGAAGCAACGATCAAATTTTGTTTCCAAGATGGAACAAAGATTAAAAGTCACAAAAGCTCTATATGTAACGAGAGCTAATCACCTTTTTAAATTCCAGAGAGACCCATGCAAGTGGATATCATATGGAAACTCACAATGATGAGAATGTAATTGATTGCATCTTTTATAGTCTCTAATATATTTGGAAGAAAATATATCTTAGGGAAACTAATGAGTCAATCTAGTGAAATGTATAAATCACTATAGTATTTGGATTATTGAATCCATATTGACTTATACGACGAAATATTTGGAATTGACTCATACAGACTTTGACATAACCATAAAGGCACTTTGGTTGTGACATGATATTTCGTTTTGTAAGGACTCATACATACACCGCTGTGTTTGAGTGGACGAGACAACGGGAAAAAGATTGACAGAATACGAAGTAACAACATATCCCTCAATATGTGTTTTCTAAAGTACTAGATGCACAACCCCCTTCCCCCTCCCATTATGCTTTTAAGTAAGAGAGCATATCACTCATTTTACAAAGTCTTCAGTAAAACAGGATCGACATTACACCATTTTAAGGATATAGCAACCCAGAGTAGCAACAGCAGTAGAGCCGTTGCTAAATTTATGTTGCTATTTTCTGTTGTTATATTTTAGCAACGACTTATTGATGTTTCGAATGTAGAGACAGCAAAATTTTGGTTGCGAATAGCAACAGAAAGGTGTTTATACATGTGAAGCACGCATGTGGTCGGGAATACTTTGACGTTTTTTTACACCCAAGTCAAAGTTTGGTCACTCCTCTTCTTTATTTTTCCACCCTTTTAGCCTTATCTACTACAATACTACTCTCTCAGTATTATCGTTAGAAACTTTTCATCCATTTTCATTTTTCATCACCCGCTCTATATTTTTCTGCTCCCGAAGAACTTTTCTCCCCTTGATATCAACTGAATATTCAGTTCATGTCTAGATCTAAATCGATCTAAAATCGATCTTCAGTTGCAGTCTTGTATTCGATTTGGTATGTATTTATGAGTTTTAGTTTTCGTTTTCAGTTAATAGATTCTAGGGTTTCACGATTTTAGGGAAAGTCTTCTTAAAATTGGATTTGATTGAAAAGCAAAGAAACTGGGGTTCTATATTTATATATGGGGATTTTCTCCCAAGTCTGTTTGTATGGTTAAATTCGCGATTAATGCTTGAAATGGGTTGATTGATTTATTAACCCTGGATTTGTACTGAAAGCAATGAGAAGTCTGAAATTTATGGTAGTTGATTGTGTATAATCCTGTGATGATACAAGATTTAATCTATCTTGCTATGATTTTTCATTACTTCTCTTCCTCGATTGTTCCCTCTCGCCTTTGTTTTAGATGTTTATGATCCGTTGTTAGTTTTTTAAGGTTCCCCTGTGTCTTTTTAGATTAGGTTTTCTTCTTCTTAGGTTTAATTTCTTTCAGATTTTATTATTTGAGTCTTATATTTTTGGATGTTTTCATGAATACTTTGGATTTCCAATCTTTGGGTTTCTTGAGCTTGTCACTAGTTTCGCGTAATTAGTTTTTGTTTCAGAGTTTTTCATGTTTGTCCAGTAGTGGTCCTCCCAAGGGAGGGTTTTCTTCTTTGTTTTTAGAAAAGTCTTTCAGTAGAAAAGTTGTTTCTCATGCCATCTTGAATGCTCTTCCAGTAGAAGAGTTGTTGAACTTGATTTAAACAAGGTTAAGTTGGAAGATGCTAGAGACCGACTGTTATCTCAATGGAACATTGAAGGGAAAGTTAATACCATTCCAATAGGAAGATGCTTCTTTGTTATAAAGCTATATAATGAAAAAGATAAGATTATGATTTTGTCTGGGGCTTCATGGAAGGTGGCAGATTAATATCTATAGGTAAGAGATTAAGAACCGAATTTCAATCCGGATAATTAGAGAACTTCTTTAGCAAAGGTTTGGATTAAATTCCCTGGGCTAAGCTTAGACTACTGGACAGAGGAAAATTTGTTGGCACTCGATAAGGCTTTTGGTAAACCTATCCAGGTAGATAACACTACTCTCTCTAAGCGTTTTGCTCATTTTCGTCGCACTTCTTCGACTTGGGCACTTGGATACTTGGAATACTTCTCTTCCTAACTCTTTTCAGCACTTTGTATCTCCTTTGTGGATGATTCACCTATTAGAGGCAAATAAGAGAAAACAATAATAATAATACGAATATATGCAAGAGTAATAGCTAAAGCAGGTATGGAATGGTCACTAAAATCATATGAATTATGCACTTATCACCTTCGGATGCAAATATGTTATTGGTTTGACCCCAGTGAAGTAGATTTCTAGGTATGCCACTGCTCCTAACCTTTCCAGAGGCCCTTGACTACTAAAAAGAAGAACGATCTCCGATAAAATAACAAAATGGTGAAAATAAAGTGGATGAAATTGACAAATATCCTACCACACACAGGTTGTATCTTTTGGGTTGTGGATTAGAGGTAGATCCACTCGCTCTGTGATATAGCACATGGTTTTTTTTTTAATTTTTCATAAAAATATCGGTCGAGAGTTTCTCTTTCCTTAACCGATTTTTCTTTCTTCTCCTTATTTTTTTTCCTTCTAAACCTAGATTCCTTGATTTTAAATAGAGTTTCAAATCTATTTACTGCCTGGATCTTGATTATATCTTAAGATCCGAGCAGAAATTTAGTTATTGTACATAGATCTAGTATTTTGTTTGAATAAAATCACATCTTTAGTGTTTTATTTGAGTTTTTGTCTTCTATGAAAAGTCTGTGAATACTTGGAAGATTCAATGGCTTATTCATGACAATCAGATTACTCAATGTACACTTTCAAAAATGGTTCTTATAGCCTTAATGGCATCTATTGCGACAATCGCTTCAAATGCATCATCAAGGGCGATCTACTCGAACATGACGTGGTTTTACGATCCTTTAAAGATCAGTGGCTACTGGGAATGATCGTGATAAAGATGATTTGCGCATATTACTCCCTTTCGGGACATTTCAATCTCAATGGAGAACCCAAATCAAAATGGCAGAATTTCAATTCGCAAGCCATTCTTCGAATACAATCAATAACATCTTCGAAGTTCAAGTTTTTGATGCTTAAGATGTATTATGAGTCAACTTTTATTCTTATGATACACGTGGATTTCAATTTTGATGTATGCAAATCTATTATATTAATGAAAATTAAGAGAGTTAGCTATTTCTTCCTTCAAAAAATAAAATAAAAATATCAGTCAAATAAAATAAAATAATCCTAAATTTTGGGCCTGGGGATTAAAATCTTCTAATCAATCGTCACTAAATCCAAAATAATGTTGCAGGGCCAGGGAGTGCACTGGCCATACCAACAACAAAAGAAAACAAAATAAACAGTTGTTAGTAGGCAGGCAGTATCAACCTACCTGTAGATACATACAGTGCAACAAGTAAAGGAAAGAATAATAGTATCAAATCATGAATCCCCAAACAGAAACAACATCAACAGATAGATTAGATTAGATCACTAGTGGAAGAAGTAGATAATTAGTATATTAAATTAGAATCATCTCCTACTCGACCAAACCAACCACGTGTTCTTCTTCTTTGTTATTCTCTTTTCATCTTCTCTCTAGTAATTCCTCCTGTGTCTGTCTAGGTTTGGGGGTCTCTTGATGGGTTCTCATCCTGGAGATTGGCCTTCTTATAATCCTCATAACTTCAGTCAACTTCGTGCTACTGATCCTTCTCTTCCTACTTCCGTAAGCAAACCCCCCTTCTTCTACTACTTTCAGTTTTCAATTATGTTTTTAAAGTTCAAATTTGATTAGATTTTGTTGTTTTTATTGTGAATTGGTTTGAAATTTTGATGACCCTTTCTTTGGTTCATCTATTTATGGCTGTTTATTGGTGAAATTTTGTATAATGGGGGTGGTAGGTTTTTCAATTATGCATGATTGATGTTTGGGAGTGGAATTTTGAGTGTTGATTTTGATGTTAGGGTATGGTGGCATTGTTTGGCTGAATTGAATTTGGGAAATTGTGATTTTCTGAAATTTATCAAAGAAAATTTCTGAATATGAGTTGGGCTAAGTAATCTGGCTGCATGTTCGTTATAACCTGAAGGATCTAAAATGGATAGAGCATGTTTGAGCATAAATGGATGTATTTTTCATTTAGAAGTTCATGTTAATCTTTGAGTTATTGGTGGTTAATAATACAAGTAGTTGTTAATCTTAAAGATTTAGATCCTTTTATGGATAATTTGATTTGATGCGTGCTGGCTCTTAAATCTGAAATTGAACGTATCATACTGTACATGGTCTAGTTGTTTTCGCCTTAACCCTTTCGACTGCGGACACTGATTGAGTTGGTACTGCAGCTAGTTATTTGAGTCTTTACTACTTCATCTTACAGGCGGAAGTTGGGAAGTTTCCTTATATGTTTGTGATTGAACCTTATAGTTTGTTGGAATGTAACTTACAAGTCACCTTAAATGCTACCTGAACCTTGATTTGTGTATATGATAATGTTGATCTCGAAGTGATAGCTGTTCTGATGAAAGAAGAAATTTGAGTAATGGGTCATTTCTAAAGAAGGAAATAAATGTCGCTATATTTTGTATGATTATCATGATAGGCGTTCTGAGCTGGTGAAGTACATACTAGATTCCCATCTGCTTGGCCGTTTGGCTCTTTCCCTAACTGTTGGCATGTCGGCTGATTGTTTCATGTTGACAGAGTTACTTAGCCTTTTCTCTTTTAATGTAGATTTCTGAGCTGTTTCTTGGTGTGTCATGTGATGCTTATTGCTCTTTCTTATTGGATCTGCTTTCCCTTTTTGGTTCATTCAAATCAAAACATGAAAATATATGCTCCTAAATGGTGATTATTACTTTAGGAAATGATATCAATTCTTTAAGAAAGTTATTTTTGTGGTTATTGCATCAGTTTCTTTACGTCTGAAATTTGTTTCGTGACTTACTTCAGAAATCAACTCCAACCACCTACCATCCTACTCACAACCGAACTGTTCCACCGCCAAATCAAGGTAATAATGGGACCTCTATACCATTTTTGAACTCTAATCACCAGTAGTTGCTTGCACAAAATGTGACTTTGATTCTTAAGTTTAGATAGTTTTTGTTAATGCATGCTGTTAAGATTTTGTTAATAATAGAAACCATGCATAGTCAGTCGTTTAGTGACCTCTGCTTGTTGTGATTATTCCTGTGTACGAGTCTCTACTTGATCACATCAGCTTCTCTAATGGGTATAAAAAATTGTTCGACGACCATGTTGCCTATCGTAAAAGATGTTAACTTGTTAGTAGTAGTCACCATGAGCGCTTTTTCCTTGCTCAAAATGTCAAGCAAAGGAAGGGGTGAGTCCTCTTCCTACATTACCTTTTGATACTTCAGAGAAAACATATCCTGAAGAAAGATAAATAATATTGGAAATACGTTTTTTAAGGGTATAACTTGAGTTTTTGTAGGCTGGTTATCAAAGTTTTCACTTGTGCTGTGCTTACGGTTATACGGCGCACTAAAATCTGAGTGGCTGGATTAGGTGTCCTGTACTTAAAATGGCGTCACTATCACATTGTTTTCCTTTTTCTTTAGAACTTTATCCATTATTGAATTGTGGTTGGCATCACTAATTCAAGCTACTTGATTGTAGTTCACTGGCCGATCTAAAAAGAAGAAAGAATGTAGTTCATGCATCTGACACTGTCATCAGACTATACTGCTTTTTCATTTCATTTGGGTGTCCGGATTGAATTAACACGTTTCGTACTATCTCTGCTAACAGTAGCTTTGGCAATATTTCTAACTTTGCTGACGTGTCTTAACCAGTAATAACAACTGAAGCTACCAATATCCTCTTGAGACAGTTCTACCAACGTGCCGATACAAAGGTCTGATCTCATTCCTTTCGTTCTTCAATGTGATATGAGTTTATACACATACATTAAGTCTTCTTTTGCTTGGATAATCAAAACAAGTCTGCTTTTGTTCGCCTAGTTGCTATGTGAGGGAAAAACCCACCAGTGGTTGATGGGATCTCTAACCATCAAGAACTGGTGAACCCCATCGTCTTGTTGATTGGCCGTGTTACTATTTGGAATAAATCTGCATCCTTCATCTGTTTTCGTAAATCCATCAGTATGTTTATTAACAGTCTTTTTACTTTACAGCTGAGACCGAAGAGAGCTGCTTCTGAAAACCTGATTCCGGAGCATGGAAGCAAACAGCATAGGGGCTCTTCTGGAGACGCTTCAAAGTAGTAGCAACATCCTCTTTTCCGATTCAATCGTTTGTGGGTATCTACTTCATGCCAGTGAATCATCATCATTCATCTGTACCTCCATCATCACCAGGATCATCACGCTCATGTCACCAGCAGTTGCCGTATTATGTCGTGTGCTTGTTGTTGTATTTGGAAATAAGGATTGTTTATACTTGAAACAGGTTGAGCATCATCACATAAATGTGTCATAAAATCAAGTAAACATACATGGGAGGTGGAGAAACATCCCTTTAACACTGCCGTGCAGAAGCTATCTAGTTGATTTTACATGATCCGGGCCCGGGCCTTAGACTGTGAAAACTGACTAGCTTGCATTTTCTTACAGTCTGGTAATCCAGAGCTGATACTAACTCTGTCACTCTTGTCCCCGGCAGCCTCTTGCCTCGAGGATAATAACCTGCCTCTTACCCCATGGGTAATAACCTTAGAACCACGAGGACAGAATTCACTGCTAGTCTAAAATTCACCTCGTGACCCGCTGATAGGGGTGTTGGGATGCACCTAGAGAATTTTTCTTGGACTTGAGTTGAAAAGTAGAAACAACTAGTTTGTGACACAATTTCAAAATGACTTCAAAAAGTTTACTACTATTCCTAGTATCCAAACCGTTGTGCCCTTTGTTTCAGGAAAAGTATTACCTTCATCTCATCGATTTGACAGTGAAAATATCACTTTTTATGAAATGGAGTTGGTACCTTTACCCCTTTAATTGGTTAGACGGTAAAGGTATCACTTTTCCTGAAACTGTTCCAGCTGGTACCTTCACCCCTTTAATTGGTTAGACGGTAAAGGTATCACTTTTCCTGAAACTGTTCCAAATTGAATGAAAATATATTTTTCCGGAAATAGAGGCAGTGTTAATATGGAAGTGGGTCTAGCATAAAAATTACAAGGGACCAAACTCTAATATTCCCGTTACAGGCCAAAATATCAAGAACGCGCTCAAACTTCTCTCCGTCTGACAGTTTCAGCTTTTTCTTTCTCTCACTCTTTTCCCCAAAAATAAATTTCATTTCCATTTTTTTTTCATCTCAACTTTATTTTTCTAGGGTTTCGTTTTCCCCCTTTCCGCTCTCGTCTGTCGTAGAAACCGAAGTAGCAGTAGTAGACGGCGAAGAAGAAGAAGAGTTTTAGTGTGAAATTGTAAATATAAGTAGTAGTAGTTGTGAGTGAGTGGAAGTGAGAAGAAGAATGGCATCAACTTCTGGTACTAAAGAAACCGACGAACCTTCTTCGTCTTCTTCTACTTCTGGCACTAAATATTTGATAGATCATGTTTTTTCTTGGAGTATTGAAGATATACTCAACGATGATCTCTACAGACACAAGGTAATTTCTAACTCACTCACCCACTTAATCGTTTATAGACTTCAATTTTATTGATTTTTGCCCTAGATTTTTCAATTTCTGGTCATAGTAGTCTTGATTCTTGAATAGTTCACATGGATTAAGTTGATTAAGCTTGATTTATGCTTAATTAGAGCTTTTTTAGCCCCAATTTTAGTGATCCAGGTTCATGATAGGGCTGGTGATAGTGGTGGAGGTTAAGAGATACTGGTTCATGTTTCTTAGATTACACTCGTATCACCAGCCTATCCTGCACCGCATCATGAATAATCACTATGGCTTTTTTACATAGATGTTCTCTACAGTTAGGCCTATGTGGACCACCTCCATGGGGTGGGGGTGGGGGTGGTGATGGGTGGTGCTGGTGGTTAACACAGGCTTAATATAGTATGGAAGTTTTACAGTATGAACTATAAATTCTGGTAGCGACTATATGAAGCTGCACAAAGTATGCTTAAATACATCATTTTAGCTCCAGTTTCGTAATCACTATGGCTATTTTCCAGAGTTTTTTTTTTTTGGAAGTTTTATTGTTGGGGCTGCATAGACCACCAATGCGAACACCCACTGCCTCCGTGGTGACAATGGGAGCGGTGGTGGTGGTCTATGCAGGGACAAATGTTATGGAAGTGTTATAGTATGAACTGTAACTCTTATTGGCGATGATATGGATCTGCAAGGGACTAAGTACTTGTGAGCATTTACAAAGATATGAACACTGATAAATCAGCAAGCATTTAAGGTTGACTATACCGTTGTTTCTTTTACCCGAACTTATTAGGTCGATCCATTTTATTGGTTGTTATTACTTCATATTTACGTCTTTCATTGATGTTCTGTGTTCATTTGTAACTTCTCATTGCTGGGTTTAGCTAAGGTGTAATAGTCGTACGTGGATTAGTTGAATTATGTATGTCCTGAAACTGTCTATGTATGTTTTTTAGGTGGAAAGGATACCTAAGCGTTTTGAGTCCGTACAACATTATCTTGGCTCTTATACTATGCCGTTGCTGGAAGAAACTCGAATCGAGATATGTTCACAAATGGAGTTCATGTCAGGTGCACCTCACGCTGAAGTAACCTCAGTAGAGGAGTCGGAGCTGGATGGGGGGTCATTCTTTTATTGTATCAAGATCGACTCCTGGAGAAACCGGTATGGTGTATATGGCAAAGAACCGTACAGTCCAAAGCCTTCAGATCTGTTTCTTTTGGGTGATAGTGTACCTGAAGTTTCTGCGGACTTGCAGCGGTTTGGAAGCAGTTGGTCTCTGGCCTCAGTTGTAGAAGATGTGAAGGAGTCCGATTCTGTAGGGCACGAAGACAGACTTATATGCTTTCGGATTAAGTCATCAAAACCCATAAAGATAGAGATGAAAGAGGGCAGGCGGAAATCACTTTTTGTGGTGTTTCTGTTAAACTTGGCAACAAACACTAGAACATGGAAGGCGTTACATATGTCCCGAAACTTGAACATCATCAAGGAAGTTCTGTGTGCCAATTCCATGGTAAGATGTATTCACCACTTATTCAGTATAAAAGTTTATATGACTTGGTGTACATCCTCAAGCCTTTAAAGACCTTTTCGTAATGTGAAAAATAAATGATGCAATTGCGTGATGGTTTTTGGGGTTGGTTTCTCGTACTTTATATTGCTTAGTATGGGAATATAGATAATAAGATTTTTTTTTTTCACCTTTTGGAAGTAAAATGCTAGTATAAAAATTCTTTGTATAATGTATATTGTGTGAGAAATGTTTTTCACGTCGGCTTTATGGTAATGCAGGTAAAGGAAAACTGCGGTCTCTGCTCTGCACAAGTTGACAGGAGTTGGGCTGGAAAAGTTGATTCACAATTATTACTGGATCTTAATGAATCTCAAAGATCAGCGGTCTTGGGTACCATATCTGCAGTGCAGTGTAACCACAGTTCTTCTGTGAAACTTGTTTGGGGTCCACCCGGGACAGGAAAAACCAAGACCATCAGTATACTACTGTATAACTTACAAAGTATGAATTATAGAACTCTTGCTTGTGCCCCCAAAAAAATTGCAGTTGCTGAACTTGCGGTACGTGTGTTAAAACTTCACAAAGGTGCTTGCGAATCAGACTTGCGAAAGAACAGGCCAGGTTGTTCATTAGGGGACTTTCTCTTGTTTGGAAATATGAATAGATTGGAGTTATGTGACGATCTTGGGAAGATTTATGTGGATCATCGTGTGGATAGTCTTGTCGATTGTTTTGCTCCATTAACTGGTTGGAAGAAACATTTTGATTCCATGGTGGATTTTCTTGAAGATTGTGTAACTCAGTATCATTTGCTTTTGGAGAATGAAGTAATTACAGAGGTTCATGTAATGGAGAGAAGTGGAACTAATTCTGAAGTCCACATGTCACTTCTCAAGTTTGCGAGAGACCGATTCAGAGCTTTAGTGGTACCCCTCAAAAGAAGCATCAGAATATTATGCACCCATGTCCCTAAAAGACTTATGTTGCCCGACAATTTCGAAAAGATGGTTACACTTTGTGGTTCGCTTGATACTTTTGAAAATCTTCTCTCTCAAACTCAGGTGGCTGACAAGGAATTGGAAGAACTCTTTGCACGACAAGAAAATTATTCCGAGGAGGCACAATGGAGTAGAGCATGTAATTATATTTCAGACACATTACACAAGATGAGAGTTGAAATTGTGCAGGTTCTAAGATCTGTTGGTCGTTCTCTCGGTGATCGCCTTCCAAGTTCCACAGACAGACGTTTTTTAACTGAGTTCTGTTTGAAAAATTCATCCCTCATTTTTTCCACAGTGTCAAGCTCATATAATCTGCATGAGGTAGACCTGGAACCACTGGATTTTTTGGTAATCGATGAAGCTGCCCAGTTGAAAGAGTGTGAATCTGTTATTCCCATGCAGCTTGAAGCTATACGACATGCTATCCTAATTGGTGATGAGTGCCATCCACAAGCTATGGTCAAAAGCAGGGTAAGTATATCATCAATTTCTTCGCTTTAACATGATGTTTTCGTTCTTAAAATTTTCCCATGCATTGTAATCTTAGGTGTCTGACGAAGCTGGCTTTGGAAGAAGTCTATTTGAAAGGTTGGGTTTGTTTGGGCATTCAGAGGACCTTCTCAACATGCAGTACAGAATGCATCCTGCAATAAGCTCTTTCCCTAATCGCAAATTTTACAAAGACCAGATTATAGATGCTCCAAGTGTTCTTTGTGAAAATTTTCGAAGAAATTATCTACAAGGACCTATGTTTGGTCCTTACTCGTTCATAAATATTTCTTATGGAAGGGAGGAGCCAGATGAAGCTGGGCATGGTATAAAAAATATGGTTGAAGTGGCAGTTGTAATGGCAATAGTACGAAACCTTTATAAAGGTATGTTCAATGTTAGCAAATTGATTGCAATAGCTTGTTTGTTATGTTATATGTGGTTAATTAGAAGATTCAATGTAGTTTTATGTTTATATTGTTCTTCCATTCTACTTAATATTAGTGAGGTTGTTGTATATAAATACTGTAGATGTGATATACATTTTATTTCACATTTCTGATTGAGCCCGTCTAAAGAATTGTTGAAGTGTTAAGTCATGATTAGTCCATTTAGTCTACTTATAAAGGATGTTTTTACGATTCACAGCGTGGGAAGGCTCAAAGCATAGCTTAACCGTTGGTATTATATCTCCGTACGCTGCCCAAATTGCTGCAATAGAGCATAAAGTGCGTCCGAAATATGAGAAGCTGAAGGGTTTTATAGTGAAGGTGATGTCTGCAGATGGATTCTATGGTGGCGAGGAAGATGTCATAATACTATCTACTGTCGGGTCTAATCATAGTGGGGGATCAGATGGGTTCCTTTCTAATCCGCAATGTGCTAACGTTGCTCTGACACGGGCTAGGTACAACTTGTGTGTTTTTTGGTTCAAAAATATGTCTTGGGAGATTTCTTCATACGTTAATTTTGATGACACATCTTTTAGTCTTTGTTAACTCATTGAGTGTTAACTTTTCAGGCACTGCCTTTGGATTTTGGGGAATGACAAAAAGTTGTGTAAAATTGGTTCTTTCTGGGAAGAATTAATATGTGATGCGAAGCAGCGGCAATGTTTTTTTAATGCTGATGAAGATGAAGAGCTAGTGAAATCAATGATCAAGGCCAACAAAGAGCTTGATCAGTTAGATAATTTACTCAATGAAGATAGTATGCTTTTCAAAAGTGCATTGTGGAAGGTAAACTATTCCAAGATTAAATCATTATCTACTATTTTGTTAGTTTCTACTCATTATTCACCGACTCTTGCCTCAAATTGCCAGGTCCTGTTCAGCAATAACTTTAGGAAGTCATTTGGGACGTTGAAGTCATCACAAACACAAAAGTCCGTGGTTAATCTATTGGTTAAACTTTCCAATGGCTGGCGTCCGAAGAAGGTTAAGGTTGAAGCGTTGTGTGCTAACTCAGTCCAGCTTGTAAAACAGTACAAGATTGGAAGGCTTTACATTATTTCTAGCGTTGATGTTGCAAAATATTCATGTTACACCCAAGTTTTAAAGATATGGGATATTTTACCTCCTGAGGAGATACCTAAACTAGTGAAGAGTCTGAACAAAATATTCTCCATATACACTGACGAGTACCTCAACCGCTGTAAGCTGGAACAATTTGAGGGGTATGTATGCTATCTTTGATCTCACAAAACACCATTTTGTTGTAGTTGTTAGGTCTCTTGAATTCTCCATTCAACTTTAGATGGTGAATATTGATCAATTCTTAATCCCAATGTCGCTTTACCTACCGAATGTTAACAACATTTTACATTGGATTTTACTAATATATGCACACTTTTCGTAATTATTTTGCAGGGATTTGATAGTGCCAATTACCTGGAGAATAGATGATGAGATCGTTAAATATAAGAATACTAACAATGGTGAGTTAGTAGACAGTTCAAGTGAAGGGGTGTCAGATGGGAGATGTTACATTGAGAACTCAAAAGTGAGAGATAGTCTATTGCTTATGAAATTCTACTCCTTATCAGCTGGTTTGGTGAACCAGTTGCTGTCGGGAAGTGATGGAAAAGAGCTTGATCTTCCTTTTGAAGTAACAGATAAAGAGTCAGATATCATTCTTTTCCCTAGAAGTACTTTCATTCTTGGGAGGTCTGGAACAGGGAAAACCACTGTTTTGACAATGAAATTGTTCCAAAAGGAGCAGCAACACTACTTTTCTTCTAAAGGATTTGTGGAAACCATGGGAGATATTTCTTTGAGTGCTCCATCTGGGAGTGTGCGCAGAGTGGTTGGGAATGAGACAAAAGGTAATGTCTTACGGCAATTGTTCGTCACAGTCAGCCCAAAACTATGCTCTGCCGTTAAAAACCAAATTTCTAACTTGAAAAGGTATCCAATTTATTTTGTAGTGTCAGCTTTGAAATTTCTCTATTACCATTTTTTTTTTATATGTTTGTTTTGTAAATTGTGGTGTCTTTGCGGGTTTAGATGATATTGGAAATTATTCATCTTCACTTCAAATTTGAGCACTTTGTGTATTCTAATTAATTCTTGTACTTTTGGTTCAGCTTTATCAGCAAGGGCAAGGCCTCAGCAGAACACAGTTTCATTGAGTTGCCTGATGTCGATGATGCAGTTCAGTTTCGAGATATACCAGATTCTCTTAATGAAATTCCACCTGAAAGTTATCCACTGGTTATAACATTTCAGAAATTTTTAATGATGCTTGATGGAAGTATGGGAAATTCGTATTTTGATAGATTCAGTGAGATTAGGGAACTTTCACATTTTAAAATTGCAGCCTCAGGGTCATTTGCTTTGCGTGCTCTTATAAGAACAAAAGAGGTCAATTATGAAAGATTCAACTCAATTTACTGGCCTCATTTTAATTGCCAGATGACCAAGAAGCTTGATTCTTCTATGGTTTTTATCGAGATAATTTCACACATAAAAGGTGGGCTATTTGCTGGAAGGCTACCTGATAATATACTTAGTCGGGATGATTACATACTACTATCTGAGGGACGAGTGTCATCCATAAGCAGGGAAAGAAGGGAGATGATTTATGATATTTTCCTAGAATACGAGAAGAAGAAATTACTAAATGATGAGTTTGATTTGGCTGATTTTGTGATTGATCTTCACCGTCGGCTGAAAACTGGGTGTTACCAGGGTGAGGAAATGGATTTTGTGTATATTGATGAAGTACAGGATCTCACCATGAGACAGATTGGTCTTTTTAAATATATTTGCAGAAATTTTGTGGAAGGATTTGTTTTTTCTGGTGATACTGCACAAACTATTGCTGGTGGGGTTGATTTTAGATTTCAGGATGCAAGATCTTTGTTCTACAACGAGTTTATTTTGGATTCAGGAACTGATTGCATCGGAAATGCAAAAGACATGGATCAATCTCGCATCTCAGACATCTATCATTTGAATCAAAATTTCCGTACTCATGCTGGTGTTCTCAACTTGTCACAGAGTGTAATTGAACTTCTGCACATATTCTTCCCACACCACATTGATAATTTAAGTCCCGAAACAAGCCTTATCTATGGAGCTGCACCAATTTGGCTGGAATCTGCAAATGATGACAATGCAATTATAACTATTTTTGGCAAAAGCGGTGAAAATGCTGGTAGGAGTACGAGTGGATTTGGTGCAGAACAAGTTATTTTGGTGCGTGATGATTCAGTCAGGAAAGAAATTGCTGAACATATTGGAAAACAAGCGCTTGTTCTGACTATAGCAGAATGCAAGGGCTTAGAATTTCAGGTATAATTACCTTTCGTATTTCAAGGTCAAGCTCCATTAGATCTTCTTAGTATTGTTTATTTTGTTTCATGAGTGTACACTACAGTGTACGATTCAGCCTGACATTGCACTTGTCGTTTATGTAGGATGTATTGCTTTACAACTTTTTTGGAACATCACCATTGAAGAGTCAATGGAGAGTTGTTTATGGGTATATGAAGGAACAAAATCTTCTCGACTCCAACGATGTGAAATTTCCACAATTTAGCAAGGCGAAACACCAAATTCTCTGCTCTGAACTGAAGCAGTTGTATGTTGCCATCACTCGCACTAGGCAGAGACTGTGGATCTGTGAGGATATGGATGATTTTTCGAAGCCCATGTTTGACTACTGGAAGAAGTTATGTCTCGTTCAAGTGAGAGAACTTGATGAATCACTTGTACAGGCAATGCAGGTTATGAGCGGCAAAGAGGAATGGAGTTCACGCGGTATCAAGGTTGAAATTTGAACTTGGACTTAACCTATTATACACATTCATGAATACACAATTTCTCTGCAGGAAGTTTTAATTTAGCCTTTTCAGAATTTACCTATCCTAATTGCTACAATAAATGTGTTCCATGTGTGGCATGACATGTAGTACACCATCAAATGTACGTTTCTGTTGGATGGTTAGATAAAAGTCGACGACGTATCTATAGATCTGTTGGATGGTTAGATATAGATACGTTTCTAGATGGGAGTCACACGAGTATATCCTTTATTCGTGTAAATTAGTTGCATTGTGAGTGTCCCTGTTCTCCCTGTTCCTTGCATCCGTGCTACTAACTTATTACCTGTTATGCTCAGAAGATGCCATTTTTACATGCTTAATTTTCTTGCAGTTACTGGGTGAAGGTAATTACGAAATGGCGACATTGTGCTTTGAAAGAGCTGGTGATTCATTCTTGGAGAAACTTGCTAAGGCTGCTGGTCTTAGAGCTGCTGGTGTTCACATGCTTGGTTCTAATACTGAACTAGCTTCCGTTGCCCTTGTAGAGGCAGCTGAGATTTATGAATCAATTGGCAAGGCTGATTTGGCTGCCAAATGTTTCATGGAGTTAAAGGATTTCAAAAGAGCAGGTATGGACTATTTTCCTATCAAACTGGACTTTGTTGAACCTCAAAGGACTGATCTCTCACACTTCAACTTATTAGCGTTTAGTAGGATAGTAGTTTCAAGAAATATGTTTAGATAGCGTCTCCTTTTTTCGCAATACTCCTAGAAATCAACTGTAGTGCATGAAACAACAGTAGTACCACAATCTAAAACTAAATTGGTACTGCAACAATGTCAATCTTTTTCCACTTAAAAGTTCCTATCACTATGCTACAGTAAAATAAAATCAAATCTTTACCACTTATGTTTCCTGATTTTTGATTACTAGTAAATCATCAAGCGATTGCTTGTGTATTGATCTTAAATCATCATACCAGTCAGGTTATCTTCAGCTTGCTTATATTCTTAATTTCTTTTTATGCGACAGGTATAATTTATTTGGAGAACTGTGGGGAATCTAGGCTAGAAGATGCTGGTGACTGTTTTAGTCTTGCTGGATGTTGGTCTACTGCAGCTGATGTGTATTCTAGGTGTAACTGCTTTTCCAAGTGCTTGCTAGTTTGCACAAATGGTAATCTCTTTGAAACCGGTCTTCAGTTCATAGAGTATTGGAAAGAAAGTGCAAGGCTAAACCCTGATATAGTTAAAAGTCAAGATCTGATAGATATGGAACAAAGTTTTCTCAAGAGATGTGCCCTTCACTATCATCAACAGAATGATACCAATAATATGATGAAGTTTATCAAAGCCTTTAATTCATTGGACATGATAAGGACTTTTTTGAGGTCTCGTGATTATCTTGATGAGCTCGTCCACTTTGAAGCTGGGTCTGAAAATTTTATGGAAGCTGCGGCTGTTGCCAGATTGAAAGGGGATTGTCTTCTTGAGGCAGATATGTTAGAGAAGGCGGGGCATTTAGAAGCTGCGGCAGAGGTCATTCTGTTTTATATTCTTGGCGATTCTCTTTGGGCAAATGAAAACGAAGGTTGGCCCTTGAAAAATTTCCCGAACAAAGTAAAACTGTTGGCAAAAGTTAAGTTGATGGCAGAAAACAAAAATGATCTTTTTTATGAATTCGTTAGTACAGAGGCAAGCATATTATCAGACACCAGTATTGGATTATCCGAAATGAAAGACTGTTTTATTGCTTCACAAAGACTCAAGAGTCTGCGTGGTGAAATTATTTCTTTGAGGAAAATTATCGACTATCATCTAGATCTAGCACCTTCAGAGTACGTTTGGGTTGATGATGTGGTCCTGACAACAATGGAGCATGTAGAGAATTCAATATCCAAGAACAAGGTCTCCATTGAGACATTGACTTACTTTTGGAATTTATGGAAGGAAAAAATAGTTAACATATTGAATTATCTTAATTCTCTTGGAACTCAAGATAAACAAGACCTCGGAAGCTATGAGAATTTTTGTTTGGGTTACTTAGGTGTGTATAAGCAGGAACATACTCAAAGTTCCATATACATTTTGCGGAACAGTGATGCCTGTTGGAGAAAAGAAATTGAGGATCGGTTTCTTCGAAAGACCAGAGACCTCCTTGGCATGAATGAGCACCAATTTTCATCTTCTGCACGAAGTTATTGGCTTTCTACATTACTTAGTCTCTGTATGCAAGTATTGGAGAAGCTGGAAAGCCTCGATAAAATTTCTGGTATGTTTAAGGTTGGTAATCTTTTTTACCTGGACATTAATGGTCCTTTCCGACAAGGAAAAACTGCGCTTAACAGTTATCAAGTTGCAAAATCAGTAATTGAGTACAAGATTTTGGACAAAAAGTTACCCGGGGAACTGCTCAAGTGCTTGGAACATTCCAAGGAGCATTTTTTGGCTTTAGTTAGTCAGATGGATCCGCAAAATATTGTGTTAAAAAATATGATGGATCTAAGACTAACTGATATCTCTAAGGATTTAATTAAAGAAGTCGCCATTGACATCATGAGCACAAAAGGCAGGTTAACGTATGTGGAAATGTGGATTGTGGTCTTGCAGATTTTTATGTTAGGTAATCTAAGTGAAGAACTTTATCAAGTTATAATACAACGTTCAGATCTGTCTCCAGCTTATAAAGATTTCATCAAGCAGTTGAAAGAGAGCAAGATATCAGGATTAGTCTCAATTTCTTTGGTCAGCAATTTTGAAAAATCATTACAAGAAATATTCAATTACGACTGGCTGAAAGACCTTGATTACATATCACCTTCCTGGTTTGTTTATTTTCTTGAACGTCTTCTTTTCTTGGTTTCATCATGGCATAGTTCTTTTTTCACAGTAAAATCTTCTGTCTGCGAAACAATTCCCTGGTGGAATCTAAGATGCAATTCGAGCTCCTTATCAGTAGCTGACTCTAAAGTTTTCTCGACGAGGTCTTTCGATTTTATAGCATCCAAGATCAAGGAAATTTTTTCAAGACAGCTAGATTGGCTTTGGGTGATTGGTTCTGACAGAGTGACTTCCTACCCTTTTCTGGTCTTGAAGTTGGTTGTCTTGGTTGCTTTAATTTGTTTGAATTCTGGACGTCACTTCGATTTGCTGTACAGTCTACTTCGTAGGTACGATATAAAACACGTACTCCCGCCTGCGTTTGTTAAAATCCTCAAGGAAAGAGGCAATATGCCTTTTGATAAGTTGCTTGCTGAATCCCTTGAAACATTTGGAGATCCTTTGGTCTGTTTGAGGTCAGGAGATATTCAGAGAGAATGTTCGAGCCACAATGTCATTGAGATAGATGTGGGTTTGATTCACTCCAGAGAAGACATGATGGGAATACTATATCCAAATAGCTTAGAATGCGACAGAAATGATAAAATGGGAAATGGAAGTCCAAGTGATGGGAATGTTTCTTTCTCCAATTTTGACCATACGACTTGTGCCAAATGTCTAACCGAGCCTGATGATGATATGCCTGATTACACTATAGAAATGGCAGAATTAGAGACTGAAGAAGAGAAACTCGATGTTGAGAGTTTCGGGCAGTTGTTTAGGAATGTATCCCGTGTTTATATGTTTTCGAAAAGAATGTTTTGGGGCACCGACTTTCAGACTTGCAAACCACAGATAAAGGTTTGTTTCATGGTTCTTTTTCTCTTTATTTTCCTTTTCCAATAATAACACTTCTGACATATTTGCTTGTTTTAATTTGCAGTTGGATATTGTCATTCGTCTTCTAGGAACTATTCATCCATTTCGTAAAGATGAACTATGGTTCTGGAGGAAAATAAAGCAGCTCTCTTTTGCATTAAGCACCAGGTTAGTTATTTGATCAAGTATATTGTTAAAGTTAAATTGGTATGGTGATGCTATTCTGCAATTTAGCTCGCATTCTTATGAGCATATTCGGTTCTTTGGATCGACTTCATTTCAAAGCATAGGCAAGCTCTAGCATGGAATAATCTATGAATTAAGTCTCTCTCTGCATTGCAGACATTTCAGGACCTCTATACGTAGAAGCATGTGCTATCATATTGTTCTACTAGGATCAGTTTGTCGTTTTCGTGCATACAGTAGTTGACTGACTTTATTCACTGTGACTAATTTGTTTCAGTGAGGAGGATCATGATAATCAATACTCACAAATTCGTCGCTGCTTTAAGAAGTTGGCTGCAAGGGATCCGGTATTGAAAAAATTATTCGTTGACGGTTTGCTTAGGATGATTACTCTAGATGCTCCTTTCTACATCAAGGATGAAGGAAGGCGAAAGTCCAAAAAGCAGGCTAATAGCAAAGGTAAGAAGAAGTGGTAGTATTTTGTTTGGCTGGAGTTGCAACATCCTCATGATTAGCATCCTTTCATTGGGTATATATCTTGGTATCAGCTTTTAGTAGCTAAAAGTAAAGCAATATTGAGTCCTTTTTTTCTGGTAGATTGAAATGTACTTTTCAGATGAATTTAGGAATCATGAATATACCAGTCTCTTGAATGTATCCAGATAAACAATGGCAATCAATTTCGCCAGAATATGGTTTGACTATTGATGCATAGGCATCGACTGCAGTTATAGCTTACAGCACCCCGTTTTCAAAGCTATTTTGCGTTTTCATAAAATGTTTAGAATCTTAATCTGGTTTCCTTCAGAGCTTCATATAGAGAAGTGAGATATGAACCCCAAAGATTTTTTGATCTAGTAATCCAGTCAATATGATTGCCAGTATATTACTGAAGTCAGATTAGCTGGTTCAACTCTATTTTAAAGGATTGTCTTTTTATTCTAAGTAATTTTAGTTATATTAAAACTGAGTATGTTAGTAGAAATTTTAATGACTGGACTGATAAAGCATCAAAATATAGTAGAAGATTGAATGTATCAGGTGAATGGTTGGACAACTATCCTCCATTCAGCCTAAATTAGATGTAATTGGGCCGACCACGGGAGTCTCTTTTATGGTCATTTTTTTGTAAATTAAAACCTAACATAAATTTACAATTTCATAAAAAGATTTTGGTAGTGTGCACTTGATAATACCAAAATATCCTTTCCTTTTAGTCAAATTACTATAATTCCTCATGTATTATATTTTTTTAGGGGTATAATTGGAAAACAAATTTTAATATACTAGTACAACCGTTGCCACGGTGGGAGGGCCGACCGAAGAAGAATCTGAAGATGGGGTTTGTCCGCGACTTTTTTTACATTCTGTTTCAACAAAAATGATCTTTTCTCCCCGTTTCGGAAAAGTAATACTTTGAACTCGTTTTAGAAAAAGTGACACTTTCGCCTCGTCTCAGAAAAAGTGATGCTTTCTCCTCGTTTCAGAAAAAGTGATACTTTCGCCCCATTCCAGAAAAAGTGATACTTTTTTTTGGGTCAAGTCAGTGTGCAGCTATAACGACGCAATGTGAAGCCATAATAGCGCAATGCTCAACCATAATAGCGGTATACTGTATAGACTGTCAAGTGCTAAGAATGGCATAACCCTGCAGGGCCAGTGAAGCGCAAAGGTAGTTGTCATGAAACAAAATTAAAAATCAAACTAACTGCAATACCTTCTCTTCCTAGCTTAAGGATAAAGCCTAATAATTTGATTTATTTCTCATTGGGTTGTTCTTACAACTTAATGGCCAATAAATAGTCGTCATTCTTACTTGATCACCCAACGGGTGGAATACAACTAATGCTTAACCCTAAAGAAGGAAATAAAACAAAAGGAAATAATACCCAAGCATAGGCTTGCGTTCGAAAATACAAGTAAAGGCGCATGGGCTTTGTGTTCGCATATACAAGTAAGGGCCCATAGGTTCATGTTCTTCCTAGTTACATGACAGTAGCGCTACACTGCAAAGACATTGGGCTAAGTAATGAAGCTTATTGGCCGACACAATAAGGCTTCATTGAGGGATTGGAAAGACATGACCAAAGTTGACAGATGCAACATGCGATGTTGACATTAAGGCATATCCATGGAATTGAGTTGGCCCAAACTCAAGGATGATGCAAGAAGGTAGAATAGGACAAGAGTTGGTCTATGGCATTAGTTCAAGGCTGTCCAAAGCTTAGACAGTTCAAACAAGCTAGTAATTAATGCAAGAGTGGCATTACTATTGTCAAGCAGATTGGCTAAGTGAAGCATATGGCGCCAGATAACCATATTGATCTAAGGAAGTGGCAGAGATTCTAGCACAATAGTAGGGAAATACGAAGGTTCAGTAAAACACAACAGTGGAGTAATACATAGGCAAAGTCCAGTAAAGCGCAACAGATGTGCAATACGTCTCATGTGACAGTTATGAGTTGGTTACGGGCTTCACAAGCATGCCAATGACGCGAGACAAAGGAGAATGGTTATAAAGGGAGTTTATAAGCATGGAAGGGTGTTCATAACTGTATTGAAACAGGTGTTGGATGACGGCGTTAGTTTAGAGAGAAACTGGCTAGTTAGCACAGTTATAGGCGGTTATGGAACTGCTCTATAAGACAGATGGTTGTCCCATGCGTGTGCAATGGTTGTGCACGGTTTTGGCCAAGTAAAGTTGTTGTATAAATAGTCCTAAGGCATGAAAATTCGGAAGGCTTACATAAGAGAGTGTGAGACTCAAAATAAAAGATTTTTTATAAGGCTAAGGCTTCGTTAAAGGTGAACAAGTCTGTGTAAGTCCCTAAGTGGGAAAGTTTTGTACTTCTTCCCTTTGATGCAATAAAATGAAATGATTGTGTTCTTGGTTGACTGATTGTTGTTGATAAAGTATGGCAATGTTTGAATGCATTATGGGGTGCATTTGAGAAGTTTAGAGAAGTGAAAGAAGGCTAAAGACTTTCGTTGTAGAACTAAAGAGTTTGGTTGTTTGCATTGGTGCAAGATTATAAGGATGAAGTGCAGGTGGGTGAAGCTTGATTCACAGAACCACTATGCTTTCGGGTTATGCTTTCGCAGAAATTTACAAGAGGCATTTGAAGGTGTGACAGTACGAGTATCAGAGCTGTGTTGGGTACACAGTTCAAGTGTATTTGTAAGATAATATGCTGGTATTTATTTCTCTCTTAATCTATTTTCCTGTGAGCAAGTAAGTGGTGCATTGTATTCAGAAAGTTTGCATTAGAAATGGGTTCCAATGGCATGATGATCGACGAAGAACTACCGGGTACATTTGCTTAACTAGAGGAGTATGGTGATCTTGGCAGTATGACCATTGACATGGGTACTGGTGTTCTTGATATTCCTCTTGTTTTTGAAGATAATTGCAGGCTAGAATTACTTGAGCGAAGAATATCATATTGGTTTAAAGATTTTGACGAAAGCTGGGTAAATGCAGTCGAGGAAAAGGTGTCTCATGCAACCTTGTTGAATCGCCAAACCAATACCGAAGTGACTGAATTGAACGGCCAATTCAGTGACATGAAGACCATACTAATAGGCCATGCATACTAAGAAAATGTCAGATGAGATGACAAGCCTTCGCAAGTTAATCAGTGATGGCATGTTTGCAGGGGAAAACGTGAATGGAGAAAGCTCTAATCGAGTCTCCAAGCCAAGAGTTTATTCTGGTTCCAGAAATTCTAGAGAAATTGAGAATTTATTGTATGACCTTGAGGCATACTTAGAGGCGAATTTAACTGGGGAAGGATGAAAAGTAAATCTCGCAGGAAATTACCTTGGTGGTGATGCAAAGGTTTGGTGGAGAACTATGCTTCAAGAATATGAATCTGCTGGTTATGCCAATCTTATGTCATGGAATGACATGAAAGATGGACTGAGAAGTCAATTCTGGCAGAGAAATGGTTCTTAGTACGCAAGAGAGAGTTTGTGTAGGATAAAAATGACGGGTACACCACAAGCATATGCTAAAAACTTCCTTGCATTGGTGCAAGAAGTACGTGGCATGAGTGAAGAAGATCAGACGTTCCAATTTCTGAGTGGCCCGAGTTCGTTGGTCATTGCTGAACTCAATAAGCGCAAAATTCAAAGTATCCAGATGGCTATTCAAGTGGTTAGAGAGCTTACCAGTTGCGCAATAACTGAATATGTGAAAATCTGTGAAGGAAAGGCCTAAGGAAAGGGAAAATCTGTAGCCAGTAAGCGCAAACATGAGCCAAAGGAAGATGAATTATTCCCTTCAGCCCAGAAGTATATGTGATGCTGCATTTTCAAAGGTTTGCATTTCGCTAGAAGCTGTCCACTCAAGGCGCAACTCAATGCATCAGTTTGGGATGATGATGGGAGTCATTCTAGCAACACTCGTGAAGGCCGAAGTGAAGGTTCAATGAGTAGACCACGCTGCGAAGTTTTTTCTCACTTCTACAAAAGTAGAAACTAAGATTGAAAAAGCAGTGGTATTGTTGTCTCCATTGGAAACACTTGGTATCAGAAAACATGGTTTTTTCTGAGCCTGTTTTATGTAGCTTTAGTTGTTGGTTGTTGCAAACTCTGTGTGTAGAGTTTGGTTGTACAGACTTTTATTTGAGTTTTCAAGTTTGTATATACTTTGCTTTGGTGTAAGCAAGTTGCTTTGTTAATGAAGTTTTAGCTTTCCAAAATGATCGGTGGATCAATCATGTAATGGTGACCAAATTCCTGGATTAGTAACAGGAATGTCAGGAACCACAAACTCAATAGTCGATCTTTTCTCATATTCTGACCAAACTTTTATCAGTGATTTCGATAGCTGAAATTAAAGCATCAGAGAGATCAACATACTTGCACAATAAATTTTTGGAAATAACTAAGAACTTAAGTCATAGATTTTAAATGATGTCTTTGTTTTCACCATGGACATTGCTATCTTCATATCTATTTTGTAACTCAGTTCCTTCATTGTCCATCTTGCCATCCTTGGAAAATTATTTTTCTCTTGCTTGAAGTAGCTTGAGTGCCCTGCGAACAAGTAATGCATGAAAATATCTTGAGTAAATCATTTTATTTTATTTTTAAAATTATGCACATAGTAATATATACCTACGCATGAAAATAGCTCGAGTTAATCAGATTAATTATCTTGCAAACTAGTCGTAACTATCACACTTACCAGTAGATAGGGTAAGCATCCACGTACAATTTTTTTTTCTTCTTATGCTCGACATGAGAGTGGTGTGAATTTGCTTTGGCCAATCGAAAATGTTCATCACTGACAAACTTCAGAATTCTTTTCCATATTCCTTCTTTGACAACCATCTTCCTTCTCCTGTTGTTAGGAAGACAGTCACACAAAGATGCAATGTAAGTAGATTTGTTAATAGGATGCCGTTTCTTTTTATTTCTTCCACATCTTCAGTCTCATCCTGAAGAATGCCCACAATAGCATCCTCAATGATAGTCTTTTTCATATTATCATCCTCAAAATAAGCTAATACATCTCCTTCTACAACCATTGACTCCCTACTCTGTTTTACAGTTTCCCCTGGCTTGGGTCTCCTAATTCCAAAATTGACGGCAACATGATTAGGGTTACTTGTCAAGGTGACCTTATTGTCACCATCACCAAATTCAAAATAGTGGTCTTCAACAGAGTCACCTTCTATAAAATGCTTGTAAGATTCTATAATTGGTTGAATTGGATGTGGATACTTACACCAATCATCCTTACCCATAGGAACCTCCTTGTACAGAAAAAGCTTCATCACCGTCCACAAAGGGCCTTTATTTAAAAACTTCAAATGTTCGTCCCTAAACAATAGTATTTTATGTAATGAAGTTGTTGAGCCCGCTTCAAGTATCAGCGCATCGCGCCTTTTTCTTTTCACCGAATCTTTCTCAAATATTTTATAAAAACTTACTACTGCATGGAAGCTACCTTTGTAGGATATTGATTTTGGTTCTGTAAAAATGAAGACAAAATTCTCAGAAATCATACTTCTAGAGCTAAATATCTGCTGAACCTTTTAAATTAGGTAATTTTTTTTTTCTTACCACCTTTAAAGGAGACAATATCTGTACAAACTTCATGTTTTTCTACTAGCATACCCTGCGAAATTGGTTCTTTTGGAAAAACAGAAGGATAATTAGAGAACTTGTACATATAGGTGGACAAGCTTTTTCACATCAAACATTACAGATCCATACAATCAAATTTGCTTACCACATTGATAAGGGATGATATATCCAGGATCTTCTAGTTTGGGCACTGCAAAAAGCGGTTCCGGAACAACCACAATGGCGGTTGAAGTTTCTGCAAAAACAAAAGGATAAATCAGGCACTTGTACATAAACAAAACAAATAAATTTTTACAAGGGTTTAAATTTGAATTTTACACCAAAACCTTAAAATTTTCTAATATTATAGGTTCTAACCCTATCAAGTGTCATCTTACTCAATTTTTCTATTTAGTTTGACTCGACTTCAATACATACCATAATCTAGTGGACTTGGTTAGCTTGAATCAACTAATACCAATTTATAGCAGCCGGCAGACACTAATTATGGTCTGAAATCCATATCGACAGTCGGCAACAAACAAAATTAAGCATAAATGTGTACATAATTCATGGTTAATTCAACTGTTTGCATGATTTTTTTATTTTCAATTGCATCTAATTGAACATATTTCACTTGCATCTACTAAAAAAAATAATTATGGATCAAATCATACACAAAGTAATTACCAAATCTCATTACTTACCAGAAATTGGCTCTTTCTTTGGCAGTTTCCTCCTACTTGGTTCGATTTCGATTACATCTTCTTCTTCTTCTTCTTTCACAACAACAACTCTTGAATCATCTTATTTTTGTACACCTGAATTACCCCTAATCATACGGTAATCAAGTTGAGATTTGAAGCTCGTCTTTTCTTTTTTGATTCCTTCTTTTTCTCCATTACCAATTTTTTTTTTGATGAATCACTAGGTTTTTGTTGAGTTTTGGAAAAAAAAATCGATCTCTAAGGTTTTCATTTCCTCTCCCTCTCTCTCTCTTCAAGAAAACGGTGGTTTTTATAATTGAGTTGTGGTGAGTCAGTAACGGTAACGAAATGTGGTTTTGACCACCTTGTAACCATGCATCAGTAACAACTAACGCGTGCTCTGTTTGCAT
Organism: Papaver bracteatum; assembly: GCA_023529315.1. Taxonomy (NCBI): domain Eukaryota; kingdom Viridiplantae; phylum Streptophyta; class Magnoliopsida; order Ranunculales; family Papaveraceae; genus Papaver; species Papaver bracteatum. The sequence goes on along the minus strand of JAJJWX010005051.1, from coordinate 7,121 downwards.
ACGCTGCTTTACAAAAAGGGTCGCATGATAATAAATATGTAATTCTCTAATTCAATATAAAAGTACCTAAAATAAATAAAAACATACTTATTGATAATTTTTAAAAAAGTAATTATTTGAATTTTGAAATTATTAAAAGATGTCGGGACATGCATTATAAGAATGTCCCAACACCCTTTCCCAAGATTCTAGTGGAATAAAAAATATTGTGTGAAAAAAGTTTCGAACACCTCACCTTAAGCTTATCTAAGCATTCGCTTAACTAATGAACCAGCACATGCAACTCGGTTGAGACATGTATTCTTATTATTCTTATTTGTAAATTTGAGGCGTACAGCCAACTAAGGGGATTTTGAGGGCGCAGGTTTAAGTAACAAGTCACATGATGGGTCATGGCCTACATCGCAACCAAAAATTGAAAACAAGATTATTTACCTGTTTACCTTTTTTATTTTTTTATTTTTTAATTTAAATCCTCTTAACAATTTTAGTCAGTTTTTAATACTTGCATTTTCATTAACATTAAATAGGTAAATAATTATGGATAGTCGAGTAAAATACTATGGTCCCGATGTTTCAAAAAAAAAAAATACTATGGTCTCCTTAATATTTTGACAAAGTCAAAGTGGACTGTCAATTCTCGTTACGGAATAAATTGGTAGCATTACTGGGTGATAATAAAAGTGGATACGGAAAAGAAAAAAATGAAAAGAGAACTCATAACAGGGTGTAACAACGTTGTTTAGACACTTTTAACTATCTCCATGCATGTTTAAACCGTTACATAGGCATTTCATAGCATGATATATTTAATGTTAACGTGTTTCCCCCCTAAATAACACGTTTTCTTTTCATCCAAAACTTGCTGAACCCATTGCAGATGTTACATAGCCCGTCAGCAGATGTTGCGATATAGACCGCGTGACCCACTTGTAGGTATCGCATTTTTGCAAATATTTTATTATATGAACAAAATGGCAACTCCACCGGTTACAGAACCCGCCAAAATATCAACAACGTGACCTGAATGGAATAGGACTTTTATTTAAACTTGATGGAAACGAAGTTGTACCCATTACTCCAAATCTAGATAGTATAGCTTTCCTCTTCTAACCCCATCCAATCGACAGTTATTCAATATCCAACATCGATATTTCACCTATGTCATGAAATGTAATGTTTAATACAACTATCCGAATAAGACTAGCACCGTTTCCTCTGATTTAGACCACAAACAAAGAATCCTTTGAATTAAAAACTTTTCTTTTCAGCAAAAACCAATCTAAAGAAATCACAAAAGAATTCATAAAGCAATGTAACACATTATGATTTACTTATAGAATTCAAAGACACTCTCATGCTTCAATAACTTCTTCATAGATTGATACACACCAGTTGAATGAAAACCTTCTGTTATTAAAATCCCCCAGAAATCAATAAAAAGATCAGGATTTTTTTCAAATCAACAACTACACAAAAATCTTAATTTAACTAATTACCTTTAAGAGAATATCAATGCGTTCCGAAAAATATCAGCATCATCACCAGCAATCGATCTTTTTGAAAGCTTCAAAAAAAAAAAAAACAAACAAATAACTCATCTTAAAAATCAAAATTTTAACTTGTAATATCACAAATTCTTTATCCCGTCCATATCTCAAGGTACACAAAACTTATTCTTGCTGAAAACCAAAAAATTCCATGGACCCTAAATTTCATTCAAATCCAAAAAATCCAAGCTACTGAGAATGTGATTTTTGAAATTGAAAGAAGAACAATGTATTTAATCAAAAACCCATCTAAATAAGTGAAATTGAGATTAAAAAATCTACTTCGATTTGTTTTTCCACAGACTTAAATAAGGTGTGCTTCTCTTAAGAAAACTTCAAAATAGCTTGTACTGACCTAGAATAATCCTTGATTTGAAGAAGAAACAGAAAAATGAGATTCTGATAAACAAAACAATGAAGATGAATAGGTTAAGTTTGATTTAGAGAGTGGGAAATCTCTTGGTTAGGTTATCTCCCAGTTTCGAGAGAGAGAGAAGGAGAAATGGTTTTCAAATTATGGAATGAAATCAGTAGAAAGGTGATGTATTATAATACAATAGGTATTGATTTCTAATTACTAATTAGTGGTTTCCTAACAAACACCAGTATCTCGACACCCACCGTATAAAGGGTATCTTAGCCATTATGGAAATACGCACATAGTTTTGGTCAACTATTTGTATTTGTTTCAGTTTCGGTCAAATTATTGGGAATCAATCATATTTTTGGTCATTTTCACGGACCAAGAGACATGGTTCATTATATTTTCCTCCTCCTGTTAAACTTAATGCATGAATAATGCCTTTTTTTTGCGGTTAATTCCAGCACTTGCATTCATGTAGTCTTTACTTTATGCTCATCTGTTGATTATGTTTTTAGTATGTTTTTCCTTTAATTAACAATAATCAACCATTTTCTGGATTGCAGACTGGACGGCCAATTTGAGCCATTCCAAAGTTCTGCAGGGAAATTTACGAAATTCATGCTCCTTACAGATTTCTTTGATCCTGATGAAGGCTATCTGACAAATGATAGTTGCACTATTGGAATTAAAATTTGTGTAGCATGTTCTAGAGATGGAGAATTCAAACGTGGGTCGTAATTCAAGTTTTGTCATTTCGTTGGTTCTAGCACAAGTATTAAGAACAATCTTATTATAGGGGCGGCATGGTTTATTAGAGGGGAGGCATTCTAATAGGATAAAAAGAGTCATTACATGATCATTTAAGGTGTCTCTTATAATTTAAAAAAAAATGAAAATGACAAATTAACCCTCATTATTGATAACCTAGTTTACAGGGGTTTACTCAATAAATACTTTTATCGATTTTCAAAGAGTTTAATAGATTTACAAAGTATTGTGTTATTGGTTGTATATTTTTAAAATCTCTTTCAAAGTTTATGTTACTCGTTGTAGATTGTCAAAAGGTCTTCTAAAGTTTGGGTTATTTGTTGTAAACTTGAAAATTCAAAGACTTTGCATATTTATCTATTTTCAAGACTTTGAGTGACTTTTGGGTATACATTTGTCTTGATTAAAGTCTTGCAAAATATGTAAGATTTTGGAAGACTTCCAATTTTTTTATAAAGATGTTTTTTACTCTATCTTATTTTTTTTTCATGAATACACAATCTATAAAACTCCTATTATAGATGAGTATAAATTATAGGATATGATTAAACATTTTATTTTATTTTAATTATTATGTACAAATGTACAATAATAATTATTTTAATTTATTGTTACACTTTATTGTATTTCATTTAACCAAAGAAATAAGTTATATATATATAAAATAATAATAATTTATTTTAATTTAGTTGAAGTTACTATAATAAATTTTAGTAAATACTTTTTATAGATTAGTCTATAAAAAGTATCCAATGGTAGCCCGTGCAATGATGGTGCTATTGTTGATGATGGAAAAATTCAATTCGCCTTGCTCAAATGTTTGACAGGGAATAGATGTAAACTCAAATTCTTGATCCCAAATAGGATCTGTGCCCGGCTTCCTTGTGGTGACCATACATTCATTCGCGAATTCAAGAATCCCACATGACTCTGCAGCTGGGATGCTGTGAAATTATTTCAAGCAAGTTTATTCAAAAAAATAAATAGTCCATCAAATATAAAATTGGACATCGTTCTAGTTAAATATAGTGACAGTGCCACGGACCTGAAACAAAACCAAAGGAAATCTTATAATCCAGACCACTTTTATAGCAGAACTTTTTTGTTTGTCCAGATTAAAGATGTCCTCAAAAGAAGAAGGACCAGAAGCCAAACTAAATCCTTTAGCTCTCAATTCATCACCAGTTGCACATATTCAGTTAAATTTACCTTCTCTAAATACTCTTCTATAATCAACAGATTATAACCTACTTCTCTAAATACTCTTCTATAATCAACAGATTATAACCTACTCCCTCCGTTCCACTTTAGATGATGTTTTGGGAGTTTTCACGCAAATTAAGAAATAAAGAGATATAAAAAAAATCCATCTATGCCCTTGAGAAAAGTCTACAAACATTAATTGCTATTAGTGTATTTAAAAATAAACTTATGGTTCCAAGAAAAAATGGTAGGGTATTATAGGTAGTTTTGTGGTTAAAATATGAAAACTATCAAGTAATGTGGAACAAAAAAATAACCCTAAACACTCATTTAAAGTGGAACGGAGGGAGTATAACAATAAAGCTACAATAAATTTTATATTTATGTCTATCGTGCATATTACCAAATAAAATTTGTTTATACAACTCTTCAAGACTCTACGAATGTCTGCAAGACATTAGACAACTCTGCATAACTCCGCAAAAGTTTGCACAATTCTGTATAATTCTCGCAAAGTTATTAATTTTCATGACTCTTTTTAAATCTCTACAAATCTACAAATGTATTTATTGAGTAAACCCCCGTTAGTGTTAATGATTAATTTCACCTATATTAACTCAAAATCAAAACAAAATCAGATTTTTAGAGTTAAAAAAAAAAGTTTAGAGGAGAAGAAAAAAAAAAAATTGTGATATTTGTGAAACCCTAGATTTTGATTCACTCAACCAAAATGAGTGATTCCAGTTGCAAATTTGAGATGGGTGAATATCTATATGATATAGAAAACAAGTACTACATACCTCTTGATGGAGATCCTGATACAAAGTATTTGTTAGATGGTATAGATGTTTTAACCCCAAGTGAAGGTCAATATCAACCAATTGAAGAAATTAACCAACAAAGTGAAGAACCCACCAATGAAAATGACCAGGTATACTTCTAAATTAGTTCCCATTAGCTTTTTGTTGCTCAAAATTATCTAAAGTAGTAAAAAAATCAAATTTTTTAAAATATCAAAAGAACATACGGTTGGAATTAAGCTTGTGACCAACCGTAACTATATGTTACGGTTCGTAAAATATCAAATACCAACCGTAACTGGTTGTTGATGGTGGATTTTCATTTAAGGGTAAAATTGTAAAACCTAAAAATTATGCGCTAACATCTTGTAAAAGATAAGGCCATTAATAAGTGATGGATACTCCTTCACTTTATTAATTCACCTAGAATGGAGCATGTGGCAACAATCCCATTCTGTGAATAAAATACACGAAATTCATCCAGGTTGGAGCATGTAGCAACAATCCCATATACCTTGTGAATTTACAGCATTATTAATTAATGCGCCACCATCCTTGTATTTCCTGTACTCATTATCAGTGCGGCATGACGACTGAGTGTTGCTCTTAGCAGAGCAACACGAATCTCCAAGCATTATAATGAAAGAATGTACGAAATACCCGTACAGGCTGCAACTCTCGGTGTGTTATACTAGCCCGATTGAGCATCCGGACTGACCGTATCAGTCTGGAGATGATCACGACCATACAACTCCACCAGCATGATTGGATAGACCAGATAGATTCCATAACCCCCAAGAAGGTATGGAATATCCACTGCCAAACCAATGAGGACCCCGCATGGTCGGCCTCCCCAAAAGATTGTCCTAGCTTGCCAAAATGTCCAAACCATAGCAGTATGGACGGAGAACCCTAAATTAGGGTTTGCGTCACATTACATGTGTCACAAAACAGTCTCAACCATCCATCTTCGCAGGTATAGATGGAGGGTGCAAATGTAGATTCAAAGGGCACAGAGTATGTCAACAAAATCATCGTGGGCCCACCTACATACCTGACAGATCGGTCAGGACCAACTATAGTTGTTCGTCCTAGTTCGTGCGCTCCAAACTAGGTACAACACACGGCCGTCAATACCATGATTAGGGTTTATGTCGCGATCATAAGCGTCCATTTTCTCCTGATCGGACGAAGGGTCCAGGAATAGGCTAAGCAGGTCCTGTAAGTATCAACAAGATCAATGCAGGCCCACCTATCTCTACACCCAATCGTCCAAGACCAAACTCTCTTTTTCTCCTCGGTTCGCGCGCCTCCAACATGCATGGTCGCTCCTTCCAAATTGCAAACTAATCTCAACCGCTCGATTTCTCCGGAAGAATTAAGTGGCTTAGATCATGTTTTCATGGGGCGGTAAGGCATAGGCGTGAACACCAGCCTACCACCTACATGCTGGAGTAATCGGCCAAGACCGACCAAGCCTGGTCGTCTTGGAACGCGCACCCGAAGTTGGTACGGTATGAGGCTTTTGCGGCACCAGTTTACTGTCGCAAATTGATCTCGACCACTCAACTTTGCCGGATAAATTGAGTGGCCCAGATCACACTTTCATGGGACAGTGAGCTATGAACATGTGTACCGGCATTCCGTCAGCATACATGACCGACCGGCCATATCAAAACCATGTCCCAAGATTGGATTCGACGAAGCTGAAAAGTGGTGTTTGCGCACTTTATCCTAAAACCCTAATTTCATCAACGGTCGCAGATGAGTGTCTCAAAGGTCATCTCGTTCATCCAACTTCACCGGATTGGTTATACAACCCTGGTCAGGAGTTAATTGGTCAATGCGGAGTCAAGGTGATCATCATCCACCACTCTACCAAACCATGTGGTCGGTCAAGGAAGGACTTGCTTGCGAAACCTCCAGATCATCACATGAAGTAGTCTGGATATGAGACTACTTTGAGACTCTCAAACAACGATGCTTCATACATGATGAATATACTCGATACAGTACCTTCATAGTATACACACGATACTTCACAAGTATCAATTTCCTAAATAACGTAGAATTACATGCTACTTTCTGTGGGTCCCACGATCCACAGGTTCAAGACATCAATCAGGTCACAAACTGGGGGATACATACTGGGGTATTGGTCTGGCGGTTTACAGCGTGTAGCGCACAACGCGCCATCACAAGAACGTGTCAGGAATACATGGGCGGTTATTGATGATGGGAGAAGTGGGCAAGTCTGGTCATGTGACACCAACACACTACTCCACTACTCCATCACTCCACTTACTCCACTTCCCACGAGATACGAAGGTTAATCTAAAAGACTTGTATAAATAGGTTCTCCGCCCTATTTTTCAACAAGAACGGAACAAGACGAGATAACAGAGACAAGTGTTGATACAATCGTATTCAAACACC